>JAHVYC010000045.1:0-418933 GCA_020623665.1 Calonectria multiphialidica | reverse complement strand
AAAATTAAGTAATAATATAAATAGAAAATTAAATAATTAAGGACTAATTATAATAAAAAAAAAAAAAATAATAAGATTTTAAATATCTTTACTTAAAAAAATAATAATATAATTTTAAATAAGTATATTTATACTAAGGCTATTATATAATTAAAATTAAATATAAAAAAAAAAGGAAATTAATAAAACTTTAAATACCCTTACTTAAAAAATTAATAATAAAGTTTTAAATAAATATATTTATATTATTATTATTTAATTTACTAAGCTAGCTATAATAAATTATTATAAATCTTATTATTAAATTTATAAAATTAAAAGTACTAAAAATAAATATAATCCCTTATTAAAAAAAAAAAGCTCTAATATTAGAATATTAAAGCTATTATAAGGGATTATATTTATATAATACTAGCCCTAGAGGCTAGGCTAGCTATTCCCCTATATATTAAAACTTACTTTTTACTTTAAATAATAACTTCCCCTCTTTTTAACTAGAATAGATATAGATAACTAAGAATAATAAGAGACAATTTACCTGACCTAGCAGCTACTGCTATTGTGACCTTTACTGTGTCATACAAAACCCCGGGATCTACCCACAATATCTATATATTAAATAGGCAAGGCTTATTATATAGTTTATTCTTTTCAATCCTTTTTAAAAATTCTTTTTTTATTAATTAATATATTTTATAAATTAAATTTATAATAATTAAATAATTTTTATTATTTAAATTATTTATTTTAATTATAAATAAAATAAAAATTTTATAAAAAGATCTTAAAATTATATTACTTAATATTAAAATTAATTATATAGTAAAAGGCTATATTTTTGATACTAATAATTGTGTTTAAAAATTAATTATACTATCAATGTATTCCTAGGTTTGCTGCCTGGTTAAGCCTATAGTTGAAGTTTTCCCTTATCACTTGGAATTCGAGCGCTTTCCTCACAATGGCTTTATCATGATTCAGGCCAACAAGAATTATCATCAGCCCAATTTTGACCCTACCTCAACAATCATTCCTTAATGATGTACTGCCGTGGTGTCTAATCTTTCATCCGCAGACTTGCTCGGACCTGATCTACCGAGCAGCAGAAGACGGATTCAGCAATAATAATCACGCCACCCGTCTTTTCTTTTTTGTCCTGGCCTTGGGCTGTATCTAAAGGGAATGCCGACATTTTGATGACGACCCTTGTCATTTCCCGGGAGTCCAATACTTTCGCACCGGCTTTCACGTTCAGACGATGTTTCATAGTTTTCGGGATATAGTACGTGAGATCTAAGGGTACATTCTACAAATACTTTTCCTATTACAACTTCTGCGGCCCGTGCAGTCTTACGAGATTCTTCATCGAGCTTCTGAAAAGGTCATATTCCTGCTCCAAATGCCGCAGCAGCTTCAAAAGAATCCCGACATTAGCGAGGCAGTACACCACGCTTACTGGGCTTGCTATCTCCTAGAGCATAAGCTTCAGTTATGCCTACCCCAAAGCTCCAAGGTGATGTCAGGTTTCCATGAAAGTGCCTTACTAGTCCCATCAGAGAATGTGACGCTTTGACTGGTTAGGGTGAGAGATTGAATTTGCTCTCATTTGACTTTCCTCTTTTGGGTAAAGACTTTTTGTGGCCCATCTCAAACTCCACCTGCAAGGGTCATTGGCACCAGCCGTGTTTGGTGCTTTACAGGGTAGTTCCAGAGCAACACAACTGAACTGAACTTAAAGAACCAATAGCATGGTTGGGTCATGACTCTCCTGCCCTATGGTCTACAAAAGTGGATATGAGTTCTACCTAGTCTTGGCGCTCAGTCACTTCAACCCAGGAGATGGTCGGCCGACATAATAATACCGACTCACAGCCATAACGCCGACCTGACGTGGATCTTCGGGTAGACGATGAATTCGTTCACAAGCTTACCGCAATTTCGGCGTGGGCGGTCTCACAAAACTCAGTTTGAAGTGGCTAAGCATGAAACTCTCGCCGTAAAGGTCGGAGTGCTCGTTGCTTGCTTCGGGGACCCTGAAATTTGGCCACCTAATTTGGGAACCCAACAGCATCTAATCCGCGGATTTATGTATAGCTACGGAGATACTTTCCATTGCCACGTAACTTATAGCACTTGAGCCCATCGCAGTGTATTTATTTAGCCCTTCGTTTGATCATCGTCAGTATGTATATCTAGGTAGATTGGGAGAAAATTCAAATAGAAGAACTTTAAATTATCGACATGACAAAGCTGAAGGACACTGACGACTAAGACTCAATTTTCTAGCACTAACGCTCCATAAGGGATTTCCCGGAGTGTAGCCAGATGATTGGACAACATTTTCATTGTTGGGTATTTTAGTTGGGGACATAGAAGGGAAACCTAAAATCAACGGGCGCCCCCTAAACCTCTCTTCTTCCTCAAAGAAACACAGGCTTACCAAGTTCGTTCTAAAGCCGAACGAGGCTATAGCTAAAATTGAATTAAACGGGAGGGAAGGGGTATTTTTGGGCTGGAAATAGTCAACTCAGATACAAGGCTCTGTTGTGTTTTGGGCAAATGACTATCACGTTGTAGTCAGCCTTCAGCAACCGAGGGTATCCCCATGATCCCCGCAAATCGGGCATGGGATGATCCTTGTAAACCCTCACTTTAACTGTATAATATCCAAACCTAAGATGCTGAAGAACACCCCTGTTCAAAAACATTGTCATTATGATGTTGACAGAAATAAGGCGAACTGATGGCTATATAACAGAGGCCAAACCAACGAAAATACAAAGTCTCCAGCGCTCTTTGTCCATTCCTTCCAAAAGCTACCTGCACGATAATCGCATACATTCTTCTATACAAAAGAATTGTGTCTACATCAATTTTATTATCACCACACTATTCAACACTGTCAAAAACACTCAACTCTTTCACACTCCATTCAAATCAAATCTCCAAAATGAAGGCCTCTCTCTTTATCGGTCTCACCGTGGCTATGTCTGCCCTGGCAGCTCCTATCGCTGAAAACAAGACCCTCGCCGCCAAAGACGTTCCGATTAAGTTCGAAGAGAAGATTTACTGTGTCGGCCTGGTCAGCCAACTCGTCCCTCACTGCAGGGGCAATCGCAATTGATTTTTACAACACACAACAGACTGGAGGTGAAGCAGATAAGGACTTGACAAATCAATCGGAATTGGCAAGATATGTCATGTGAGGGGAAATACAACTATATATTTATTTCATTTCATACCTTGAGGGTGCATGGTCACCATGGCTGGGCTCCTCAACTTTCAATATTACCCTATCATCAAAATTGTACTTAAGTTTCCAGACCGTGAACGCAACGTGAAACCTTAGGAGTACCTGTACTAGAAAACAGATTGGCAGAGACGACTAGCATGCAGCTAGCTGTGTCTGGTGTTATTATTTGTCGAGACATTCGATAATTAATTATTTACATGCTTTGCTACTACTGGAATAATGGCGCTCCTTAATGGGTCAAATACAAAGAATGTGGCTTGTATACCCATCGAGGTTCTTCTAGACAGATTAGGTCATTCTAATTGCAGTTTTCAACCGTTCATGCCTTGATCCTTTTATTGTTATCGAAGAAGTCGCTTCCTTGCCCGCTCGCATTCGCTTTCGATCTTGGATAATTTTATTAAAGCTCGACGACCCCGTCTGCATAAAATGGTTGTTTGTGCCCATGTTTTCTATCTAGCATCATCAATGAGTCATATAGGACAGGTCTTGTGTATGCCTCCACAAATTTAAGTGACAACCCTGGAGCAGCCTCGACGCGTCCTTTTGCCTGGAAAGAGGAAAATGCAAATTTTTCAAAAGCGTCGGTGTCGGGGGTGGACGAGCAAAAAATCCGAAAAACCAGTTCACCGTCCCAATCACAGTCTAGCTCACTCCGGGTTAAGCTCTTTTCCGGTAAATCGTAAAATACGACGGGGTCGCTCATCATACGGGTCTAATATTTTACAGAGCTAGAGCGCGATTTCGCGTTAAACCTAATTTAGAAGTCTAATGACGATTCCTTGCTGGTGACTCAGTCTTCTCTGAACATTACGTTGTCTTATTGCCCAAGATCCTCCCGATCTCCTCAGCAATAGCCAAGATGCGTTCCTCCGTCAACCTTCGTCCGATGATTTGCACACTTACAGGGGCACCATGATATGCCTGGGAATCATCTAAATGGATATTAGCAACATATTCTTAGAACCCATGAAAGGAGAACTGACATTCTGCCTATACCTCGGCATCCATGCTTGACTGTGGCCTGAATCGCTCGTTCTTGATGTCAATTGCTTTGTCAGAAAACGTGACCGGGATCACGACGCTGATGAAGTCGAGAAGGTTAACCACAGTCGAATAACCATAATACTTTAACTGATCGTGTCGAATAGCGGCTGTCGGGGTAATTGGTCCAATGATGGCATCAATGCCCTTACCAAGCTTTGCCTCCAGCGCCCGAATGGCAGCCAGATACTCGCATTGATATTTCCACTTCTCAAGGTTGGAGTCCCAGAGCCCGTTCATATCTAGCTTGGGCGGAAGCTGGCTAATCAAGCTGGCGAAGTTTGGGATGACTGGCTCGCCTGAAGCTTCCAAGACCGTAAAAACGTCCTGACATTTGTTAGATAGAATTGGATAACTTGGGGGTATTACATACAGTTCCCCCATCTGCAGCGAGGATCTTGTTCACGAGATGCATAGCATGGCCATGTTTGTAAGGTTCCCAGGTGACGACTTGATGGCCTGCCTCATGCACCTTGTTTTTGACGGTGTGGATGGCTCGGGTAACAGGAGGGTGAGGTAGCACCTCCATCGTTAGCTTTGTGCATCTCAACACAGTGGCAGGATACCTACAACACCATCCCAGGAATAAAATCCTAGAGTCAGCCCGCCGGACAAAATCTTCTTCTTGATGGCGTCCTCTTCGCCTTGTCGCCATGGCATGGGTATGACTTTGGAATCATGCTCCCATGATTGCTTTGATAGAACAGAGGTTACAAAGAGGCGCAAATCCTCAGCTGAATGAGCGAGCGGTCCACACACAGAGTGAACAGTTTCTTGCCCTTCCATGCTGCTGGCCATCTTGGCAAAAGACAAACGTCCGTGGCTTGGTCGCAGGCCATATAAGAAGTTAAAAGCGGACGGAATCCCAATCGAGCCGCCTGAGAATATCAGCAAGGAATATAGCACGACGACAGGTACTGTAGCGTCGGATCACTCACCAATATCGGTTCCAACGCCGACGACGCTGCCACGGAACCTAATCAAGGCTCCCTCGCCACCCAAGCTTCCTCCACAAGACCAGTTCCTGTTGCGAGGATTCACAGTTCGACCGATGACGTTATTCACAGTCTCACACACCAGCAAAGTCTGAGGGACACTGGTTTTGACGTAGAAAACAGCCCCAGCGTTGTATAAGAGACTTGCAAGAACCGAATCGTCATTCTCATACTTTCCAACCCAGGAGACATAGCCCATGGTGGTTTCGAGACCCTTGGCAGATTAGCCGTGTGTCTCTTCGTGTAATTCCATAAAAAGCTCTTACTTTAAGTCTCAATTGGTCTTTGAGTGAAATGGGTAGGCCGTGCAGTGGCCCCACAGTCTTCCTGTTCTGGGCAAAATAGTCATCTAATACCTTAGCCCGTTTAAGGGCAATTTCAGGGAAGAATTCATGTGCACAATTTACCTTCGTCTGTGTTAGTTCATCATGCCTACAAAATGTGTTGACGTTTGATAGAACTTACTACTTGGTGAGCAAGTGCAGCTCTCTTGCAGAAAGTAGTCGTCACGGCTACAGCAGTCAGCTCGCCTGTGGCAAGCTTGTTGACAAGCTCGGTAGCGGATGAGTCTGTGATGTCTAGCTCTCAAGAGTCATGATGCCGCTTTCTTTAGGAAGCTGTAGCATGGAATTGTCGTGTTCGGGTACCGTCACGCGCCATTCCGCTGGAATGGACTCGTCGATACGACGCTTTTTGTCTTGGGCTACAGTCTGCCAAGTCATCACGGCGAATCTTAGAAACCTAGCTTATTATTGGTATGATTCTATGGTACTTGAGTGCGAGAGCTACGTTGATAAGAGCTACAACATAAAGGAGAAAAAAAGCCTCCCTCGTGACAACGTAAACTGCTTCTATAGTTGGAAGGGGGAGCGTTTAGTGCATCTTGTACTGACTAATAAGGAGGCTGAACCCCCCCACCAAACACTACACTGCTGTGTCGCATTTGGGAGAGTTTATCGGCTCTGCAGCACCGAGCTGGTTGTAACCACTTTCTCTTGATGAACCGACCAATATCTCATAATCATTCTATTATGAACGCTGAGCACCTCACCGGTATCAGCTCATCATACCATCCCCTTCGGAGAGTGTCTGGAATCCACACAGGTCTTGGCTTGGGATGTCACGTAATCAACTGATGATATAATGTATTGCTAAGTTTGATCGACATTTCTGTCATGCAATCGTATTTGCGCTATTTGAGCATGGGTTTGATTTGTAATGTAGTTCTATTCGCTATAGGTATAGATGAACAGCTACATGTGTTGCTTTTGAAGTCGATATCGAGAACATCCGGGCATGATTTCAGGTCGATGTGACTCACTCAGTCAAATGAGTTTGATGACTTTGTGGATTGACAAACTGAGGCCTTATCCACATATTCTGGGACACTTAAGTCGACATTGGTCTAGGGCACGTATAAGTAGCGAGTTTGATCCTGCTCTCGAAATCACTTGGAACACAACACATTCAACACAATATTTTCCAAACTTCTACAAACCGCGATTAGAGTAACGACACGAAATGTCTGCCATTCTTACTCCAATTACAGTGATCAAGGGTGCTCGCCATGAGTTCATCCCTCTGCCCGAAAAGGCGAACGCAGCTTTGGCCGATTTCCACTCAATCCGGACCAAAACAGCAGACGTCCCTGCATACTTGACATCTGGCTTCTACAGGATCGTTGCTGGACCCGAGCTGCCGTTTCATTACAAATTTGAAGAAAGCAAGCATGTTCTCAGTGGCCAGATCGATGTCGAGGACGAGGCCACCGGAACTATCCATCATCTGGTCGCAGGTGATTTCGCCTTCTTCCACACCGGGTCGAAAGTCAAGGTACGCCTCCAAGTAGATTAAATCTAATCATACTGAAAAATGGCTAATCGTTGTCGTCTGTTCGAAGTTCTCCACTAAATCTGAAGGGCTTGCCTTTTATGTGGTCACTCGACCTATTGTTGCTCCTCATCCTCATCTTCAGGGACGTGAGGAGAAGATTTTGAACTAGGATGATAAGAACGGACAATGCCGTGTAGACGTTTCTAGATGCACCTTTAGAAACTAGCACGCATATCAATGAATATGAGTGAAATCCGACTCTATATTCAGAGCACGATGGAGTGACTAAGAGCAGTAAGCACTGTAATAATCGACAGAAATGTAGAAAAGATAGCATAAGCTACCGTAATATCCAAAGGACGAATCTTGCGGTACGGTGAAGGTAGAGATACCGATGATCAGGAGGCTTGTGATCCTTTCCTCTCTGCGGATTTGACCTGCAAGGTGAGCTCCTTCCTCAACCATTTTAGTGTATCGTGGTCATAGGCCACGGCCTTTTTCTGATAATAGTAAATTCCAATCAAGAGGTAAGTGTATGCATCTTAATGAAATCTTGATCATGGACCGCCCTGGAATGGGAAATGACCAAGGCCGTAGAGACTTTGCTGTTGCAGCGATACACTCGAGAACTCTGATCCAAGAGCGAATGCGAGAGCGGGAGTCGGAATATCTCGGCCTAAGTGCTTTCTTCCGTCAAGTAACCGGTTTAGGGGATGCCTAACATCAGTGTTGAGGCAGTGGATATGCAACGGCAAAGACCAAAAAAATGATTCCAAACCGCATGGCCCCAGCTAGTTGGGCATCTGCCTTCAAACCTCCTGCTCAGTATACCCACTTAACTAGCTTTTGGGCGAAAGTTGACGCTAACCTTGTAAAGCCGCCTTGTGGAGTGCCAAGTTGATTGTTCATATTACATGGGTCGTGTTGTCCACTAGCTTGGGTGTCCCACTCTCTTATTATGTACCTTACACACGCAATAGTCCACCATGTCAAACACTGCTTGACCCCAGAATCCACGAACTGTGTGACCAGCGCTTACTAACGGACTTAGAGGCAGCCGATCCCCGGACTTACCGACGCCATGAAAAAGAAATGCTTGGGTTAGTTGCAAATGAGAATTACGATTCCGTATTCGAGGGCCCACCAAAAAAACGAAAGACCATATCCTCCCATAACAATTTCGACAATCTGTGCAGTGTCTATTTCCCCAGCATGATTGAAACCCAGTCTAGAGGAATAAGGTCACCACAGCGTCTGTGAGATAGCAGGCTAGAACCTCGATATAGAAGGCTAGTCTGCTTCGTTGCGCGTTCGTGTGCCATTGAGATCTCGTACTCCATCACGTCGCAGGTTGAAGTGTACTTCAATGGCACAAGTAGATAACGTGTTATTGTGGGCACGACTACTAGAATCCGCTCCTGCCTTCGTGTGGAGATCGTTAATACGGATGGGTGGAAGGATAATTCACTCAGCGCCGTGCTTACAGAAGGCTGGGTAAAAAGAGGCTAACTTTCGGTCTATGACAGTGTTTCTAACGGTTGTAATCCCTAGTTGTATATAGGATGCCCTTTTACCTATCCTCTGCCTTATTTATATGTATAATATCCTTTTTAATTTTTCTTTGAAATTCCTTTTCTTTATTAATTAGCTTATTAAATAGAGTAAGTATATAATAATTGAATAATTTTAAGGGCTTTTTTAATATTAAATAAATGTTTTATTTTTAATATTAAAATAATCCTTAAAAATAATTTATAATTAAAAATAATAAGATTAATTATATAGTAAATGGCTATATTTTTAATGCTAATACTTATGTCTAAAAATCAATTGTACTATTAAGGTGTTCCTAGGTTTGCTGCCTGGTTGAGCCCATAGTTGACTTTTTCCCTTATCAATAACGGTGGTTATCGTGGCGTCCAGGATGGCCTTTATAGTAAAGAATAAAGTCTTGATTCGACTTCCTTTACAGTTGCTCATCCAAGTTCTCATTTTCTAGACTTGTCTGCTAAGATGGTGTGCCATATGCTTCAAACTTACAAGGTAGAAAGGTCTTCCCAGGACACGACGAGGTGCCCAGATTCCACAATCACAGCATAGTAAAATAAGAAAATGTTATCAGATTCTACTTGCCGACCATGAGATTCTAGGTGTTCAAGCCGTTGGTCGAATAAACCATCGTCCAGGAAAAAATATGTCTTGTAATAATGAAGAGGGTATCCAATGTTGACATCGCCAAAAGCATACAGTCTAGATGCCATCCAAAAACAAATCATCCAAAGCCTCATTTGAAAAGGTTCGCTTCAAATCCGCAAGCTTCCAACCCTGCTTTTCCCCAATGGCTGCTAGCAACTCCCTGAATTCTGCGATTTCATTAGGATAAACCTCGTGCTTTAGCACCTGTCTCCACGGCTTGCCATTGACGGTATAAGCGTCCCATTCCTTGGCCCAGTGCGGCTTGATGACGACTGGCTTTCCATCATTATCCTTGAGGCTGGCCCACTTGTTCAGAACCTGCTGGGCATAGGGTTGCCAGATATCGGCGACGGCCCCTAGGGTCAGAATCTCTATGGCGCAAGTTCCGAGCTTATGACTTCGCTGAGGTGCCATGGTGACTTCACTGGAGCCCATGATGCGCATCTCCAGAGGCATTCGCATGGGGCAAGTCTTCACATTATCATAGCACGTCTTAATAGCGTCCCACCAAGCTCGACGAACATTGAGGAAATCACGTTCGTCAGTGGTACCCTTCTTAGCTTGGAGCTGATAGTTTGTTAGTTTAAATATTTCGATGGAAAAGTCGGAACACTAAACTTACTGGAATCTCAACTTCGAGATCACGGACTCGAATATTTTGCACACCGCGTTGGAAGTGCAGGGCATTTGGTAGCAGGGTTCTGATAGGCTTCTCGTTGTCTTTGCGCTCATCAAGATTCTTCATGCATATCCATGCTGTCGTTTTCTGTTAGCTTTTGTGACAATGCATGTAAGAAAATGGGTACAGTGACTTACAAAAGAACGCAGTTTGTAGGTAAGGCTCCTTCTGCATCACGTTGATCTCATTGACTATGTTCTGTCCAATGTTCATAATGGTTGTTCCGAGAACTTGGACAAATGTCTTGGCTGTGCTTGGATAGTTGACGACGTTCGTCGTGTCCTTGTCGGTCGACCACGTGTTCACCCATACCTTGCTTGAGTAGGGGAACCAAAACCACTCGGCATAAAAGTCAGTATTGGCACGGTATTCGAAATTCTTCACAGCATCATCCTTCTGTTTCTGAGTTCGAACCAGGCGAAGGGGCTTCGGAATGTCCGAGTCCTTCATCTCTGGCGGAGGTGGAATTGCATCGATGACATCCAGCTTAATCGGCCGCATGACCGCCGCGGACATGGCATCACATTCAAATGTGATGTGAGTGACGACGCCCAGTAGTCCAAAGCAACCACTAGCTGCCCTCAAGAGCTTTTCGTCTTTCATATTGACCATTTGTGTCTTCCCGTTCACATCAACATATTCGATGCATCGCACAAAGTCACTCAGAGTTGGGTGGCTGATACCGGCACCATGGCTGCCAAATGTTAGCTGAACTTCTCTTACACTGTTTGGCAAATGTACCACTTACCAAATAGGTGCGTTGCTGCCACCAAAGGTAATCTCTACCTCAATGATGTTAATCGGCAGAGTCACCTGGCCTTCATCAAGACACCATCTCCTGAACTGCTCGTTCGTGGTCGCTGTGCCAACACGAACGTACTTCTTGCCAGCCTCAAGGGCCTGGCCACCCACATATTCCGCATCTACGACCTTGATCTGGTTGAGTTCAGAGGGCCTCGGCTGCCAGAGGTTTGATGGCAGTGAGGTGAAGTTCGGAAGAACCCCTGCGTTGTGCTCTGTCAGGGTGGAGATTAGGATGTCTCCGTTGGTCTTTTGTCCGATACGATCCTTGCGACCAAAGACAGGCGCCCAAGAATGGCCTTTGTACGATTAGATACAGCGCTGTGTTGGCGAACCGAGAAAACTTACGGAAACCCGAAACTCTGACGCCCATATTCTTTTCACCGGCATGACGAACGATGGTCTGAATTTCAGCAACAGTTTCGGGATAGAACGTCATAGAAGGTGTGTTCTTGACAGTTCTACCCCAGTTCTCAAACTGCAAGTCGGCGGTAGCCTCCTATAAGAACAATGAGAAACATAAAATCTTCAAGTCTGGTGATTCATGTCTTACCTTGATAATATCCTTCCTTGGTATGCCATTGGGTGTTACTCCGGGAATACTCTGCGTACTAATTGCGCTTGTCTGACTTTCTGCCGAGGGTTGAGGCTGGATCTTGGCGAGTTCTTCACCAGCCTCCTTGGCCGTCTTCTTCTCATCGACGAAATCGTTGATGATTGCTTGGAAACCTTCCGGGAGCTTCCCTGTCACTTCTTCGTACACATCACTGTGGGTGGAGTCCCGGAAGACTTTGAGGATACGGCGGGCGAATTCTTCATGGCTAACGTCAGTGTCGCTGTCGAACCAGTCGCCAATGAGCCTGTCAAGCCCTGGCAGTTCCTTCTCATCCAAGTCACTCTTTGGGTCCCTCACGAGCTCTCCAAGCCGCTCGATAGTGCTCTGCAAGGTCTGTAGATGTGTCGGCATATTGTCTGACGATGATGATGAAGATGCGGATGAACTTCCGACGCTTTGCTTCTTCTTCCTGGAGGTGCAGCACCACATATTTCCGGTTTTTCTAGCTGAATGTTAACAGTTGGCAAGAGTTGCTGACTGCGCGCCGTAAGCGGGTTTTATATGTTCTAGTAAGCACTATTTGCACTTTTGCAGGCAACAGGACCAACAGAATTTGTGATTTCAATAGTTCCTTCAATGTTACCCATATTGATAGTTTTACAACTGTGGATTGGGCAATGCCAGAGCCAGCTAGCCCCAATTACAGCCACATGGCGCGACTAGCCCAGCCGTGGCGGTTCCAGACCTGGTTTCCGCCCAGGGGAGCGCCAGTCCTTCCCATATCGGGCTAGTAAATCAATAGTTTTTTTGTCATGGTTTTCTCAGTGACCAGCTGCAGCAACAAGCATGTTGTCATAATGAGGTACAGGATCAGAAATACGAGCACTTATTATTATAATAAAATGTGAAGGATGGTTGATAACAAGAAGAAAATCTTGCAAGTGTTCTTTGTACCCGTTTCAGCTTCTAAACTTCCCGCGCCCCATCATCAGCATAAGATTTTCGCACCCAACAGAGGGGACTTCAGCTTTAGCCGACAGGCGGGTAGGCTTGATTAAACTGGCTAAAGTCTTGGCCATGCCGACCACTGTCAGCTGGACAATGTGGCTTGGGTGTAGATCAATGCGGAGGCATAAGAAGGATGAGGCCATAATTGCTTGGTATGAGCACTACATGGTGTACATATTTCTATCTCTTTAACCATTGAAATGAGGTGGAGTTTTGATATAGTGCAAAACACACACCAAGCCCGGAACAACAAAAGGGCTGGCTGGTGGTTGGGGCTCTTGAAGGTAAATGCCCCATTGAGACATCTCAAGGGCTGTGTAAAATAAATCAATGACCACGAATAACCAGGTCAAAAGCAAATATCGCAAACATCATTAGAACCATGTAATCAAACAATCTCTCAAAGAGGAAGGCACGAAATTGGACAAAAAATCATAAATTAAGACGAAGCCGGGGTCGGCTCTTGGTGTTGTACCCAGAGAGCCTTTATCACAAGTCCAGTGTTGTAACCGGGCTAACTTTTAACCGATTCCCCCCCCTCCCCCCCTACCTCAACGAGGACCAATAGCTGAATACCCGAACTCTAACACATCATCTGTCTTTCTTGCTATTCCTTTATCCATTTTAATTTCTTCTTTTTTTTAAAAAAATTTTTAACACCTCTAACCCTATGCCCAAACACCTATTTAGCCACTGCAATACACCAAGCAGATCCGACCCTGTTTACCAAGGCCCAATTGCTATCCAATGAAACTCAATCTTTGCGCCTGTGCCTCCTCCCTCTCCCCCCCAACACCCCGCAATAAAATGATCACATGTAATAGCTGGTGTTGCTGGATCATCTTGTAAGAGATAGACTCGCTTGCCAACATAGCGTTCATCTTTGAGAAATTGGGCAGTCAAAGTAACGACAGGAGTCTTAGAGAAGGGTTTGCTAAACTTGAACTCTGTGCCTGCGCCGTCATATTTTCTCTCGATAATAGCATGGCCAGTCTCAATACGCTGATTTGCTAATAGGCCTATTTTAATAAAACTGTCGTTGTATTCGGGATAACGTGGTAGTTAAAATCACAGTAAATATCTAACTTACCCCGTAGATTGTAATTGATTTGTTCATTCTCTTGCCAGTTTCGAGATTTGCCATTAGAAGGGCGTTTGATTTCTGTCAAGTCTTGCGAAGTGGCTGGAGTAGGGGGAGTTAGCATATATCATAATGGCACCCTAATTATGAACATACCGTTTAATGTGTCAATAGCCCTTGGTTCTTTTTCCACCTTTCTAGGATCAACATGTTCTAGATATTCCTTTGCATATGCAGCGGCGGTCGCAGCTGCGTAATTGTGCCACTCGTCATTTTTATGAGTATCTCCATAATCGCTGATACCACGAATGACAAGGCAAGGGAAGTTGTTCATCAAGCCGGCCGCCTCCATCTCAATGCATATGCAATCTTGACCGGCATGGTCGATGACCATCCTCCGAGCCTCAACATCCTTGACGACGTTGTTTCCAGAAGCAATAGTTCCGTAGAAAATCATTGGGTTTTTGCTGTCTCGTTCCTCAAGGGGAACCAAATAATTGGGATCGCAATTGTCGCAGCTAGTGGCCCCTTCATGCTTATAATCATCTCGAAAGGGACTGTCAGTGAATCTCGGCCGGCCATATGATATCCTGCCACCCCCAGAGCGTGCCATCATCGGATATTGATTTAGCATTCGAGTTATATATTCCGTAATGCGATTTTCTTCCATGTCATGCTCCGATTTAATCGAAGAAAGGGCTTGCAGAAGGGCGTCTGGAGGAGAATTGAGATAGCCCTTTCGCTCAAAGGTGTTGTTTTCCTTGAGTTTCCCGTGATCATATTGGATTACTCCGCCACTGGTACCCTGCGGCTGGCTGACAGCAACGTCTCCAAGTCGTATATCTCGGCCAGCCGCACGTACACCCGCTCCAATGCCTACCAAAAGCCCAACGCGAATGTTAGGGAAAGCTAAAAGCATTTGTTTGGCTGTCGTAGCAGTAGGCGTTGTTCCATCCACACCAGCAGGTAGGGATGCAATGACGACATTATGTTGGCCAATTCTTCCCCAAATATAGTTATTGGTATCGTTTTCGGCTTGATCGAAGTCATGAGGCTTTTTATGACGCTCATCAAGCATGCCCTTAGCAGCGGCGAGTTCGTTGTGGAGCGCTGCAATCCAGCCCACAGTGTAACTATCGCGATTGTTCGAGGTAATGGTCGGCATGGTGTATAATGGATAACACAGGTATTCTCTGATCAAATTTTGAAGGAATATAACTGAATTGGCGGAGAATTAATCACTTACCTAGCATTGGTTGAGAGATATGATCCAGTGTGATCTAGCTGTTGGCGCATGCTCTTATATAGTTTCCCATTAACAGCAATGTTATCCCCTTATCAGACAGGCTAGGTTCTCTGGAATGCTACTTGCGCCGCTTTCCCGATATAGACATTTATCCGCCGGGCCGAAGTTGGGTTATACGGTCCGTTATCTGAGACATTTCAATCATAAACATACTTGTTGCGGGGACTCCCCAGAGTGTATTGCATTCACTCAATTCCCAAAAGGAACACCCTCAAAACTAAGATGCATGTGACACGATAATACGAATCATGTCCATCAAAATTGTGGCATAAGCTTCAGGATGTGGAAATTAGGTGGTCTTACAAAGCGGCGAGTGGATTATTGCCTTGCTGTGAACCTTTCATTCAGCCAAATATTAATAATAGTGTAGACGTTTACGCAGTAGCACTGGGGGGTACGTGTCCCGTTTTCATGGCGGCGTGGAACTTGTAATCATCAAATACGGCACCGGAAAAACAGGACCACCACATTCGTAGTTGTTCTGAAGATGATGGTATTAAATAGTTCGTACATCCTCCCCTTGACTAGCTACATCTGAGGGTTGACGGCATATTCACTTTAAGATTACATGGCATTCCCAACGACCTAAATGATTTATCACTATAGGAATGTAACCGAGGTCAATCAAGAGCAGTGGTGATCCATAGATTCCCTTCTACAGCGGAATATGGGGCTTCATTCTTCGAAAGCATAATATGTCTTGGCACTGCCTGATATCCAACGAGCACACATAAGGTTTGCGTAGTTGTAATGGAAAATGAGTTGAAAACATTGAAAACCTCAGTCGCCACATTTATGATTCAAGATGGTGTGTACAAGGGAGGATGGGCGACCTTGAATGGTCAGCCCGCTGGAGATTGCAACCATTGAGAAACTTTAATTCAAGATGAAAGCGTTCTGTATATTTGGTGGCTCCATTTTATTAGAGACCACAAATTGTACGGGTAGGTAATTTAATCTCAGAGAATCTCAATCCAACAATTGGTGCGGGCAAGGAGTTTTTTCAAGGTGAAAAGGAGAGACCAAAAATAGGGAATGAAGGGATTCAAGTGAACTCAAAGCTGTATTTGATGTATTCCACTGCCATCCAGAGATCTACTGCTCATTTATCAAAGGTTCAGTCGTGATAAAAATTTTATTAGATGTGTTGGTTGGAGAAAATTCCATTTCCGTATATGGTTAGAACTTGAGTTATGAAATCCTTCCCTGTTTTGACATATTGGGCATGGAACCAACATGCGAATCCCAGCGGCGCCGTCCACACGACACCTAAGCATACAGCTCGCACGCCTCTGTCTCATCCTTGACCCATTTCCTTGCTGCAATCCTTTCTTCCATGGCCAGACGCATATCTACATTGCTCGATCTCGCAGCATGCTCAACTGCGGTCCCGTCCCAATCCTTTATATGTGAATCAGCGCCGTGATTCAGCAGCCACTTGACTCGGGCCACAGCCCCTGCCAACACTGCGGTGACCAGCACAGTTTTGGGTTCAACATAAGGGGTATCCAATGTTTGGTTCACATCTGCCCCGGCAGTAAGCAGCAGCTCCATGACTGGGACCCTCTCCTCGTCGAATTCTTTGCTCGGTGAAACAGGGCCATCGTGCCAGCTTACGCCCGTCGGACACGCTCCCGCCGCATAGAGTAGAGGGTATCCGTTCTGGACGCGGGCGCCTGCATCAAGGAGCATCTGCACAGCCTCGGTCGTCCTAACGGCTGCAGCTCTCTGGAGCGCATCACACGAGTCGTTGACAGGGCCGCCGCTACGGCCAGGGCGATCGCGACGAAAGCCGAGGTTAGGGTTTGCACAATGGTCTAAAAGCCAAGCCAGGAGGGAGTCATCGGTGACAGCCCTGGAGATCAGGACATTGCCGCCGGTGCCTCGGGTATCAGGAGTCCAGCCGTGCTGATAGAGAAGGTCAAAGAGAGGCACATGCTGAGGCATCGGCCCCACAAAATCTCGCTCGCTGTGTTGCGATCGATGGGCGCGCCATTCTCGAGAAAATAGCGAACAACCTCAATATTTCCACCCCAGAGCGCAGCACAGAGGCCGACGTGGAGGAAGGCCGGCGTGCGAGGCTCCGAGGTGGCGATTGATACAACGTCAGACAGCGACCCATCTTGACAGGCGTCCCGGTATGGTGCCAGATGGGGATTGTAGTGGAACAGATACATAGAGGGAATCTTAACGAGGTCTTTGTCACTGGGCTCCAGAATGGGAACCTGTTCCAGGACCGCATTTGCCTTTGTTTGTTGCTGCTCTGGCGTCGACATTGTTGTTGCTGGTCTTCAGATCGCATCCCTCGCTCAGAGTAGACGGCGCGTAACAGAACCTATATAACAAGCAACCATGGTGGCGCGGTCGAGTCAAGGCTGTTGTTGATTCAGCTAAGCCCCAGTCTTGTTGGCGAATGGAAATATTCGGGGCCCAACGCAAACCGGCAACCTGCGCTAAATGCCATGAAACGGCTGGGGAAATTGCCTACAAGGCAACCCCAGAATAATGCTACCTGTGGGCTGAACATCGGCCAAGTCACAGGTGATTGCTCATAAAGGGAGTGGGCCTGTTGGTTGAACAGTGTCCAAGGATGTCGTCACCCTGATGATTGGAGACGAAAAAACAGTGTTGGCCGCCATTTGGCCCTGGTAAGGCAAGTCCGGCCAAACTTTTGAGACCGGCCTAGAGAGGGAGCTGGTCTGTTCATCCCTTCAAATCAAGGTTGATATCATGAGTAGAATGTAAGGCCCAGTTTACTTGAACTGTCCTGGCACTCAGCCTTGCCTTCACGACTTTGTAAACATTTCATTGTGCACCAGATAGCACGTGGTATTTTTTTTAGAACAACTTAGAAGAAGTTTTATCATTGGTGCGAAAAGAATGAGCTGCATGGTGGACTACTCATTGGACCGAAATAGGACATCCGGCAAGCTTGAATTTGTCACTAAGTGCGACACGCATTTCCAATAACGATGACGATGAAAAGGAATATGTTCCAAGACAGTTCTACTTGTTGCGGGCCGCCATCTCTACCCTTTCGGACGACTTTATGAAAACGTACGGAAGCTTTCCGCTTTGTTTATACATTTGCATAAGTGTATTCACTCTGTGCCGAGGCTTTGGCCGCGCCTCGATCTTCGTCCCGCTCTGATGACATCAATGGCCGAACCAGTTCAGTTCAGTTCACTCCATAGATCACAATGTGGCACCAATCAAAACTGGCGCAAGCACGGCGTGGGATGAACTAACCGCCTTTAGATGCGGTTTAAAGGTCTGAGTGCTTGCGGCCAACTGTAGCTGATAATCGTGCCTAGTTCTTATCTAGCCACATCTGTGCCGTGCCGTCCTGCAGGGCCAAGATCGCCCGGTGGGGCACGCGGAGAAGCATCAAGGAGCAAGTCCGCGACGATGGCACCACAGATTCACGGCCGATGCGAATTGAGGAACAGAAATCCCAGGGACTTGTCAAATAACTGAAAGTACCGCGTCTTCCACGGGCAAGTGGGTTGATTGAACCGACCCGGTCTACCCAAAGTTGGATAGTTCTCGAGCACGACACAAGACGACAGTCAAGGCGTCGTGTGATGCAGCCATCTCCCGCTCGACATGCATGCATATCTCAGCTGAGCTGAGATCCGAGTGGCTTTGGCCCTGAATCCATCTCCATAATGAGGCAGCCTCCTGTTGCCGCCCAAGCTAAAATGTCTGTGAACGGCGATCAGCCAGACGCCGAGATCCGACGTGTCTCTCCGGGGCACGTGTTCCATGGCTTCCGTGGCCAGGAACTGAGCTATAAAGAGCCCAGTCAATCCTCATCTGTCCTCCATTCCACTTATCAGATCAAGCTACCATCAAACCCCCTCCATCACAATGAAGACCATCAGCATTCTTGGCCTTGCCGTCGCCTTTTCCGGCTTTGCCGCTGCCCAGATCGGCTGCTCCTTTGACGACCGCCAGCCCTACTGTTGTGACTCCAAGGTCGACCGACTATCCGATACTCTTACCATCGGAGTCGACTGTGCGTAAACCGACTCTGGAAATCACGTTTTGCGATTATTAACGAAGGTTGATGCAGGCACCAGCGGCGAGTGTGATGATCCCACTGATGCTGAGCACGGTCTCTGCGGTGATGTTGAGGTATTTTATAGCCCGATCGTTCTTTGAGACATTCACTGACTTTGCTTTTTAGATCCCCAGTGGCAAGAAGCTGACCGTCCTGTCGTTCTCCGACTCCATCGACACCAAGAACCACGACCTATAGATGATTAGCAGTCTATACGTAGACTTCTTCATCGCAAAGTTTGCGGCGAGAAGAGATATATTTAAATAATCCAAAAATAAACATTAAACATCTATCCTGTACTCCTATCACAGTGTCTGGTATACTCCTAAATGGAAAGATTCATTTCATCCATCGCCCCTGCAATTCTCTTTCCAAAATATTCCTGAATGGGAAAAATAAGTGTTGTTGAGCTTGTCAATATATCCTAAGTTCCATGCAAATTCATGATTCAAAAGTATTAAATGGTTGGAATAGAATGTGTGCTGTTATTTTAGAATATGATGACGCGATACAAAAATGCAGCTGATGGGTCACGAAAACAAGCTTATCGCGATTTGATCCACTGACCGACAGTCGGTGTGTCCATCAAGGTATCTAAGCAGTCTAGCGCATAGGGCTACCCCAGGGGGACGTGACCGGATTAAAAGCCCATCGCTGGCGCAATGCGAGCGGTCTTCAATAACCCTGCAGCCTTCAGATGGGAGCGATACCAGGCATACACTATCCCCATGCTTGAGCAGGTCTGCAGCCAGTGGTATGATTGGTAAATATCTTCTTCTTGCCCTAAAATCCAATACCGGGGTAGTAGGGTAGATTCAACGACCACCGTCGTTGGCCAACTAAAGCTGTAGCTTTGACCGGATTGTAATTTCTAGCCGACAGAACAACTCGAGAAATAGCACATGGCGTCGTGTCGAATATTTTCCATCAATCCTTCCAGCTCTTCTGGGACCCCATATTCAGCCCAACGTGTCCGATAATTATTGTACAAGAGCAGCAGGCTTCAATGCGTACATCCTCAGAGGTAACAACTGCCGATTTCCGACTACCGGAAAGCCTAATTGCAGGTCTGTTCGAATTAACTCTAAACCAGCTTGTTCAAAAATCTGCAGGAACTTCTTGTCCTCTCTATAACAGTATCAGTCTCAATCAAGAAGCTCCAACTCTCAAATAAACCTACCGTATCACACTACTGTCAATTTCATGGAACTTATCGGTCCCAGAGGTGCTCAAATTTTCTTTCACAACAATGACTCCTCCATGTGGGTTAAGAGCAGCTTTGCAATTCTTGAAAAACTCGACCAGCGGCTTGTCGGCCAAGTATCCGACGCACCATTGGATCCAGATTAAATCGTACAGAACACCATCGATGCGGTGCCAACCCTCTAGTCCAACGTTAAATATTTCACCCACACCGGGCCTACCCTGAAGTGCGGCGGTAAATTTCGCTACGGGCTCAATAACATCAACTTGCTCTGCCACGTTCATGAGAAGGCCTTCCGTGATTCTGCCGATTCTAATTTTGAACCAAGAGATGACACGCGTTAGCTGCTTGATCGTCCAATGAAATGACATCATACGCCTTTTTTTTTCAAAAAAGAAAAAAGAAAAAAAAAGAAAAAAGAATCCACTTACCCTGCACCTCCTTCAAGGGCTCTGGGCACCACTTTACGGCCACTCTTGATACCAATACCCAACCTGGCAAGAAATGTTCTTGAGCCTTGCAGATCGATCCGAGATACGGAGGGCATCACGGCCAATACACCACCCAGCATGCCATTTGCGTTAGAATCAATACCCTCCCAGTATTCTTTCCCCTTTTCGGGTCTGACTAATGAGTCTGGCGTCGGAGGAATTTGTGATTCTGGCATTTTCACTGCTGACAGCCGTCTGGATGCTTCATTAATCGATCAACCAACCAGTTGTGCTGTGCAAAATATTTGCATACCTGATTGGGCTATTGCTGCCTCAGGCATCACAACTACTGAAGAACTAAGAGGGGCTATAGTCACATGACATCATCACATGACGTCTAATATTTGCAGGGGTAGTCTGCCGGAAAGTCAAAATAGAGACGTGAATTCCCCTTACCATCCCTTCAAGTGAATTAAAACCAAGTTCCAAAAGAATTGATGTAATTCGAGCGTCGCTTAAACTTAGATCTGGAGACACTACAAGACATTCGACGTGGCCTAGACGTCATTGGATAGTTGTCACATCATGAGGCCCGCTAGCGACGTGGCGAGCCAGCTGGCCCAGCCAACGCACCCTAAGAAGTAAGGCAGAACTACATTTGAGCCCAATTGAGCATATAAGCTCAAAATGGCCTCTTTTATTCCAAATCAAGACTCCTTCTACAATCGGTTAATCATTTCCATGTGACCAAACCACATTCTCCGTGATAAAGGCATCTTATCTTAATGTGAAGAATCTCCGTTCTCGCGGTTCCACACAACCGTCTCCACTCCTCACGGATCACACCTGGCCACCATCCGTCTTCAGGAACCAACATTCTGGTCTGGACGCCCAAAATTTGAACTAACCGGCGTAAATAAAAGGCAAGGAAATTGGTCTAACAAGACCACAACTGAAATAAAAGGGCGAAACCAAAAAACACGCCTACAGCATAAATGAAGATAATGGATCCGAAGCAGATGGGAATGAAACAAGCAAAACTCTCTTATCTGACAACCCATCTATTACCAATTTTTAAATCTAAAGATTTACGAGATACCATTCAGCAGCCTTGAAAATGGCCATCAAAGTTTCTCGTTCACAGCATCGGTCGCGGAGTGATGCCCGGGCACACTCAAGCGACAACAGACGCCAAATAGTCAAAACCTCTCAGCGTCGGCCAGCTGAGCGCTCTGGCAAAGCCAAAAAGCCTGGAAAGGCTGGCCGCTCCAGCAAGACTGGCCGCAGTTCGACACTGAAAAAACGAATCGCGTCCAATTTACAGGCACCCAAATGGGTGGCCTTCATCAGCCGACAGCTCTTTTATGGTGATCCCTGCCTACGGGTTATGAACTCACCTTCTGCGGCTTCGTCCTTCCTGTGTTTAATAGGGCTGGGCGCTGCTCGCTTTATCAAATTCGACACGAATGTGTACCCTCTCTACGTCACGCACATGGGGCCTCCCGAAGAAATGAAGTGGGAGCGTACTCCGATCGTGCCACCTGCGCACATGTTGACGGCGGAATTGGTTGGGAAGGAGACTGTGTTATGCATGATAATACTTATGGCGGTTGTGTACCGCGTCCAGCTAGTATACCGGGAAATGGGAGTTGGCGTTGTCTCTGGCATCTGAGGCGATGCAGAGCGAGTTTCCAGTCTTTGTTCAGGGCTAGCGTCTCAAACTATACAAATTTTATTGGTTATCTATTTAATTGTCTGTTCAAATCGCTGCTACACACTCGTGGAATAAATGCATGCGTGACACGGCCAAAATTGCATCTGCTTTCTTGGGGCAATCCATCTGTCCGCCTCTGGATCCTTTCACAGTGGCCCACCCCCACTACAGAGATCCCGGGAACCAAAACTTTGCTGAGCTGACATTCGAGACATAACACTTCTTGGCCTTCGGCTAACCTTCAGCTCGATTTCAGTATGGCTGTGATGTCAAATATTGCCGTTGCAATCCTTCATAGCCTCTATGCCGAGATATCCACCGCTAAAAAAGTCCTCCATACACTCCAAGAAGTCCAGCCCGGTGCTCATTGAAATCCCTACTGTGCTGGCAAATGTTGTTTGCTCTTCTTCTACGTCTAGGCCCTGCGACCTCAACTTTTGACCTGTGGTCGGTCCATGCAGGCCGATTGTGGCATCGTCCGCCAACCGATCAGTACACTGTCCCACATCAAAATCTGTGCCAGTCTCTGTATCACCACTGTCGCTGAATATTTTCATGGCCCTCTCCACACTGAAATGCATGGCTATGGATGTCACACCGGGCAGATGGTACCGTCCCTCCATCAAGTTGATATGTTGGGCTATATCTGCGACAGACTCTTTCGCAATCGTATGCTTATACTGAGAGACGATCAGCAAAGAATACGCGACGCAAAGCGTGTAAAAGTCAGGCAGATCACCGCAGGTAGAAATTGGAATTGCAGTGAAAGCCGCGATGACCGGGATAGCAAGGTCGCACAAATGCTTCTTCTTTTTGTTCAAAAGCACTTCTCGAGGCGTGTGTCGATCGTTATGTGCGGATGTTGGAGGGCTGTCATCATGTAATGACCGACGCGCCAAAATAACACGGGCAATATGATAGCTAAGCTGCAGCATGGAAGATGTCGGAAGACCTAACAACAATATTAGCCGCATCCGAGAGTCGAAAGTGATTAACATACCGAGCAGATACCCCCATTTCTGTTTCCACTCCGCAAATACTTCATCATTTCCTTCTTCCCCGCCGAGTGATCGCCTAGAAAGGACGCTCTCCAGATATGAGTACAAGGAGATCTCAGCAAAAAGCATTGCATCGCGCAATGTTGCCTGTTCAAAGTTGAGTAAGGTTCGGCACTGTCCCAAATACGGAGCGGGCAACGTCGATGGCCTTCCAGTGGTGACGGACCAGCTATAGATTAATCATTCTTAGAGAAGGTCATAGTTATCGCCTGAGAGATAGTTACTTACTGCAAGTTTAGTAGACAGATATTGGCCCAAACTCGAATGGCTCTCTGATCAGCCGTTACTGAAGTCCCAAGACCAACTTTTTTGCTGATGTCTGAGAAGTTGATGCTAAGCATCGCCTGCTGGGCACAATGGCCACTTAATAGCCAGCTATCTATGTATTCAGGTCCGCCCTTATATTTGGTCAATGATCAAGGAATCACAGTTTGGAGGAAGGATGGAGTATGCTTACCGATGGAGAAGTTGAAAATAAGGCCATGATAAATACTCCTGTGATTTCTTCTATCCGGAGCGGACTTGCCAGCATGACCTGACCAAGGACCTCACGGACATGTTCATATGCCAGCCTATGCTTGAACGGATCCACTCTGGCTACGTCGCTATACCTCATCTCGTGGAGGCAACATATTGAGAATAAAAACGGTGAATCTTGCCGGAGATTTCCGGAGAATGTGAGATCGCTCTCGCTGTTAATTAGCATAAAATTTCGACGACGGCGGATGAAGCTGTCTAACATTAGAAAAACAGTATAACGGAATGGATGCAATGTACCTACGATGATATTAATGCATTAGCCGTTGATATGTCGACAAATTCCAGTGAAACCAAATCCTGCCGGATATCAAATGTCCGTCGGTATCCATAGCTCAATTGAGTTGCAACTTTTCTGATGACTGCGGCGGGAGATTCATGAACATGCTGATCAGCTGGCTCGATATTATTTTCGAATGTTTCTGGCCGTGTCTTGGTTGTTGCGTTTTGGGTGGTCGTGTCACCTTTTTTTGAAGCTAGTGACCCCAGTTGCCCCGACTGAAGCCCTTCTAATGTTGTCTTTATGTCGAGTATGGAGCGTTCCAGCCCCTCAAGTCTTCAAATACTATTAGAAATGGTTTGAAGTGTGGCAGAATAATGATAATGATACCTCTCAGCAACAGACGGTTGCGGCTGGTCAGGTTGGATGATTGCATTACCAAGAATGTCAATTTTGGTACAAGGTAACCTGTATTCACGTTATTCTCAACTTGCTCTTTTGAAGGCGCGATATCATCAGACGAATGAAATACCGGAGAGTTCGGCATCTAGTGCACGTATCTGAGCCTTCGGGTAGCTCGCAGCGGCATTTGAGCCGTCGACAGGCCTCGCAGGATAAGATCCGACGCCGCCGTTTTCTTATCGGCTGATCGACCGTCGATTGATCGGGCGCATCATGTTTGCGGCGGCGTGGGCTCGATTCACATCCATATTCTGCGCAACTGTCATCGTCGATTGTATCGACGAGTGTTGTATTCTCTGACATGAAACTTATTGAACTCCAAATTCGGCGATGAATTGAGAGTAGGGCGCTGGATATACTATATCCACCACAATTCGGTTGTTCCAGAAGACAGACAACGGATGCAAGGGTACTGAACTTTGTCTTTGATAACCTAATTCCAGGGCGTGATAAGGAACATCAGGACGCGTCACTTCCGTATGGGCGTGATTGATTACAATGTCAGGTTTATGGGAGAAGGAAAGGAGCGAACGGAGTCCACCGGAGACCGGCTGAGGAACGGACCAAGATATCTGGTCCAATCATATAAGTTTTATAAGTGGGCCCTTAATTTGGACCGGCGGAAATCGCAGGAGATAACCGGCGATTATTGTGTGAAGATACAGGCACGTACGCGATATGAGGCGTCACGTTGACTATAAATCCCGTAAGAACCCTGTCACAGCTGTTGGTAGCATTAAGTCCCAATCATATCAAGCAAAGAACTTTGGGAAATTCATCGACTAAATCACCACCTTTCACAAAGCCTCATTATGACTAGCATTCTGGAAACGCCCGTGCCCGCTGGCATGACTCGGTTGCCACTTAGGAGCTATGAAGGGCTGTCGTATAGACTGGTATCTATGAAGCCGGCACGGGACTGCACTTTAGACGAAATTCCCATTATCGACCTTGATGGGATGTATGGAGATTTACATACGCGAAAGAAAATTGCCCACGACCTCCTGCATGCTGCAAAGACGATTGGTTTCTTTTATATCAAGAACCACGGTATTCCACATAAAACCTTTCAAAATACGGTCAACAAAGCAAAAGAGTATGCTATTGTATAGGATGCAGAGGGTAAACGCTGATTTCTTAAAGGTTCTTCAGCTTACCGGTCGAAGAAAAACAGAAGGCGTCCACCTCAGTCTCGTCATACGGGTACCAAGGATATCGTGAACGCCAGGTGAATCCATCTAGCTCTAAAGGTGATGCTCCATTTTTCATGGGTCCAGGAGTATTTTGGCTAAGAAAGTCTACAGACAGAAAAGAAGCGTTTAGTTTTCACTACAAACCGGAGTTTGACCCCATGCACGAGGGTCGTCTATCCCAGGTTCCGCAGAAGGTACGAGATCACATTCCCAAGGATGACGTTATTTGGGAGTCCGTAGAGGTCCCCAACTTCCAAGAAGTCATTATTGCCCACTGGAGGGCTTGTCTCGAGCTTGCCCGGGGGCTCATTCATATCTTGGCTCTTGCGCTTGACCTTCCTGAGAATTACTTTGACAAGTATACCACTTATCCTGGAGGCGACTTCGCAATCAACTTTTACCCTGGTCACGGGGACGACCCTGTTGAGGATCCAGAAGAGGTCGGCATTGGTGCCCACACTGATCTGCAGATCCTCACACTCCTGTGGCAGGATGAACACAAGGGTCTGCAGGTGCTCAACAATGACAATGAGTGGGTGCATGCCCCACCAATCCCAGGGACCATGGTCGTAAATATTGGTGACTTTCTTATGCGGTTAACCAATGACCGTCTCAAGTCGACCGTCCACCGTGTCATTCAACACGGAAAGGAGGACCGCTTTTCCCTTCCATTCTTTTTTGGCAAGTTCCCCGTTTCTAAGACCCAATCACCGTCTCATTACCCAACTAGGATTCAATTTTGACGAAAAGCTGGGGGTCGTACCCACATGTACCGATGAGAATAACCCGCCAAGATATCAACCCTCCACATGCGGAGAAGTAGGTGCCCCGTATTTCCCCTCATTGTGAAGCACATGCTAAGTGATGATTTTAGCTTATCGCTAAACGACTAGCCCTCGGGTACGAACCAACAGCTATCCGGGGTTCCACGGCTATCGGCCCCTCGAAATAACCGCATGGCCAATCCGGTGATCAAGTTCAAGATCAGGGAAGTGGGGAGAGGAGGGATGGATCTGTTGGCATTTGTCTGTTATCTAATGCTAGCCTTCCGATGGATTCAGGAGGTTTCTAGGAATCCGGGGAACTTGATGCACTAGTCTACTAGCGGCATCCATTCAACCCAACGGTGCCAAGCCTTGCGTCACACTAACTGAATTAGACTTCAGGATGATTATTACCCGGATTTTCCTTACTGCCCAGTGCCGAGTCATGAAATATGTGCTAGCCGTGATTGGTAGGCTATCAGGAAACCTAACATCCGGGACGCCTCAAGTACCAATTTGGTCAGGGGGTGCACTACTAGTGTCTATCATCAACAGTTTGGGTTGGGTATGGTGGCTAGGCATGTCACCGAGTGCAACTCTAATGCTTTCATTGGCGTACTGCGCGTCGGCTATAGTAGGAATTTATTTCGCATAAGATAGGATCTGCAATTCGATTGAGAGTGGTATTCCCCTATTTTTCTATAAATACGACCATTTTCTGCTATTCGAGCGTTTAAACATATTCCTATTATACTTTAGCACCTTTATTCCATATTTACCACAATGCTTCGAACACGCTTCCCTACAGCTCACCATTTTACGGTGTCGATCTTTGGCTGCCAATACCACGCAGCATCCCCAAATGCCGAAAAGGTTGAGCTCATTGCCAAATTCGATGACCTAATCAGGGGCGCAGCTCTTCACGTAGAAGAGCTCGAGCAGAACGACCTTCCATCCAAGATCTGGATGAGTTACTGGGCATCACCACAGTCATTCAAACTCTGGTGGGAGAGTCCACGTACACTTGCCTTCTGGAATTCTTTGCAAGATGATGCCGGGTTTTGGAGAGAGACTGTTAGCCTACCGGCCACCAGGGCCATGTATGAATCCAACCAGCAACACCCCTCGGGCTTTGGCAACTGCGGGGAGCTTATTCCCCTCACTGAAAAGACTGGCTACTGGGGTGCCTATCGCTCTCGATTGACGCCGGAGTCACCCGAGGACAAATTTGAGTCCTCCCTCCCGGCAATGCCTGAACCGAAACCCCTCACGACCAAGGTTCGACAGGGCAGAGTTAGAATAGCTAAATTTCCTGAAAATCTCTGCTTTGTAGTCGAGGGTCAGGATTATAGCCAAATGCCACCGAAGGAGCGCGACCACTGGAATGAGCAATTCGACGGGCTCACAAAGCAGTGGGTCACCAACGTCGTCACTGGTGGTCCTTCGAAAGGCATGGTATCGGCGAGAGCCTGCCATGGCTTTTCCAGCGACAAGATTCTTGGTGCGACAGATGCCATGATTAACAATGCCGCCGCCGCTGCCCATAGCAGTGACGAGGAATCCGAAAACGCTAACCGAAAAGAGAGTGCCCCGGCCATTTTCCCTGGCTTGGATTACATACGCCAGGCGCAAGTGCTCTTCTGGCTTGATCTCTCAAAGATGGAGCACATGGGTAAATGGGACAAGGTGCACATTAAGCTGAGGCGAAATTTCTTCACCTCGTACGGGCCTGGCGGGGAAATGGAGGGAGGCAAGATTTTGCTCTGGGTTGATGTCGGCATTTTGAAAAGCGACGAGCTTGACGCAGAATACATTGGCTGCTACGACGGGACTGGCTTTCTTGCGTACGATGAGCACCCAAGCTTTGCTTGTGAGAAAGTGGCAGCTGCAAAGCTACCTGCTTTCTTTGACAAGCCGATTGAATCACACCCAATTGAGTGGTAGTATTTTTAATGTACCGCGCAATTTGACCTAGCCTTGCATATTCCGAGAGGCTCTTACCACCCACCAATCTTTTACAATACCATGCATAATAAATTCCGAAATGGTGTATTTGTGTTTAAGCAAATTGATAAATTCATCTGTGTTAAGAATGAATGCTGCCAGCAGTACGGCACGCGGGAGGACTCATTTTAGATTTGGGTGGAGTGAGTACTTAAGGCTGCGTGGACCGTTGGTACTCGTGGCACAAATGCAGCGTAAGCAAATATAGATGCATCAGACAGGTACTATTCAGAGGCATGCTGATGGATGCCACCACGAGGTAATAGAGAATGAAAGGATGCAACTCTGCCACAATCTTTCCCACGCATGCAAGTTAGTTGTACCAACGCACATGTCTCACACGACTCATATTATTCTGACAGATAGAAGTGGTATGTGCAACCAACACTTTTAACTATCGGCGAATATTGTATTTGTTAAATATAAAATGGCTGCCTAGCTCTGTCTTGCCTTTGTAGCCCCTTCATTAATCTGTCTCACACCGTCGACCCTTCTCCACAGTGTTGAGACACGCCGAGCCAATAGGAGCTTTTTCCAGTCAAGGGGTCTCTTGTGTTATTAATTGGTTTTAATTTGGATTGGTCCATCACATCATACTTTAGTAAGCTGGAAGTGTTTAACCAACATTCCGCCAAAAACACAACGTGTTTGTCCGTCAATTGACGGATAAGGAATCTCATGCAGCTACCCCTGGAGCTTTATTCGGGCATTTACAAACTGGTTGGTGTTTTCAACCCGGAGCATACTCTCTTATTAGTCAAAGTGTGATTCATTTTGCCATACTAACGTAATGAACGGAGTAGGGATTACAAATTGACCACCACCAGCCCAGACCGCCACATAAGCTCGGTCATCAAAAGAATATGATAGATATTTACCTTTGCGGTTGGTGAGTGCGTGTAATAAGCATCCCCTCATCTAAATCACCTATCAATGGCACTACTATTTCCAAGGCTAGTTAGAGATTTATTAACGTGGCCCCCCAGTCTAAAAATAGGTGTTTGAGGGCTTTTCAAGGGGAGATTATATGAGAATTTAAAAGATCTTGGTATCACTTTTCGTTGCATTATATACAAGAGGGCTTCAATCGAGATGCACCCTTTGCTCACAAGAGACAAGGTCTTACTTGAAGCCCACGACCCACCTCGGAAGAGTTGAAATTGTTCACATGCTTGTGTCTGACACCGAGACAGCTCATGCAAGGTGACAAGGGCAGTGACGGAGTAATTTATGTATCGGTGACTAGAAGTGATACCCCAGGCCCAAATGTAATCCCTCGGAGTACTCTCGTCACATGCCGAATGACGAGACCCAGCGATGTCACTAACGTAGATTTCTCAATAAATCGCTAAATCTGAGAGCAGTTTGAAATTCAGAACGACTTTGAGAATTGAGGTACGAGAGATAATAACTACAAAGTGATTACAATCCAAATTCGTTCAGCCATGCGTCATTCAACAGTTTGGTTTCACTCTTCATGCCAAAGTCTCTAACGTTGCGAAGGGCGAGAAACCTACCCCTGTGTTTGGTTTCATCGTGGTATGCAAGGGAATTCCACGCTCACCTAAATTTATCGACACGTGCGATTTGACCTCGATAGCCGTTCAAGTTGTTCCTGTTGTTGTGTTGGTTGAACAAAACCGGGCGTGGCAAAACCATGATTACCCCGTCCAGTCGCTCTATCCAGCGCCACGGCATTGTTTTACCATTAATCGCGCAATGCCACCTCCAAAATATAATAGGTTTTGTTGTTGAGTCAAACATGTGACCAGTTGGTGATATGTGACATTCGTCAGCGACATGTTTTACATTCGAGACTCCTCATCGCCACGCCCCCGCAATCCAAGAATATTAAGATGATCACAGTGCCCCGCTAGCTGTTTCCCATCTTGCTCTCGTCCCTCTTGGATCGACTAACCCACTCGTCCAGGAGCTCATTTAGGTAAAGGTCATATGTCACGGTGAATATGAGCGTCGACGTGACACAGTGCATTGTAAGTTGGACATGCGGCGATGCATTGAATCCTTATTACCCTTCAAAAATTCTAAACTGCGTCTTTTAGGCAGCTGAGTGGTGCTTGTTCTCAATAGCCACTCTGTTTGTCATTGCTCGGCTGGCAGTACGTAAATGGCAAAAGCAATGGAAATTTTGGGTGTCAGACGTTCTGCTCGTCTTGGCTTTGCTTCCATTTCTGACCTTGATCGTTGGCGACACATGGATATTCTCGAAAGGCTATGGTCTCTTCGATGAGCCCAATGCCATCCCTTGGGCTAAGGTTAGCCTGGATCAAAACCAGATGTTCAGCGACAATTATGCTCACAAATTTGGTAGTTTAGATTCATGACGGCAATGATCTATGACTCCGCCTACTTCGTCCCACGCTTTAGTCTGCTGGCATTCTATTACAAGTTATTCCCTATAACTGAGCCGAAGTTGCGAATCGCTTTATACGTCGTCGCTGTTTACACCGCCTGTGCATTTCTTGCGAGCATGTTCATTGATACATTTTGGTGTGGTATTCATATGGGAAAGAACTGGTGAGTCGGCAATTATTGATATGTTGGCCACACAACTAACGTATTATTTACCCACTCTGTAGGTCCAAAGACGAAAGCTGCGCGGCATGGAAAAGCATTGTGCCAGTGTACACCAATTGGCCCCTTAGCATCACCTCGGAAATACTAGGTACGTCATCGTAGCCGTGGTTGAAATGCAATCATGGTCACTAATCATTACGTGGTTAGTTTTCCTGTTGCCTTTCGGCATGCTTCGTACCCTGCAGACTTTGGAGCGAAGAGAAAAGGCCGGTCTGATTGCGATTTTCCTCCTCGGCACTGCCACAGTAATTGTAAGCACTGTTCGCTTTGTTTACTTGACCAAGGGTCTTCTACTCTATACTACATGTAAGAAACATCATCACTATACCTGCAAAGCCTAAAATTGTTAAATGCGACTAACTCTTGCCCCAGATGTGGCTGCGATGACAGAAATGGCAACGCAGATCGTCATCACATCTCTCCCAGCGCTGCGTCCACTGCTTACTCTTGGTTGGCGCAGAATCTCGAGCCAGGGCGACTCGCAACGCAAGGATTCTGAGGCCATGCTGGTGTTGCATGCGGCGATCCCAGAGGATCATGATATTCCGCATCTGGTCTCTTTTGAGAAAAAGGAATGATTTTTTAGATTGTTAGCAGGGGAATTAAGGGTGTCGGGTTTTCAGTTAGTGAGCCAGAATGTGTTGCGAAATGCATGGGAATAGCTCAGGGAATAAGAAGACCGTCGGGCCATACTTTGCACAGTACTACAGAGGAGATACGAAGTGATGATTCTGTGAAGGGACAATTCATATTCTACCTTCTTCATGTCTAGAAAATAGATATAAACCTGAATGCAGACAATAAAATATTTATTAACATCAATCCGTCGTGCCGCAAGTGCCGAAACTTTGTGCAAAAAAGGCTAAACGTGGGAACTAGCATCGGCTTATGTGCCAAATGTGCGGATCGCGCCGATGCATGGCCCCTCAAATTAACGAAACCTATAGTCCAGCGCTTCTGGCAACGGTTTTATCATCAGCTTTACGCGTATATCATGAGCTCGCGACGGAAGGAACTTGCCCAAGTAGGAAGGAGGGATAATGACGCTATCCACAGATACTGACCGAGTGACGGATGTCGGGTCAGTCGGCATCGTTATTCCCAGTCGCTACCCCGACCCCGCGCACATGTCATCGGTGGTTGGCCACCACAGCATTGCACATGATCGGCTCTTCTGATATATCCGTGTTCTAGTGTGCATGGATTTCGGCATATTTGTGTTCCTGCAGCTGATCACCGCAGCCATGCGGATATCGACTGCTAAGTATATAAGTCAAGTATCGCATCGCGTCTTGGCATCGGCAGCTAACATCCAATAGTTACGTTCTGTCCTAATTAGCCAAAATGGTTTCGTCTCGCCAACTCCTGTCTTGGGGCGTCGTTATTGGACTCGCCTCTGCAGTACCGACCAGACTCCGCAAGCGTGATTCTATTCCTGACTACGCCCTTACCTATGCACCATGGAGCTATCTCTACAGTGGCGAAGCCTACTTCCCGTCTGACATCAAAACCCATTTGGAGAATACCATCCCAGAAATTAACTATGTCTCTCTTGGAGATGCAGGTTCAGTTACTGTTGATACCCTCGACAACTACAACAGCAGCGTATATCTTACCTCAAAGGACGACACCTCGGACCCACCAGCCTGGCTGCAATCAACCTATGGCACTCCAGACAGCAGTGGGTATAGTGCTGCGCCGGCCACGATCATTGCTGTTCAGAAGAACTCCACATGGGTGGACGTCTTTTATTTCTATTTCTACTCTTACAATGAGGGCGGCAAGTGAGTAATTAAGTGGTATCATCTGACTTTACCGTCTTTCTAATCATTTATGTCATTTAGAGTTTTGGGCATTAATTTTGATGATCATGTTGGCGACTGGGAGCATTCTATGGTAATCCCCGATTTTCCCCCCAGAAGAACATGGCGTGCAGTTCTCCTGCTAACCTTATTTTCCAGATCCGTTTTATCAACGGAAAGCCCTATGCCATATATCTTTCAGAGCATAGTGCTGGGTCTGCTTACTATTGGGACGTGATGGACTTCAACGGAGACAGACCCATTACGTATGTGGCAAACGGCGGGCATGCCAACTATGCGACTGCAGGATCCCAGGACTACACGATTGCCCTGGGATTGATCTCTGATAAGACAGACAAAGGAACTCCCTGGGATGTTACACAAAACTACCGCGGCTATTGGTATGACACAGACTCTGGAGAATTCTCCATCGCGTCCGGCGCGTCAACCGGCGGGACAGAAGAGAACGAGGAGACGGCCTCTTGGCTCAAGTGGGAAGGCTACTGGGGCGATGAGCAATACGCCACGGGCACCCATGGACAGTACTGCATCTTCAGCGAGTGCAAATACACTTCGGGGCCCACTGGTCCGGTTGCTAAAAATCTTGGGAGGACAACCATGTGTCAAAAGGACGATGATTGTACCATCTTTACGAGCATAGATGATTTGACTACTCAATCCAAGAGAGATGAGCAGTCCAATTGAGCGACAATTTTATTTCGTTAGTCAGCTTTCTGAAAATAAATGGTTATGGCAGAGTTCATCGTTGCGGTCTGAGCGTTCCCACAAGTGGTGCTTTGAGCTTTCAGGCAATTGTCTCGGCTTTGACGGTGATGGGAGCCCGGCGTTCAACACGTGAGCTGAAGAAAAAATACAAATTCGGCTGTTTTTAATTTTCAGATGAGAAATAATCCTTGAGGCATTCATCATTCTACCGACTTTGTCTAACTTGCAGCCAACGACAGAGAAGTGAGAAAACCTCACCATCACTAGAGCTACCCGTGACTTGCTTACTAAGTGAACCTAGCGGGAATAGCGGAAAACGATCCCCGCAACCGGCACAAGTAAGCCGTGAAGGAATTTGCAGCCGTCATTATCCGCCGACGACCCGACACAATAACAAGACGAGCCCAGGACGATTCGTGAGTTGGAAGGCTGGGGAAAAATTGAAGCCATGTCATACGGAACCTTGAAGACGCCGGCTCGTAGCCAAGGCGCTCCTGAGTCGTCACCGGCTTTGTTGGGAGACGAATCTGCAACCAATGATGCGTCTCACCCTCCAGCCACCGCCCAAGATGCATCTGACCGAGATGACCAAGATGACCAGGGCAATTCCTTCTGGCAATCGGCCAAGGCCTTTTACCAGAACAATATCGGTCTCTTCTTCGTCTTCATGGGCCAGTTTTTTGCAACCATTGTAAGTGCTCTGCCTCGTCCAGCTGGACGCTCAGCGGTGAGCATCGACTGACAGCTGCAGATGTCCATGACGACCCGACTGCTCGAGACTGGCTTTGAGACCAAGTTCCATGCTCTGCAGATTATTTTCGTCCGCATGCTTGCTACTGGCATTATTGGGTCTCTGTACATGTGGTACAAGAAAGTCCCAGACTTTCCCCTGGGAGATCGAAGCATCCGTGGTCTGCTGCTTATCCGAGGCATGGCCGGTACGACAGGATTATTTGGGCTATACTGTAAATTGACCATGAGTATCTGTTGGTCGGACTCTATACTGACACATGCATGCAGATTCGCTCTCATTCCTGGACATCTCCGATGCCACCGTCATCACCTTCCTCGTCCCTACCATGACTGCCTTTGTCTGTTGGGTAGCACTCAGGGTACGTCGCATAAATATGTGCTTGACAAATTTCCTCATTAACGGTTGAAACTAGGAGCCATTCACGATCAAAGAGGCCAGTGCTGGCTTGATCGCTTTTCTTGGTGTGCTGTTTATTGCTCGGCCAGGCTTTTTGTTTCCTAGTCATGGCCCATCTTCTCGGGCCGTTAACATGGATATGAATGTGGACGTGAAAGGAGGATTGCTTCCTCCCGTCAAGGCAAGCCCCGCAGAGCGCTCCGTCGCTATTGTCTGTGCCATTTTTGGATCCTTCGCAGCAGCTTCTGCCTACGCCACTATTCGTGTCATCGGGAAGCGAGCCCATTCGCTCGTGAGCGTCAATTACTTTGCCGTTTTGGCCACCGTCAGCTCATTCCTAATCATTATGATACACCCGGACCTCCACTTTGAGGTGCCCCAGAGCCTCGTTCAATGGTAGGAAATCTTTACCCCGGTAGGGTCCGAATGTAGCCTCATAGTTAATGTGCTCAGGGTTCTTCTACTTTCCATTGGCGTCTCGGGTTTTTTGCTCCAGCTTCTATTGACGGAGGGTCTGCAAAGGGAGAAAGCAGGCAGAGCGACCAACCTCATCGTAAGTTTCGCCTTATGACTCCTGTTCATTACCGAGGTTATCTAACAATACCCAGTACACTCAAATGGTGTTTGCGCTCATCATTGAGCGCATTGTGTGGGGAACTACACCGCCACTATCCAGCTTTTTGGGAAGCGCTCTCATCATTGGTGCCGCAGTCTGGGTCAGCCTGCAGAAGAAGACGCCGGCCGAGCCAAAGAAGCCAGTTGATGAGGAAGAGAGGGCGCTCTTGGGTCGCGAGGATGAACACAACTAATTACAAGACCCAGAATCGGTACCCAACTAGATGATTAAAGTAGAGATCTGGTATTAAACTATAATAGCTAGTTAAAAGCGATTAGATTGTCATAGAGGATCAATTTGCAGCGAGCCAGTCTCCTCGCCTGAATGAGTCCCGGATCCAGCATGCCGACGCGATGATAGCTCTTATTTCTTGACAGCAATCAGAAAGCCATCGTAGCTCTTCTCCCCAACTGTCTGAAGAACAGTCGCATCGACTCGGTCATCCCGCCCAATTCCCTCGATTACCTGCCGCGCCCCCAAAACGCGATCATCTTTTTCGGCTTCGGCGGTGGAAATAACTCTTCCTTCCCGCACAACGTTATCAACGATTATAGTCGCGCGTGGTCCTGTCATTGAAACTGCATAGTTGAAGTAGGCTAGGTTGTCTTGCTTGTTGGCATCAATGAAGACAAAGTCAAACGGCGCCCGCTGCTGAGACTGGATTTCGGACGCAAGTCTTGGAAGGACATCGAGCCCCGCGCCGTGAAGAATCTCGACTTGTGTTTCGAGCCCAGCCTCGGCGATATTCTTCTGTGCCACCTGTAAGTTCTTTTCGTCAATCTCGATCGTCGTGACTTTGACATCGGGGCCTGCCGTGGCCATCCACGCAGCGCTGTATCCGCCTAGCGTGCCAACTTCAAGAACATTCTTCGCCCCGCACATTTGGATCTGGAGCTTCAAAAATTTGGCTTGGGCGGGCGAACAAGCAATATCAGGGAGACCAGAGGCCCGGGAATTTTGGCGGGTATTTTCAAGCGCCGAATGGTGCGGGTTTTGCCGCTCCGTGAGAAGGTGAGAGTTCATGTAAGCATCAACAGCGGTTGGTCTGGGATCATCCCCATACAGGCTGCCGTAAGATTGCATTTTCGATAATTCTCGCCGTAAATTAAACCCTTGATTTTGAGAAATAATGAGTAGTGAGTGATTATTACTGCCAATTGGATTGATGTAAATGATGTCAATTTGTCTCACTAGAGGCATGCCGTGGCGGGGTATTTAACTATCCGCCTCCTGTCAAACGCGCCTTTCGGGGAAATTGCGCCAATGTCCCCTTCACAGACATTGTCAACAACTCCAGAAGCCGAGGCCCGGAAGTTTCCTTCATCCCGTGCTACCCGTAGGCATCTGAGATCATAGTCACGCTCCGTTTTCTACTAATCACAGTCTGAAAAGTGGGTTAAGTCGATCAATCAATTTGATTGACTCCGCAGTGTTCGTGACTCAGCGAGTGGCGAATATGACATATTGCGATTGCGAACTCGGATCAAAATGACACATGCCGCAAGTAGGATCTACGTCCGGGCCGGCTTCAATTACCTTTTCGTAGCGGCAGTTGTCTATTTTATGACGAACTTCTAGGTATCATACTGATACCGCAATTGTGTGGCTTTAATACCTCGTTGTTGGGTATTTAGTGAGCGATATCCAAGCCCATCAAGTCAAAATAACAGGATATCGATAATCAAGTCAAAATGGCACTAGGAAAATATTCCCCATTCTGCCAGTTTTGACTCAGTGCTTCAATCTAATCATGATTTGTGCCCACTCCCATGGTTATACACGCCCTTGTCTGGCCCCGGGTTCGCGCATCGTCTTTCCTCCTTCTTGATCTTGGCTATTACTTGGCAATTCAGCATCTCCAACGCCATCCAAAATTTAAGCACCCTTTTTGGCCAGAGGAAGCATGGAGCACAGGTTATCTGCCCTAGTCAGCGATGTTTCTGAGGCTGGCGGTTGTTTCCCACAGCGGAGCGGCTCTGGCCGCCCAGCCCAGGCCCTGATGTTGTGTTGCGGCAGTGTGTTCTCAAATTGGACCAGGGTAAGTTCTCCACAAACCCGGTGGATAGTTAACCCGGCTGCAATACTGGTCTGACCGCAACAGAATGCACCAACACCGGCTTTGTCTCAACTCATGATTTTCGGCCCATTTTTGAGGCTTCCTTTTTGAGGAAACGTTTAATTATACGGGTATAGTATCGCCTATGATTTTGGTTTCAGCTCTGTACGTTTGGGTCTTTATTTTATTTTATTGGTAACTGGTCAGTGCTCAGCCAGACATTTTCTCATCCGTCCTGATCAGTAGTTAACTGATTTGTTGCTCAGGGCTTGCGGCGTTTTGGACTGCATTCAATTCCACTGCATTTCACTATATACTGTACAACAGCCCAATAACATAAAATCGCTGCAGTTCAGCTGTGCCCCGTGTTGCGAACACCAGCACGCCGCACGCCATTGAGTGTAGGGTATCGTGAAGGGCTGCACGTACGTAGTAGAAGCCTGGGTCTGTGATTGGCCTATGAAACAATTTCTTGAGCTAATTCAAGCCAAGTTAGTGGTTCGAGGACAAAATCGGCGTACGTGAACCAGTGCCTGTTTAAAACCCCATCTCTATCCCCATTCCGGGATATTAGGCCCCGGTTTGATGGAGAATCACAGGGGTGCAACAAGCCTCCATGGCCCACATGGTGGGCCAGGCCAAATCATTAGGTAGCGGCCATGCCCCAGGTTGGTTATTTTGCGAAATTCCTCCAGTTCTCAACCCATTTTCTGTATGATGGAATGCATTTTGAGCGTTTCTACAGACCGGTTTCTCGTACCTTATACAGGAAACTTTTAGCTTAGAGCATTGTCCGCTAATGTCCATGAGCATTCTAATAATTGGACACAACCCCTGCATGCATTACATCGTAAAATAATCTGCACACCTATAAAATCAGAATGTTTTTCACATCTTTTTCGTACCCGCGTTCTCCAATGAAGCAGTTCATACTCTATAACATCAAAACGAAATCTCACCCTAATATCATCAATTGCTAGCAATGTCTCCCCCTTTTCGCTCCGACCAAGTCGGGTCATTTATCCGCCCTGCATCTCTTCTTGAAGCTCGGAAATCCACTACCATTTATGGTGATGTTCTATCCGATGATCTCGCTGATAGGACCCAAGCAGCTATCGCAACTGCCGTTCAAAAGCAAATTGACTTGTCAATTCGCCCCATCACGACTGGCGAGTACGAGCGCACTATTTTCTACAGTGGATTTTTTGAAAACCTCCGTGGCATGGAAACGCGAGAGCATTGCCGTATTCCTGAAGATTTCCACCCAGGCCTGCCAACGATGGATGGTCTCCTGGCCGCAGGTATGCGAGAATACACCGCCGTCATTGCCTCGGGCAAAATAGAGCATGTCAAAGTAGCCTACCTGGACGCCTGGAACATGCTCAAGAAGGCCGCACCGGAGGAGCATTGGAAGGATTGCAAAATTTCCATCCCGGCGCTGACATGGCAGCATATCCAGCTGGCCAAAGGCTTGGCATATACTCCAGAGGCTTACTCTTCAGATCAAGATTACTTGAATGATCTGGCAATTGCCTGTCGAGCTGAGTACAAGGCGCTGTACGATGCCGGTCTTCGCCACATACAGATCGACGAGCCCCAACTTTTGTATTTTGTTTTGGATTCTTTTCGGAACGGGCTGAAGAAAGAAGGTATTGACCCCGAGGAATTACTCAACCTGTATATCTGGGCGCACAACCAGTCTATTCGAGATCGCCCCGACAACTTGCATATGGGCATTCATCTGTGCCGTGGAAATATGCCCGGCCTGGATACGGGGTTTTTTGAGGGCTCATACGAGCGAATCGCGCAGAAGCTTCTCACGGAACTGGACTATGACACATTCTACCTAGAGTTCGACGATGAGCGATCTGGCACCTTTGACCCGCTACGGTTTCTTCCTAAAGGGAAGAATGTCATTCTGGGTTTAATTTCGACTAAAAAGCCCGACCTTGAAGACATAGACATCATCGAGCGCCGAATCCGCGAGGCAGCAAATGTGATTGCTGGCGGTCAAGGCCGATCTGTCGAGGAGGTTCTTTCAGATTCCCTGGGCGTTAGCCCTCAGTGTGGATTTGCAAGCATGAGCATTGGCCGTAATGTTGGGTCTGAGGAGCGCATGTGGGAAAAATTGGTTCTTGTTCGAGACGTGGCTCAAAGAGTGTGGAGAGACGTCAATTAAGACGCCAGACGGCAAATATGGTTTGGGACATGAAGTTGTCCCAATATTCTGTTAAACTAGGTCCTCACCCTGCGCTTTGTACCCAAGTTCTTTTTATAGTAAAATAAAAAGACAAGCCCAATGGTTGAGTGGATGAAATTATTTCCAAGCGGTGTCACAACTTAAAACTGCCTCATATTGCTATAATATTATACAATGAGTGAACATTCATTATGAGCGAGCCACAGCTTTAAATGTCCCCATTGTCAAATCACCAAATTTGCAGGAAAATGGGCTTTATATGCCTTCTTATCATCGATTTCGTATCTTCATTTACTGTTGCCAGCACCTATTCATCAAAGAAACAACTTGATGAATGCGAAGTTAATCAAGAACATTTTACACAGAAAGATGGTAAAGTTAACATTTGAAAAGCTAGAAAAATACGATCCGTTAGGTCAGATTAAAAACATAACTAGCATTTCAGTCTATATACATAGGATTGTCTGAAGGTAATAATGTCCGGGAGAACGTCCACGCGAACTCATCACGAGGGTATTTAACAGTGTACGCTCCCAAAGAATCCTTCTTCGGGCCATGGGTCGGTCTAGCTATTTAAGCAGCAGACTGGACATCGACGTAGCACAAAACCCAGCCAAAATCCACAGGGTTGGTGCTGATAAGGGCCGGCTGGGTGCTCGTGAACTCGGCACTGCCTTGCTGGATACCATATTGGTCCTGGTATCTCTGGCAGGTGATTTTGCTGACATCCGGGGCCGTGACACCGGAAACCGAGACGGAGACGCTCTTCAATTCAAGCTCGGTGATTTGGAGATCAAAGTGCGTGAGCTGTCCAAAGGGAACCTGAACAGAAGTTGAGGTCTGGTCGTCGCCGAAGCCGTTAAGGGCGTCGATGTTGGCAACTGCGGAGCCGGTGGCTCGGATAGAGGGCAGAGCGGTGGCCCCGGAGGCGAGGGCGGCAGTGAAAATGGTAGCGGAACGCATGATGATGGTATTTGAGGAGGATAGTAGATGATGGTAGTAGATGATGAAGTTTTAGATGCGGTTGAATGTTGTAGAACTGGTTGGTTTGATGAGAGTGATGGTGAATTAACGACGCCATCTTGCTCTATTATATACCCGTGGTGCCACGATGGCATCGTGTGCCGATTCCCGGAAGGCTCGTATCCGCGTAGTCTAATTTTGGAATGTGAAGGATTTTCGCCTTTTCGCCAGTCAGGAGATCCCTCGATGAGTGACGTGACGTAGAGTAAGCGCTTGTTAGCCCCCTTTCGCTGCCCAAATCGTATTTCAGTGAGACGGATGCATGTCGATCGCTGAGATTCAGGCGCTAGCTGGGGTTTGCAACGGGACAGATCTTCTCCACATGCCCAATCCAGAAATCTCCGCATTGACCGCTGCCCTGTGGCCTCGTAATGGCAATAAAACTCGAATCATTATGAGCGATCACGGGAAACATGAACATCTATCTTCACTCCATCTCGGTCCTAATTCTGGCTGTCACCGGATGGGCTGGAGCGAAAATAATCACGCACGCACTGGACGGTAGGCCCGAGCTGAGAACCCCTTGCTAAGTTGCGCACGGAAAGTGCAGAGCAAGCAAACCGTTACAACCTTGTCATGAGCTGTCATTTCTAAGAAAAGATTTGTTTCGGTCCACCGGTCGAAATAGAATACTAAAAAAAGGTAGCAGAAACTTCACTTTTGAAGGAAATGCCCGGAAGTTGTTGATTTCGGGTCGGGATATTGGGGCCTGACCGAATCAGCCCAGCCATACGTACACTTGCACTTGGAGAAAAATGTGGCTGGGAGGCGGATTGCAACTTGCTGGAAAATGAAACCTGACTGGAGACTAGTTTGCCAGAGTATCAAGTGTTCATTTATACCATCAACACTGTCAATGTCCACGCGACGCGCGTCAGCTGAATATGTCTCAAACGCGGGTTTTGGAGGGCGAATGTCTGGCTGTGGAGCTTTTCTGGCGAACTAAAGCGTGAACAATATCCGGCCTCAAATCGAGTCAGATGGCCACAATGCCTCTGGGACACGGTGAAAAAGCCTCGTTGCGGTCCAGCTCAGACGGCAACCTGATTTACCTAATCTCACAGGCATATATTCCCTGTCGCATTATGTTTGCAGGCACAGGACCCCAGCCCATAGAAATCTTTTGAGCTTCCAGTAGCTCTTCCAGTAGCCAGGAAAAGCGACGGCTAAGGGCCGAAGCTAAATCAGATCGTTTTTTATTTCTTTTTCTTTTGTTAGGAAGTGATATGCCCTGTCATAAGATCCCGAATATTTGTATATAATTCCCAACTCATATTATACCGGTGGGCTTCGGTTTCAAGGAGTGACCAACTATGGTTCATGTCCAAACTAGTCCATAACTCACACCGATGTATGAGGTCAATATTGGCATACTCAACTACTCGAGGAAATGTTGTGGCTTCAAAGTCTCTATAGAAGCGAGGCTTGCAGTAATTATGAAGGCGGACTGATGCCAATGCAAGATTCTTATAAGTGTTGTAGTCGATTACCTCGTCATCTACAATTAATTCAAGCAGCTCATTAGGGAGACATAGAAAAGTGCTAGTTTGCAGTGGTCGATCAAATAGAATCGGCTTTGGCAGTCCATACAGGTGTACCGGGTTCGAGGTAGCCATGGCTTTTGTGTCTTTCTTATTGAGTTGTGTTATAAGCATATTCAATGGATACCAAAAGTAATATCTATGCTTTGGGCTGGTATTTATATTTATCACACTATGTTTATCATTATTTCCATTATAATGTATCTTCAAATGTTCAACCGTTCTACTCGAACAAACCCCGCATCGTCGCCGAAGCCAACCACAAAGTCATTATTTCGTGTTTTAGAGGTCAGGGCTAAAAGAATGATTCTTTTGTTATTCTCTTGGCTTTTTTATTGGAATAATTTCTGCATACATCTAGAACAGGCCAATTTACTCCCAATGCGTTTGCTGCCCATGGATTCTTTGTTGCGCAGTGCAGCATCGTCGAACCAAGAGCATTTACTTCTGTGCCAACACTACCCAAGACTCGAAAAGCATTCCCCCGTTGGCATCAACTTCAGCTTTTAAAGCTTGTTCAATCGCATCCGGCCACTTTTTCTCCTCTTCCTCGGTCCATCCTGCTCGAGCCGATTTTGTCAAGTCGCTGAGCATGAACCTTTTCACTCCGTCGTCCAATCCCGTCCCCTTCAATAACAAATTCTTTTGCGTAACCTTTACTTTCGAAGGATCAAAACCTGCCTGTAGGACAAGTTTCTCAAGCATCCCTTCTTCCATGAACTGGGGGTTTGGAAGCCTCATGGGTGGTAGGTCTGGACGCACCGACGCCTGAGCGGCGTGAATGACGTCAGCGACAGTGAACTTTTTCCAGGTGATCAGACTAGCCACACCACCAGGCTGTAGCGTTCGGTGGATTTCGCTTAGAGTCTTGAGGGGGTCCGAAACTGCAAAGATGCTGAAATTGAGAATGCTGTGTGTGAAGTAGTCATTCGCGATACCCTCTAGGTTCGATGCATCTAGCACTTGTGTCGTGATTGTCGGCCAGGATTTGAAGGAGTCCTGGGCGCCTTGAACCATAGCTGGAGTGTTGTCACTGATGAGAATCTGGGGAAGATCGTCTTTCTCCAACTTGTCCACAATGGCAGAGGTTGCGGTACCCGGGCCCGCAGCATTGTCATGAATCACTGATGTCTTGGTTATCGGCAAAATAGCCTGAACTTCATCGAGCACCGACCGAAATACATCACGAGTGGTGTTTCCGGTTTGTTTGGCGTAATTTGCTGCGATAGCAGTGAAGTAATCCGGAGTGGGCAGGCCCTCCGCCTGCGAAGTCGTTGAGCGCTGGGCCATGATAAGGCGTTTTCTGAAAAAAGATGCTTTTCGTTTCGCTAGATGTCTTTAAATTACTCCAATGCTGATGGAAGGTAAAATAAAATTGTCCTTGGAAGTGAGAGTGATAAAATCGGCAGGCAGGTGGAGCTATTTAATCATATCGCGCACAATTGTCAGGTGAGATGCGCATGGTGAATAATGCCATGAGGGGTTGTGGACCATCCCTGCTCGTAAGCACTAAAGAACAAAACAAGATACAATGTCCCCGAAAGCGGTAGGTGATTGGTGGTTTGAACCATTTCTCACGTTATCATAGGGTTGTTCACGACTAAATTAGTAGTCTCCGAGTCCATGAGCTAGAGGTTGGCAAGATGAGTAGGCTCGGTTGTATAGGGTAGGTTCACGAAGAAGGGAACCAAAGTTGCATCTTATCCATTGCTTCTGTCCGCATTAAAGCTGCAATAGCGATAATCAACATGCGAAATGAAATTTAATTGCTTTTTCTTGAAATGAACTATCTATACGCCCTGTTTAGACATATTGAGACGAATTGAAACGACTAGGTACATATGTTCATGAGACTAGAGAATAGAGCAATGAGCAGCCATATAAATCTAAATTGCAGATTAACCGTCCGCCTGCCAACAGACCCGATCTCCAAAGCTCAATCTACTTTCTCCACTGCCTTTGTTCATGGGCCGATTATGAAAATTTTTGACTCGAATGTTGCTGGGTATGTAGCATTCCAAAGGAAGGCGATGTCTTGGGCCGACGCTCTCTCGTTGCTAAGTTACGTACCGGGCATTGGGGGAGTTGGGTACTATAACCTGAGATTGTCTCGAAAGAAGAGAAACAACCCATCGAAGACGTCAGCACTCGACAATGGCTCCCACATATTAGTTTATTTTAGACAATTGAAAATTCCATCTTGTTCGTCACTGCGTGGATGTTTAAGACGACGTAAGTTTGATGGCATGTTGATCGCTCATTGAGACATGAAGTTAATTAAATTCCAATCCAAACACTAAGAGAAGTTACGAAAGACTATCCTGGTCTAATGGATACCATATTTGCTGTAGAAACTAACCCCATATTTTATATCTTCTACTTAACAACCTCCCTATACCAATGTCCACTTCCTCCCTTTCTCGATAACCAGTCTCATCACGATTCGGTGAGAGAACGATGAAGGTCCTTGAAGGTCGTGTTTTATGCCTTGCGGCTCTGGCGGCAATTTCGCCAGTGCTAGCTATTAGGCCTAATTACGATGTCAAGGACTGGGGATACGTTGGTTGTTACGCATCCGACGCCAACTTTCCCACGTTTCGTCTGGCCGATACCTCTCGCTTGAACGACGCCAATTATTGCGCCACAAAATGTGCAGGCAGTGTGTACTTTGGCCTTCTCGATGAGTCAGTTTTGGTTTATATTATTACGTTTGAAATCCTACTAATTAATTGAACAGGGACTGCTATTGTGGAGACAACATTAATTTTGATGAAGTCTACCATCAAATAAATGGCGAGTGCAATGAGGCATGCCCGGGTGATGAGAGTACGGCCTGCGGCGGCACCTCCTTTTCTCGCGTATTTCGACAACAAGGGTTCCGTACAACTTCCAATTTAGGAATTTATCGCGCAAATCCCAAGCCAGACGAAGCGTTGGATGGCTGGACATACTACGGATGCCTTTCTTCTAAAGATGACCTCGCCGATTTCTATAACGATGGGTTTGATGATGACAAAAACTCGCCAGCTCGCTGCGCTATAAAATGCTCGGGTCGAAAATATTTTGCCATTGATCGAGAGTTAGTTCTTTGGAGCAGCCTTGGGATGCAAATAAACTGATGAATCTCGCAGGGTCTGCATGTGTAGTGATGTATCACTGAACATCAACACAACCACAAAGCACAATGACGACAAATGTGATCTGGCCTGCCCTGGAAACTATTTAGTTGCTTGTGGCGGTAGCTTCATTAACAATCCCGATGGTCGTAGGCGTCGGGATGTTTCGATGGTCACCTCGGTAGTTCCTGTTTACCAACGTATCAAAGCGACAACAGCAACAAGTACCGCTGTAGCAAATAACCCCTTGATTCGCCTTCAGATGTCATTAGCAATCACTATCACAACTAGCAGTACTTCTACTACTTCAACTGGTTCTACAACCAGCTCAACGACGACTGGTACCACAACGACCACCACTGGAACAACTAGTACTACAACAACTAGTTCAACATCAACAAGTACTACAGCATCTAGCACTACATCTAGCACTATATCAACGGGTACTTCAACAACCACTACTACTTCAACACATCCCACAACTAGTGCTACCACAATTACAACAAGCACTACTGCAGCAAGTACCACAACCACGACAACTGGCACTGCAACAACTAGTACAACAACGCATTCTACAACTAGTAGTACCACAGTCACGGCAAGTACCAGTACTACGACGCATCCTACAACCAGTACCACAACCACAACAAGCACCAGTGCTACAACACATCCTACAACTAGCAGTACTACAGCCTCAGGAAGCACTACTACAACGAGCACCAGCACCACAACACATCCTACAACTAGTAGTTCTATAATCACAACAGGCACTACTACGGCGAGTAGCAGTACCACAACACATTCCATAACTACTAGTACCACAGCCACAGGAAGCACCACTACAACAAGCACCAGCTCCACACACTCTACCACAGGCACTACTACAGCAAGTGCTAGTACCACAACACATACTACAACTAGTAGTACCATAGCCACAGGAAGCACTACTACAGCAAGCACCAGCTCCACGCACCCTACAACAGGCAGTACCACGACATCGACCATTATAGCTACTATAACTAGTAGTACCATAGCAACAGGAAGCACTACTACAGCAAGCACCATATCAACACATTCTACAACCAGTACTATGACAATTACAATAAGCAGTACTGCAAGTAGCACTATATCGACTATCCCCACAACAACAGGCACTACCTCAACTGGTACTATCTCAACCGGAACTACTTCAACAGGAACTACCTCAAAAGGCACTACTTCGACACATACCACCTCAACAAGCATTACCGCAACAACAGTCAGCACTGCATCGACACATTTTACAACTAGCACTACAACAATTACCATTAGTAGCACATCGACTATCCCCACAACAACAGGTGCTATTTCAACAGGCAGTAGCTCAACAGGCTCTAATTCAATCAGCACCATTTCAAGCACAACAAGGACAAGTAATACAATGACTACAACTACTATAACTAATACAAATAGCAGGTCAAGCCTAAGCACTCCCAGTAATACAAATAGCGTGACTGGTACAAGTATCAGTGCTAGTCTAAGTAGCATAAGCAGTTCACCAACAACGGCAACAACGACTATATTGACAATAACAACTAGTACGGGTAGTATTAGTGGCACGACAACCGCAAGCGGTACAGACAGCGCGACGAATACAAGAAGCATAAGTACTGGTAGTATAAGTAGCGGGACTCGTTCAACTGGAAGCCCCGGGATAATTCGCACAAGCAGCTTAGTATCCACAACACTCCCTACAACCATATTAACAACCGTGACTACCACAAGTGGTACGATTCTTGCGACAGTCAGAAGTGGTACTAGCAGTGTTGGCGGTACAGGTTCGAGCAGCACAAGCAATGCAGCTACTATCAGCATTACGAATAGCTTAAATTCTTTGACTGGCACAAATACAGGTGGGTCCATAGCCAGTCCCTCTACAAATGGATTAACTACAGATAATTCTATAATAGGCTTGATCTCTGGTACCGCAACAAGCAGCTCTATCACTTCCAACGATGGAACAAGTCAATTATCCGCAACGAATCCAACTAGTGCTACGTCAGGTACAGTCCCGAATAGTGTAGGTTCTGAAATCAGCTCTGCAATAAGCACAACTTTCAACAGCTCCCCAACTTCCTCGGGTAATGTGAATACTGCTATCACAGGCACCACGGGCGTTGGGACGTCTGGAACGATTTTGAGTAACTCGGCCATGGAAACATTCACTTCAGCTACACCCATGGCCACCAACGTGCCTTCAATTGCCCAATACGCATTTGGAGGATGCCGAGCATCTAGGGCAGGATATCCGACTTTTGATAAGGTTGGCCGCGATGATAAAATGACGCCATCATTGTGTATCTCCATGGCCTCGGGCCAAAGGTATATTGGAATTATAGAAGAGTTGGTACCATTCATTGAAACATGGCTGAAAGAAATGCTAAGATAATTCACAGTACGTGCTATGCATCGAATTCTCTCAATGGTGTAACCGAGGTTGCCACGGGAAAATGTGACATCCCCTGTCCTGGAGATTCACATTACTTTTGCGGAGGCCTTCTGGACGGTCAGAGCGTTCGTCGAGATTTGGCACTCTCTCCTCGCGATGCCCCTTCAGATGTTCTTCTAACGCTTTATATCCGGGAAGAACTTCGCACGGTCACCGTTACTAACATAGTGACGGCATCAGATGTGATTATTCCTGTGACTAAAACCGTGGAAAGCTACGTTGTAACCACCATTACGTATACCACGATCGACACAGCTCATCCTTCTTCTCTTATCGTCACCGAATACTGCTCTACCATTACCTTACGACACTGCCCAACCTGCCCTGAACCAACGCTTCCTTCGATACAAATGACTACTACTTTTTGTGCATGTCATTCGTGTGGGAGCCAAGGTGAAAGCACCGTTTGGCTGACAGTTCCTGTGGCAGCCCTAGCCAGTCCAACAACCACACACGAAAGGCCGCAGGGGATATATGTAGAGTTAGATCATGCAGGGCCAAAGGAAACTTGCACAGGTGAATCTGTTGCGAATGGAATGCCAACTCAGGTAGTTGGTGGCGGTGGCGGTGGTGGTGGAAGCGAAAATACTCAGGATAAAGGTAATAGCCCATCTCAGCAGGGCTCATCGCCCCAGGAGACGAGTCAATCATCAGAAATAGCTGGTAACACCGAAGCTGAAGGGGAGTCTTCTTCTGGCACTGAGGAATCTGCCGGAATTGGAAGCTCCGAGCCCATTGCTGGGTCAAACGCCTCGGATTCCATCAACAATGTCTCTAACCTTTCAGGTACTGCCAATGGTGACTCGGGTGACAATGGGAATGCTTCCATTGATAGCCCGGGGAACAACAAGGCTGTATCAGAGTCTCAGGGAGAAGATGTTGCAGGATCGGTCGCTTCGGAGTCGAAACAAGAATCAGCATTCAACGAGCCGACTGCATCTCAATCATACTCAACTCCGACCCCGCAGGGCCCAGTTATAGCAAGCAAGTCCCCGAGATGCAAATCTCTTGATATCGGGGTTATTGTTGCTCTGACTCTCATATCTACAGTTGCGGTCCTGTGTGGATGAGGAATTTCTATTTCTTGTGCGCGTATGGACCGTGTCTGGCTCGATATGATGGATTGTGTTTTGTTATGATTATTAGTACACGGCGTCTGAGAATTGCTTCTGTTTTCCCACTTCGATGGGGGGATTGCTTTTATTAGTTAGGTTTGATTAAGTTTGATTTGATTGGCTGATACTGGTGCGATTTGCTAAAAGTCTACCACACGTATCTAAAATGAGTGTTTTGCATATCCGTCATGTCGTTGAAATCGGTGTCTCTGTGATCTCTCTGCCCAGTTGGGGTTTCCAGCATGTCACGCCTGCGATTTTCAAAATAGCAATATGCCATATATAGCGCCATGGTGAGAATACTGAGGGCGTACGCCGTCAACATCGCCCCCATTCCCAGTGGATACAGTGGAGCCTGAGACGATTTGAAAAACTGAGGGCCAATGATATTGCTAATGCAGTACGCTGCAAATACAACGGCGTTTGTTGTGACCTTCTTTGTATGTCCCGCCGTATTGGCACTATTCATCCCCAACGCCACTATGGCAATGTTAGCAAGATTGTGGTACGAGAGGATTCACTCACCAATATAGGGCCCAAGGTAAAAGTAGGACCAATACAAAGCCCAGAGCCTGCCTGTATAATTTCCAACGGGCAGGGTGTAGAGGAACAGAGTCGCGATCATTCCAACTAACAAGCCGCCAATGACAAATGCTCCGCGCAGTTGTAAATGAGCAAACCGTTTCGAACAAAAGTAGACACCAAAGTTACAAACATAGCTGCTGAGAGTTTGAACGACTCCCGTAGGCATCATGAGCAGGGTGGATCGTTGGGGTGTGTAGCCTAAGCCGTTGACAATTAGAGGAGCAAAGTTAGTCAGCCCGCCATTGGGGATTGACACCCAAATATTGAAAAAGAACATCAGCCAGGTCTTGGGGTCTTTGATGACTTCCCATATTTGGTCTTTCACAAATGTCTTGTTCTCAATTCCCAGTTGGTCTGCTCGCAATCGCTCAATCGCGACGAACCTTTCACGTTTGGTGATAAATTTGGCCTTGACTGGGTTGTCAGGAAGGAAGATGCCGACGACTACTCCATAAAATATGGATACGCCTCCAGTGATCCAGAAGAAGCTCCGCCAGGCATAGTCACCGTGGATGAACCCTACAGCCCAACCTAGGGTTCCGGTTATAATTGTCGCTAGACCTGCGATTTCATTCAATAAACAATCCCCTCTCAAAAGTGTGCGTCTTCCTCTCACCTGTGTAGAACAGACCAGCACGAACAGGTTGCTCTTGTCGGGTATACCACATCGTCATGACAATAAAGTTTCCCGGTGCAACAGGAGCCTCCAGTGCGCCCAATAAGACGCGTGAAATGACTAACGGGATAAAACTTTTGCTGAAGCCTGCTCCAACCAACACGAAGCCCCACAGGACCATCACAGTACACATTGACTTTGCAATGGGCAGGCGCTGAAGAATTTGAGATGACGGGAAGCACCATAAGAGGTAACCAAACTAGAGGTATATGTAAGCATTTAATTCAGAAAGAAGGCTTTCATACGGTGATAGTTACATAAAAAGCTGATCCGACCCAGGCGTACTGATCGCCGACCAGATTAGTGTCCTCGCGAAGGCCGTACAAGGCACCGGTTGAGGGTGTAATCTTGTCCATTGCCGGCAGGGTGATATTTAGCCATAGAATGGGAATCAAGCGAAAGTCAAGCTTCCATCGTAGTTTGACTTCTTCTTCGCGATCGTATGCGGGTTCATTGGCGAATTCTGCAGCCAATGACGCCGCGATGTCGCGGCCCTTCCCACCGCGGACCTCCATTATTTCTCCATTGTCGACATCGGCATTCTTCGATAAAATGTCATCGTTTGGCATGGTAGTCTCTGTACTAGATACGAAAAATGATTGAAAGGTCTGTGGGAATGACTTGGGAATGCCTTTATGCGGCACGCATCTGACACGAATGAAGATGAAGAATAAGTTGGACTCTCATTGATATATAGCCCAATTCCCCACCCGTACGTTCAACAGCTGATATGGAGGGCTATACAAGGTTAACGGGAGTAAATAGAACTCGCTTGTGAGATCACCGTCAGTGACGCTGATAAGAGTGTGGGGCATGTGAGGTGAGCATGGTGCGGAGACAAGTGCGCCCAGGCGGTGATGATTGTGATTGGCCAGCGGACAAAAATCCGACAGCAGTGCTTGGGAACGTCACCCTCTGTAACCCCGTTGGGTTTGGTTCGCGGGGTTAGTGTTCGGCTAGACAGAACGAAAACTAAAAGACAAGTGCTGATACATGGCAGGAGAACATGGTTCTGCCATGGTGCATCGAACGCGTGCAATGGCAAACCAGTGACTCGATTTAATTTATCCATCATAATGGTTGTTGTTAGAATTATTGACATCGGGGATCTCATAAATGGCTTCGTTTTGACACACATAATAGCTAACGGATTCGTCTGTCAGGGATAATTTGCTATTTGTGACATGATCCCTTTAAGTGCTGTAAGACTGCACTTAGATACCAACCAAAATAGACTGTTAATTACCAGATACTAAACTAAAGATATAGAATTTCTAATTAAATTATATAATAATAATCTTATTAGAAATTATTTTATTTATATAAAATTATATTATTACTTTAGAATTTGGTTTAGTGGCTAGGTAAACAAGGTAGGGTACCTAAGTGCAGTCTTACAGCACATAAAGGGATATGCCGGGGCTGAGAGATGGGATACTAATTGGAGAAGACTCAAGATCGCAGCCATATATGCTACTAAATACCGGCATGTTACTGTAACAGAGCCATGGCCTTTTTAAAAGCCAAGCCTAGCCTTTGAACTCCCTCCTCAATCTCAGTTTCGTCGTGCCATGCCCAACAAAGCCGCGCTCCTCTGCCATATCCACGTTTTGCCCTCATAGTACTTGCATGATCTCCAGCCACGCACATCAATCCACCGTGTGCAATTCGTAAATTAAAATCCTCAAGCGCAATCTTCGCCACGGCTTCTGATGAGGGGGAGTCATTGGGAAAGTCGAGATACAAAAAGAAACCCCCAACCACCCGTGCACCCTGGGCTAGATGTTTTTCCGCATGCTCCGTTGGCGAAATGCTAAATCCAAGCGGTTGCAGGTGCGTTTGAATAGATTCGATCATAGCCTTATGCCGCCTCTTGTATGTTGGGATAAGAGTTGATTGGATATGTCTCTCTAGCTCCCCGGAGACCAACATTTGGCTAATGAGCATCGAGGAAAGGTGGCTCTGGCACCCACCCGACCAGACGGGACCTGTTTTGCAAAGTTCTTCCACCACGAGTGTTGATGACTCAATCCAGCCGACCCTCACACCAGGTGCCACGATTTTGGAAAATGATCCGTTGCTGACCACATTTCCCCAGAGGCTGCGGCCAGGCAATGATCGGTCCAGATCCACAAGTCTGGGCGGCGGTTTCGGCATGTCTTCACCGTCGGCATTCTCATCAGCCTGCCAGCGCAGCCAATCATACACGTCGTCTGATATGATCAGTGCATCAAACTCTCGGGCCAAAAGCACCAGTTGTTCTCGCCGACGCGTCGACATGACTTTGGCACTTGGATTACTAAATGTTGGAACCAAGTAAATAACATGCTTGTACAGCTTGGCGCAGCGTCCAAATACAGGACTTGGTAATTCGTTTTCACAGCTGTGGGTTTTCACTCCAGCCAAACCCTGCCGGAGAAATTCAATATCAATGCCTTCTGTATCTTCTGGAACTCCGCGAAGGCGACTACCAAACCCAGCCTCCTCAAATGTCGGACACGCGAGGAAGTAGGTTGGTTCAACCATCCAAACGTATTCGGTGAATAAAGGATTGGTAAATCTGCCGAGAACCGTCGACAACGCACCGGACGCGCCATTGGTAATGAATATACTTTTTGTATCAATATTTCCTCCTTCAGGCTCATAAAATCTCGTCAGCCATTGTGCAGTGGCTGATCGGAGATCCTCGTGTCCAGGGTTAGGGCCGTAAACCAGCGCTTGCGCAGCGGTCTTGTCATCAAGAAGAGTCGCTTGAGCTGCCTGGCTCAAAGCTGCAGCTGGAAACAGGGAGGGCGTTGGCCATCTATTGATCTTGTTAACAATGTTGATATTTATCAAGAGACATGTTGCTGAAGCTTAAACTCTCGTACCCGAGTTGGAGGTTGATGTGTTTGCCGTAGCTACTTTCCAGTGATCCCATCTTAATTTATTAGGTATTGAATTTTGTATATTTTCAAAGTTATCCGATCATACTATTCAATTTCTATTGTTTTAAAATGATTTCATCCGTGCCAATACCTCCGTCATCCCTTCCGATAGCACATTACCGATCGGACAGTCTTGTGCGCCCGTCGGACAAAAAGTCCGACACGGGTGGGGTACCTAATCAGCCCCAATATTCTTCCCTGTCTGTCTTCATGGTGTAGACCACAAACTCGACGCAGTCATCTGTCATGCTCAAGTATTAAATCGTCTTGCAGTGATTATTTCCAGGTTACTGGTGAAGGTTGAATGTGGAATCGCTGGCATGAGCAGGAACGAATCAATTGACAACCCTGTCAAATGCAACGCGTCTGTGGATCATTTCCAAATCAGTCATATATCATTGCAAGGCGATGAGCTTTTTTCAAATCATCCACATCACTCGACTCCAGTTAACACTGAGACTGCTAGATGTACAATAAACGTGACCTCATACTCTTACTGTGCAAGATGGCTCCACACCCAAGCCGGCCCAAATTTCCCAAGGAACCGCGTGTGCAATGCGGGGACGGCGTTATTGGTGTTGATTGGTCGACCTGTGCTATTTCCCCAGCCAACATGATTGCGCTGCTGCGGTTCAGAAGGAAAATGAGTGATAGAATTACGATATGAGACCATGGGAACAAGTAACAGAACTCTATGCAATCGAATTTTATGAACACCTCCATTACTTGGTCCTTTATCGAAGACTTGACAGGGAGCAAAGATAAAAAGCCCATGCCCAGATAAGCCGATGGACCCATGTGTCTGCCCCGGCCATGAATCAGACTAGAGGCCAGACTGTGCGGGGAAACAAGTCTCCCGACTGCATCTGGGTCCTGCAACCTGGTTTGTGGAACGATGGAGTGGCGATGCAATGAGGATCAATGACCGAGACTTTGCCGTGCGTCGACATTACAGTTTCATGCCAGGCCGTCACATCGTCGTTCCACTGAGATGAACCTATCAAAGCGAGCCCCTCGCAGGATAGCATGCGTGCGTTGTCGAAGGCGGAAGAAGCGATGCGATCATGCTGTTCCGGTATGCGGAGAGTGCCGAAAGGCCGGATCCGACTGTGTGCAATTTGGCGCCAGGACATCTGGGTCAATGACCACAGTTCCAACAGCTTATCTGCGCCAGCTAGAGTCGCAAATGCCTAGTGCACAGCGGAACAGTTCCAAGGACAACAACGATGTTTCTCTTGCAACAAAAGACGTTTCAGGGCAGTCCGTCGTCATCGGGAACGACTGCGAAGAGAGGGGCTACCCTTCACCATTCGACAATGGCTGCATTGATCTAGACCAGGCATCCGACTTCCAGGCCGGTTCCGATATTGATTCGAACGATGTGACAGCACGGAATGATACAGCCTGTCCAGAACTGGCTTCGCCTTCACCTCGTGACATGGAAGGAGACCCAACGGGTGGTTCTCATTCACCAGCTCATTCAAGCCAAAATCTCCAGGGTTTCCTTTCTCGGTATCACCAGGTTGCACCTCTTCCAGATGACCATCTACGTTCCATCGGCGACGATTGGACTGACCATTATGCTTCCATCTACTTTTCACATGTGCAGCCCCAGTGGTCTTTTTTGCAGGAGGACATTTGGTACACGTCCTATGAAGTATGGAAGAATGCTACATCAAGACTCGAAGATGCAGAAAGCTTCATTTTGCATATGGTGTTAGCAGTTGGAGCCTTATTGAGTAGCTCATATCGCCTAGATTGTCCACATTTACTCCACGCCTCAAAGTTTCACAACACCGTCGTCCAAAACTTCCTCGGGACAGTAACAGGACACCCATCTGCTTTAATTCGAACGCAGGCATCCTTATTGATGCTGATGTATTCATTTCACGACTCTTCTCAAGACGCCATACCAGGAGACATACTACTGGTATTGATGAACTGCGCTAATCTCATCGATCAAGAGGGTAGCGATGAGTTTCCACCAAGTCAAATACGTAAACACTGCATCATGAGCTGCCACATTGTGAATGAAGTAGTCTCCTCGGCATGGTCACATCCACAATCTTTAATATTAGAAACACTCGAGAACAAGGTAGCTAAAATATTTAACAAAGGATATGCGGGTGTGGCAATAACTAATAAGAGCTACTTTGCAGATATTCCATTTTACCTCCACCATGAAGCAAGAGTCAAACGATCCAGGCTTTTATGATCATCTCTTCCAGCTCAGGTGCATTCAGTCAAAAATCCGCCACTCCAACAAGAAGCTTCAACGGCTGGATCCGGCAGATCCATTTCGTGAGAGGTGCAGACTTCGTCTCAAAATCGAATTAGAGGAGTGGAAAGACAGGGTACAAACATTCATCAGCGCATCGCCTCCTGATAACGTTGTGTACCACGAGCCACGATCGCTACTAAAATTATACGATTATGGCTTGTCAATTCTCATGCAAGAGCGTACCTCGATGATGTGCGTGGAAGATGTCGGGCAGTTGGTAGAGTGCTGCAGCGAAGCTTGTCGCACATTTAGATCATCTCAACAAGATCACTCCGTCATGTACTGGACATGGACTGCGGTACGTATTTCAAGGTGCATATTCCTAAGACGTGTCTTCTAAATTCATCTTCTTCTACAGCTCCTATATCAATTCCGACTTGGAATAATGCTACTTTATTGCTTTTTTACGACACCTCCGATTTTGAGAACCCCAGTATTCTCATACGACACCACTTTATCTGGAGTTGATAGCTGTCGCCAAACACTCATTGGCTTTTCTACACGGTGGCCCACAGCCTTAGTCTTTCTTCGCACATTCCAGTTACTCGCTGAGAAGACATTTGGCGGGCCTTTTATGGAACCAAACGAGGCCTCTCCGGTTCTCGCAAGCCCCTCTGCGTCCACGCAATCTCTACACAAGGGCGATTGGAATCCGACAATGGAAGAGATTATCACTGACTTGAAGCTTAAGCATGTTCATCAAGCAGTCGTCTCTCTTATTCAAGAAATGATGGATAAGCCTCGATCGGAAAACTTCAACGTAGAGGGCATAGAATTTGTGCCAAACATGGCCTTGGGTGGGCTGGATTTATTTAATTTCTGAACTGCGTTGGACACGGCTGCTTCGCATATACTGAATAGTGCCCCAATTCTGACAGCGTCCCTCTGGCGCTATCAATACCAATCAACTAATACAACATTTTCTAGTCCCGTGTCAGCTGGCATCATGTAGTCCTAAACATGACCACTTACAAAGTTGATCTTGTAGGAGTCGATCTTTTGTAAACCATCTTCCTCAGCATAGCTTTGTTCCGCCGACCAAGTTCCTTGTTGCTCTTTCCCGTTTGCGCGCTGGTATGTCGTCACGCCTTCAATCTTCAACACCAGTGGTGATTGCTCCAAAACAGAAACCTTCTTCACGTCATGCACCCTAGAGTTGGTGTTCTCCCAGCTTCCTTCCATGTAATCGGTCAATTCTAATATTATATATATGTAAACAGAGTGTGTTCATTGCGTAGCTGACAATAGGGTCTTACCAGGGATGCCAATGGGGTTAAAGTCGCCCTTGATTAGTTTCCCGTTTTTGCAAAAGCAACCGGCCCATGCGCCGCATGCCTCCTTTCGATCAGCGGCTTCGTACAGGAAATCAATTCCCTGCTTAATCTCCCTTGAGATAGCAGAAGCATCATATTCGTAATCTAAAATAGCCATGGTGGAAGAGATTTGATTCGAAGGGTGCAATTTCAGAATTAGAGTAACTTGGATCCCAATTGAAACATTTGATCAGCACAAGTTGAAATGCCTACCAACTCAAGGGTAATTTATAAATCATTCTATTGCCGGTCAACAGAGTCACTGATTAATTCCTGCGTATTCGCCATCAGACGCCCCGCCTCGGATTCAATATCCGCCACATTAAAAGTGCGCACAATCTGCGGGGTGTGTCGGACAAACTCCGCAGTGACCTGAACATCACCCACCAGTCACAAATGTTTCTACAAGACGAGTAACCAGAAATAAATGGTGAATAAAGAAGTGGAATTCTTTTCATAATTAATAGTATACATTTACATTGATGCTAATTTGCTTTGGACCTTTTGTTGTTGGTTTTCACCTGCCAAATCACTCTTCAGCTTCCCAGGGTGCACATCCGCCGCAAAGGCGGACAAGAGTGCGACTGTCGCAGAAATGGCCGACCAGTCGGAATAGATGAATCAACACAGTAAATCCAATCAATTAACTAATAGATACGCTAAATATTTTGTTAGATATATGGTCCGATTCCCAAAACATCCAGCATGTTAACATTCACCTCTTGCGAGTCATACGGGTGAACATTCATAAATATTATCAACCCATGGGCTTTTCCCAACCCTGTTATTGGCCACGCCCAAGTCACCATGTCTCAACCCCCAGCCGTAAATAAAGATGGAGAAAAGGCCAGCATGCAACCGCAAAATCTTGAAGCAGGCTCTATTCAAGAAATGAAGGCAACGACTATCGTACCACAGGAACCTGCCGCTGCCTATCTTCATCACCATGAGCACGAATGGGCCAATTATAGCCCACAGGACTCGAAACGAGTCTTACGTAAAATCGACTATCGGCTGATGCCCTTGATTATTGGTACCATAACCATCGCAGCTGTTGACGTGAGAGGATAGTTGGTTATTCACGTGGCCTCGGCTAACTGGGACACAGAAAATCCTCATCTCCAATGCTGCCATCTATGGCATGAGTGCTGACACTCATCTTGTCGGTCAGCAGTATAGCTGGGGTAATAAGACCCGCAGATTGATGGATGTGTGCTGATGCTAATGTAAAATAGTTGGCTCGATTTTCTACTTTGGTTGGCTGATCGCCGAGTATCCTGCAAACCTCATTCTTCAGAAAATGCCTGTCGGTAAAACTGTTGGTGCCGCAGTTATTGGATGGGGGGCCATAGTCATGTGCCTTGGCGCTGCGCAGAATGCAGCTGGACTGATGGTCCTCCGATTCATCATGGGCATCCTAGAGGCACCGCTATTTCCTGCCGTGACTATTCTTAACACGATGTGGTATAAGAAGTCTGAACAGCCATTGCGCATGGCCATCACCTTTACAGCATTCTCCAGTGTAAGTACCATAGAGTCCTTCACATTTGACCAATCAGGATCTGACTCATCAAGCTTGTGACTGGTGTTGTGTCTTACGGGATTGGACATGCTCAAACAGGCATAGCTTCTTGGAGGCTTCTTTTTCTTGTCATAGGTGGTTTCACACTTCTATGGGGCGTTGTTCTCTTTATCTGGCTGCCAGACTCTCCCCTTGGCGACAGATTCATGACCGGCCGGGACAAGTATATTGCTCTAGACAGAGTAAGGGACAACATGACTGGAATCGAGAATAAGGTGAGACAACTGAACAAGGGTATCAACGTACAGCCAATCACTAACCTTACAGGAACTCAAATGGTACCAAGTGCGAGAGGCCTTTACTGATTACAAAACATATCTCTTGTTCGTCTTCTTTCTCAGCATGAATGTTCCTACAGGCGGACTCGTGACATTTGCCGCTCAGATTGTCTCTGGTCTGGGATATGGAAAGCTTGAAACGACCCTTCTTGGTATGCCAACCGGTATGATGCAGAGTTTGGCAGGTTTCATGGTGGCCATTCCCCAACGATGGCTCACAAACAAGCGGTGTCTTTGCGCCGCGCTTTGTTGTTTAGTTCCGCTAGCATGCTCTATTTTGATCAAAGGTAGGAGTTGGCCGGGTATTGTGTTTTCTGCAGGGCTAATAGTTCCGATAGAGCTTCCGACGGAAAACAAAGTCGGTCGTTTGATGGCTTACTATTTTTTCTACTTTTTCTGGGGTCCTTACGCAACTGGTACGTGAATATTCGGTCACTTCCACCTTTTATTTTTGCCACAATTTACTAACATGGCTTTCTATCAGCCCTCTCGCTGCCAATGGGGAACGTGTCCGGCCATACCAAAAAGCTAACCGTCAACGCCACCATCTTTCTCGCTTATTGCATTGCCAACATTATTGGGCCACAAGTATTCATCACTGCAGAGGCGCCAAGCTATACGACAGGTTATAACGCCATCCTGGGTTTTGAGATAACTGCCATCTGTTCTTTGGCAGCCTACGCCGTCGGATGCATGATTGAGAATAGGAGCCGAGACAAGAAGGAAGGGACTGATGTCAGTGTTCACGTTGACGAACAACTCGGAGATTTGACAGATTACGAGAAGAGGGGCTTCCGATACATATATTAAGCTACGGTATAAGATCACCTTGGGAGTGCGGACATCCCCATACCGATCTCCCATCTAAAGTGTGAAGCTGCATGTATTTGCTGATCTCCAAACATTGTTCGCGCTATAAGTAGATCCAGATCTCCTGGCAGATACGGTTTCGGGTGGCATGATTCCACGGCCGGCAGGGCTGAGTCGGTGAGTTTTTTGCGCTCCATGAAGCCAGGCCATGTGGTCTGTGGACCAGTGCACCCCGTTCAAGTTTGTACTCCAATCACTGCAGAAATAAAAACGGGGAGTTACAAAAGGCCGCTCTTTCAGCCGAAATTCAACGTGCTAGCGTTACACCGTTGTGGGCCAGATACAGGGGCTGTCCTTGCCAGCTAGACCCTGAATCCCCCGAGCATCCGCCTCTAAACTTGATCAGACACTATCTCCGAGGTCAGCATTAAACAGTCCACGTCACTGGCTGTTGAGGCCCGAGCAATATTGCGTTCGCTATCCACATGCCAGAATGCGACATTGTTGGTATCTTTTGGGAGGGATTTGTTTGTTTTTAGTTCCACATGCAGCCCTTGCCTGGTAACTCCTTAACGGTCAGCTGGACGTCATCGCTCCTCATTGGTATCTCCGCCCAGACCAAAACAGGTTTCAATCGTGTCTGAGAATAAGATCTACGAGCATAATGACATAGTGAGTGCACATTTTATTCAGTACATCTGTGATCGTTTTTTTTTTTCAACCTGCTGGGTTACGATGCAATTACTAGAGCCAGTAAAACAATAACGGAAGCCGGCTGGGGCTAATCAAACAACAAGTTGCTGCAGGGTATTAAAGCTATAACAGTGCCATTATATGCATGTTTCTATTTGTTTTTGAACCCTGCATGAGGCAATGATGCCACACAGGATACCTTACCTCGGATAATTTGCGCTGAACAGATCGCGACTTGACTCTTTTGGTAACACCAACCCACTTTTTCAGGAGCGCGAGCCTCATTTTTAGCGTTATTTGGGCAGATCATGAAAGTTTCTTGCCCAAATTCACCTAAACTCTTTTCCTGAGTCGGTATTTAAATGATTCAATAACCACGTTTGTCTGATCGAATGACGGATAAAGGAAGCCGTGGCTTACTCGGTGTTCATGGCAATCGCGACATAATACTAACTTCGGCGCGCCCGCAACGGAAATCCCACCAATGTCTGCGCCAGACAATGGCTCTTTTCAGGGAGAGCAACCACACCACACATGGCGATCACCACCTCTTTTCCATGATGTGGTTGCATGCCTTCGGACCGACCACGGTCCAAGCGGCACAGGTAACAATTGACCGTCGAAACTAGGGTGGTGTTGGCTGTTGGTTGTTGGTGGAAACAGGACGCCGGGATGCAGCTGAAGCAACCCCGCTCTAACGAGTTACGCCTTGCTTATTTGACAACCGCAGCCCCTGTGACGGGCTAACGGTAGACAGGATTCCCCACCGGCTGTGATAGTTCCAATAGCCGAGTGCCACCCAAATGATCCGAGTTCTGCAGGCCTACGTAAGGGCGGCTCTGCAGAAGGATCAAAAAGGCCCCATCATATTTCCCGCCCCTTTGAAATCCCCGTCTTTTATATAGAAAAGGTCTCGTGCTCTTGGGAAGTTTTACTGAGATTGGCGGAACCCAGCTTCTTGTCGATCTTGACTGTCCATCATGGCTGCCAAAATGCAGTTTCCGGACATGGACGCCCTCTTGTCAGGCGAGCCGACGCTCTACCTGGCCACTTTCTCAGTGGGTGTCTTTCTCCATATTGCTCTATTCCACCATGGAGAATGGGATTTATACGCTACGAAACTTATCGCAGCGTCGGCGACTCTCCCAGCAGCATTGGCTGGTCTGTTGACATATTTACAACACAATGACGTCGCCTTTTTCCTTCAAGCCTCCATGGTTACCTACGGCCATATGCTTGCCCTTACAGCGGGCGCACTTATCAGTACCTTCATCTACCGTGCGGCATTTCACCGATTGAACGTGTTCCCTGGACCGTTCGCAGCCAGGATATCGAACTTTTATGGAACAGGCTTGGCAATGAAGGAGTTCAAGACATACAAAGAAATTCGCAAGCTGCATGAGAAGCATGGTGATTTCGTCCGAATTGGTTTGTGCAGACTTGGTCCTTCATCAATTGCAGAAACTGACATCATCCACAGGACCCTCGGAGATCTCGGTAACGGATCCTCGAGCTACGCACATTATTCACTCAAACAGCTCCCCTTGCGGCAAAGGCCCCTGGTACAACATTATTCACCCTCAGGTCTCCCTTTTGTCAGTTCGTGACAGGAAGACCCATGCCCGGCGAAGAAAGATCTGGGACAAGGCGTTTAATGCGAAAGGTATTTTCTACCTTTTTAATGGCATACCATGACATTTCTAACACTATGAGAATAGCCTTGAGAGATTACGAGCCTCGAGTAACAATGTACACTAACCAACTTCTCCGTCAGCTTGAAAAAAGGGAAGGAAATCCTTTTGATGTCACCGAATGGTTCAACTTCTACACTTTTGATATCATGGGAGATCTGGCATTTGGTCGAAGCTTTGACATGCTCAGAGATGGCGTTAAGCATTACTACTTGAAGTTGTTCCACACCAACATGATCCTTTTTGCGATCTTCAGCAAATTGATTTGGCTGTTTCAAGTATTTAAGGCTGTACCTATCTTGAACGGTGCGCATCTGGACTTTCAGCGATGGTTGGCAGAGCAAGTTTCGCAGAGGCGAAAGGTGAGTACTGTCTTTTCTATCACATGACCACGAAGACGTGATTCTAACCACCAAAAAGAACAAACCGGAGGTCAGCGATGTGTTCACCTTTATCTTGGATGACTACGAGTCCCTGAGCAAGCCCACACAGCAAGACTTGGAGAACCTCCAGGGAGACGCGCATTTGATTGTGGTAGCCGGAAGGTAGGGGACATGACAGATGTTAGAATTCCAAGTTGACATTTCTTAGTGACACCACTGCCTCATCACTCACCGCATTGTTCTACCAATTGGGTCGTCATCCTGAAATTTTCAAGAAGCTTCAGGAGGAAATAGACGGGTACAAAAAGGAGCACGACCAGCCCGACTATGGCGCTCTCTTCAAGTTGAAGTACCTCCAGGCCTGCATTGATGAATCTCTTCGTCTCCATCCTGTTGTTCCATCCGGAGTACAGCGAATGACGCCTCCGGAAGGACTTCAAATTGGAGAAACATTCGTGCCCGGAGACACAATTATGCAAGTTCCTATGTACACCATGTACCGCGGTATGTTGTTCCCTTTATTTGGCCTTTAAGACAGGTGCTAACAGGAACCATGTAGACGAACGCGTCTTTCCTCAGGCCACAGAGTTCATTCCCGAGCGATGGACTACGAGACCAGAGTTGGTCAAGGACTCCTCTTGCTATGCACCTTTCTCCATGGGTAAATACTATTTCTGTCCCCTGATATTCCATTCTCTGACAATTCATTCTATTAGGCCGTTTATCCTGTGTGGGCAAGCAGCTAGGATTGATGGAAATCCGTACTGTGACGGCCGAGGTTTTGTCAAGATACGACATCAGCTTTGCGCCAGACTATAAACCCCAGTCCTTTGAAGACGGCATGCAGGACTGCTTTACTTTGGCTGTGCCAGAACTCAAGATGATTTTTACTCCCAGGAAATAAAAATGCCAATGTGATCTTCGGGTCTTTTTTTAGATACAATACAGAGAAACTCTTGATTTAGTGGAATGATGTATTGAAAATACAATATGGACATTACTGCCGTGGCTTGAAGTAGAGCCATACCCCAAACAAGCCAACACCAACCGTACTTAGTCCCCAAATTGCGTAATCGATGAGCGATTTCTCTTGCAGCTCATCATCAAAAGGTTTAGTGTGAGGTCGTTTCGGGAGAGGTAATCCCTCGATCTTCGGTGCACCCAAAGAACCCTTCAGCCATCCGTCTACAAACAGGTTATCTCCAACGAGAGGAATCAAGTATTTCATGTACAGATTTGAGTAGGGATGCTGTTTGTTGACTATTGATTGGATTAATTCACCTTCGCTAATGACGGACTTGGCGCGGTCAAATCGATGAGTTTGGAGTTCCTCGAATATTTCGTCGATATCCCGGTCAGACAAGACTTCGGAGTTGACTTTGAGCTTTCGGGCCAGTGCGTTAGCGAAGAAGGCGGTCGATTCAATAGCACCGTTGCCTCCCTGCGCAGTGATAGGATGGTACTGGGAGCAGTCAGCTTTAGTGTTCCGACGGACCTAATATCAATTACAGTCTTTACCTTGTGAGCCGAGTCTCCAATTGTAACAAATCGTTGGAAATACCAGCGCGAGAATACATGCTCCTCCAAGGATACCAAAGTGCTGACCCTTCTACTTCTATAAATATCTCCAAATGTGACAACATCTGTGATCTTATCGTCGAAGTGGGATTCAGCTAACTCGGTCTCGTCTTCCTTAGTCCATCTCGGGATGTCCTTTCCATATGTAGTAGTCGGCATTGCGACAAAGAAAAACCAGTAGAGCTTGTCCCCGGGTCCGGCGACAACTAGATAGCTGCGACCATCGTTAAACACGCCTTGCTGTGTTCCGGGTGGGTAGTTTTCAGGAGCCTTGGAGATTCCGAAAATACATCGAGTATTTGATTTGAGACCTAGGAAAATGTAAAGGTCAGTAATCTTCACAAAATCGATCCTTCATCATTGTCATACGTGAGCCTTCGTCTGGTAGGAACGGGTTCGATTTGGATTTACTAGCCAATCGCCACATTTCCTCTCTGATAGTGCTGTGAACTCCGTCGGCACCAACAACAATATCACCACAGTAAATCGAACCGTCTTTGGTATGGACAATTGCCTGGCCGTCACCAATTTCAGCCTTTATGACGCGCTTTCCCGCCAATATCTTCTCTTTATTCTGAATGTTGTCATACAACACTTGCAGAAGCATTTGCCGATCTAGAAACATAGACGGATATCCAAGCCTGGCAGGTGTTTGATGAGATAAATATGATGCCAGGTCATGCACGGGAAGACTTACTTCTCTTCCAGCCTTTGTGATGTAGTGAGGCCTTTTGTTTCGGAAAGAACACGGCCTTCTGGATCCCTAAATATTGTTTTGACGAAGAAATTACCGGAGATCTGTCGAATTGTGGAATAGCAGCCTAGTTGATCCAGAATTCTCAACCCATTTGGTAACATGCAAATACTGGCGCCGACCTGCGGAGCAATGGTTGGGTATCCCTCTAGGACAAGATAATCGATATCCAGTCTCTCCAGCATATTTGCCAGCGAAAGACCAGCCACGCTGCCTCCGACAATGATGACTTTGAACCCCATGGCGAGTAACGTCAGACAAGATGGGAACGTCGAATAATTCTAAAATAAATCGCAACAAAATCGGATGAAGGGTCAAAGTAATTGCAACAGACCCGATTATAAAAGGCCATAAAATTTATATGTGCACCCATCATGTGTGGGAATTTGAGCAGCTTTGCATATTGGGTCCCAGGTTGTCCGAGTCCGAAGGTCCGGCGAGGTTGATCGTATACGGAATGATCAGCGTCACAGTGTTGCTTGGTTATTGCAACAGAAACGGGAGCAGATACTGCGTGACAAGTGTGTACTCCAATTAACCTCATTTGAGCGGGTATTTTATTGTTGATTAAAGTTTTTCTGCATCTCACTCAAATCTAGCTCCACAAAACCACTAATTTACTGCTAGTTATTACACTTAATGCTTGCCCATATTCCGTAATCGGATCGGGGTTTTCACGCATTTTGTCGGCAATTCCTCCTGAAAACCGGACTCTCGGCTTCTTGGCATAATAAAAACCCTTTGCCAAGTATTGACCCATATTTCAATGCATCTTGGTATGAAACTGCGAGTTATAAACCCAGTTCAATGTACCTGTGTGGAATTTATCTCCACCCTGGTTATTGTTTGGACTGCGTGGCGCCCATTTAAAATGAAGGTTGAGTTGAACTCCAACCCAGTGCTGCCGATTAAACAGGGCTTATATACGCATTTTTTTCAATATTGATCAAGAGTTTCCGACCAGTGATAAATAAGGATTATGTTGGTAAAAAGTTCGATATCTCATTTTATTTCTTGGCTACGATCATCAAGTTTCTTGGCGAAATTCTGTAATCGAATATCGGCACAACGTCTACATCAGTTGCCCTATTCTCAATGAGAAACCAATATCGATCCATTGCGATCACGCTCTCAATGACTTTGCAACACAACACGCTGAGTGTCCACAAGATAGCTACTTTTCCTCTGTAGTCTTGATAGCGGTCTTCATATTCCCGCATCTCTGCTGGTGATATTTTGTCATGGTCAATGCCAAGACTTTGCATGGCCCGGGCCGCAAACTTTTCAAAGCTTGTCAGGTCCCCTTTCCTCGTGCCCCAAATAGGTCTGTCTTCCGAGTCAAGCACTATCCCCTTGTCGAAAAAGAGCTTCTCTAGGAGCGTCCGATAGAAGCGTCTCTTGGTGTAAATAGATTCATCTATAGATAGATCTGGCTTCTCCCAATTATTCGGCGCCTGACACCCAGTCATCAACGCCGTGGGGCTGAGTGTCACGTCCACACTTCGGAGTCTGGCGCTAATCGGGAACCCATTGGGACAAGTGTCAGACTTCGGGATGATGTGGTTGTAGCAACACCCAATAGCTCCCAGCGATGTGATAAAGGGTGCTGTTGTAAAATATCTGACCATGTGCTCAGACAGCTGTCCACAAGCATGAAGCCCAACCAGCATGCAATTCTCTCCCCGTGCCCAATCCTCCATCTCTCTTATCAATGAGGCATCGCCATCAATGTAGCGAACCAGGTGGCTGATCTTATCCTCGGGGATACCCAAAGAATCGGTAAAGCTTTTGGATCCAGCCACCTGAGACTCGCTGCCATCAATTGCCAAAACTCGAAGCGACGGGAAGAGGAATACCAGTGAATTAGAAAGGTAGCCTTGACCGGACCCCATGTCAATGACGTGAGTAATGCCGCTTTCCTGGCAAATCTTTCCAATGTATGCTGCCGCGGTCGAGACTTCAGCTATTTTCTTCGTATTCATCCGGGCCTTCAGGGTTTCTGGTAGGTCAACCTTGGGGCCTGGTCGTTGCGTCCGTGAAACAGAGAGGGATTTGAGCAAGTGTAGCCAATTTATCAAGGACTTTGGTCGCGTTGGTATGGATTGAATTCCATCTGTACTTTCGCTACTCGCTGGTAAAATCGCGGCTTCTCTTTCATCAATGCTCTCTATGAGATCTTGCTGCACTATACGATGGTCCGGGACTGAATCCCACGTGGCCGTCCATTCTTCAGGCAAGGCCTCCCAAGCCCCACGTATTATAGCGTCATTGACATGTATACCTCCGCTTATCTGTCGTACTAAAGACGAACTGACAAAATCAATGAGCCTTTTTGTGTATTCTTCCAGGTTGTCGAAGGAATTCGGCAGGAACGACATGATGGCTAAGTTGTTTTAGAGTTGTCAATCTGTTCAACCCACTAGCAAATTTTACGCATTCACCCCACTACGTGATCATTTAGTCTAGGGTAGTTGAGCAGATGAGTCAGCAAATAAAAAACCTCGAAATTCATCAATAATTACATGATTCTCAGGGAGCATTAATGCTGATATACCATGAAATGTTAATAATTAGCAGCCAAATAATAGCCAAAGGATTTATGTTGGCTACATCCTCCTGGTCGTGAGGCTCCAAAACACACGATCCCAAGAAAAATATGGTGGTATCAATGCCCAACAATGCCTTTTGACGAAAAAACACCATTTCCTTCCTATAAAGAGATGTGGTCTATCAAGATTCCCACGCGTCAAACCGACAAGCACAGTTTAGACTTTACGTGAAAATTTCAACATGTATAGTGGTAAAAAAGGGTATCTTCTAGGTTTACAGGATCGTGCAGCACTGCTCATGTTCATTCGACAATGTGGAGCAACGCAACTTTTCGCTTACGCATGTAGCGTATCATATCGCGACACCAGCACACGGCACCATCCAATATCAAACGAGTGATAAGCCCTACCGTTTGATCGCGTGGCAGTGCATGCGTCAGCCTCACAGGCTCCGCACCAGGCATATCCGCAACGTTGGGCTTAGTAGATTTTACCTGCAACAACGAATACAAGGTTTCATCTCGTCCGAGCGGAATTTCCTCTCTTCCAGCGATATCCGATTCCTTGTCGCAAATTTACTCGTCAAAATGGACAGTGAGCTCCTGCACAGCTACTACTTTGCACGAACGAGGGTTCCGTACCCGGCACAGCTGACGCCTTACGAAATACGCTTGATGGCCTTATGTCCGGGTAAATGGACTGATCAGATTCGCTGCGAAGTCTTCAAAGTCTCATCGAAGGGGGAAAGAAAAATGCCAGACTACAAGGCTCTCTCTTACGCGTGGGGATTACCGAGCCATGCAGACCCCAAAATTTTGGTGAATGATTGTGCGGTCGAAGTTACAGCCAACCTTCATTTCGCTCTGAGACATCTTCGGCTATCAGATAAGCATGTGATACTTTGGGTTGATGCTCTGGTAATTTAGTGTCTCCAAAACGATATTCAGCCATCTAACTCGGAACCAGTGCATCGACCAAAAGAACAATGCAGAGCGCGCGTCCCAGGTTTCCCGCATGGACGAAATCTACAGCAACGCCGCCGAAGTCATTGTGTTCCTAGGGAATGGCCTCTCTCACCGGAGGAGAGCCGGCCATGAGAACTTAGGCACTGTGGGGTGCATAGAGTTTAAAAATGCTCCATCTGATAATGTGCTGATCGATCAATTTCTCACCAAATGGAAGACGCTATTCCCTCCAAGGAAGGTTACTGAATTCGACATCTTTTGCCTCCTGAGCATCCTAGGCCAAGGTCCAAACTTGTCCAACTCATTTGAAGCTTTGAATGGCATTCCAGACAGATCATTGACGGCCATGTTTGAGGGACTGCGTCAAATGTTAATGGACCGCTGGTGGAATCGGATTTGGGTTGTTCAAGAGGCAGTCGTTGCCAAAGTCATCACTTTGCGGTATGGCCGTGTCTCCGCACCTTGGACAATGCTCGCTGATGTTGCGAGAGTGCAATTCCAGCCAGCCTTTCCTGACAAGAATCGTGTAATTTCGAGTGACGATATCAAGGTATTAAGCCTCTTTATGAAAGCAACCAATATCGATCGCATCCGCCAAGATTGGCGGAATAATCAAAGACCTCCCCTCCTATCCGTTGTCAGAGAATTCAGCAGTCGCAAAGCATCTGATGAACATGACAAGATTTATGCTCTCCTGGGGTTGTGTCACTCAGAAACTAAAGTCCAGCCAGACTACTCACTCAGTGTTAGAGCAGCCTACACATTGACCACCCTGGACATCGCAAGGAGTAGCCAGTCTCTTTCCGTTCTAAGCGGCGATATTGGTCGAAAGAACAGACAAGACCTGCCGTCTTGGGTTCCTGATTGGAGCGCCACATTTGACGAACACGACCGTAATCGGTTGTGTCTTGTTGACAACTACAAGGCCTGTGGAGAAGTCAGCTTCACTGAAACAATAGACCCAGACAATACCCACCACCAAATGACCCTGCTAGCTGAGGCTCTAGAGGCAGCTACAAATAAAGCAGACCTATTGCCCCAAGTCTTCTCCAGTGCTCTTTTTGAATTCAAGAGAAACAATCCGTCCTACAAAGCGGTCTGCGACAGATTGATAAACCGATGTGATGATTCTGGGGACAAATATATTGCTACATTTATGAACTCATCTTACGTCACCCAAGATCCTTATATCCCTAAATTTAGACAACCCCAGGATATTTATCACACTTCCCATCATGAAGGATTCTGGATGGGTTGGCTAGGAATGCGCGGCAAGCATATTGCAACGGTGGTACATGTCCTGGAACCCGTTTACTCATCTTCCGATATAAAAGCAGTATCGGACTTGATCATTGGGTGGTCAGAGAGATTGCCACTTGCCGGACTCTTAAGGTCAGAAAATCCCGACCTATCCGTTTCTGGCTTTAGCGGAAAAGCAGCCTTTGTGGCTACTCTCCTTTCCGACGTTAAGAAAACTGCCCATGGGTTTAAAAGACTCGAAGAGAGTGACGAGAAAGCTATGATGGATTGGTATGGAGAGAAAATAGAGGGCAAGGTAGCAGAAGAAGTTCAGGGTATCTCAACACAGCCTCTGGCTGAAAGGTTTGATGCCTTCACTGATGCTCTACGTTTGTCCGTGACGAAAAGAGCATTTTTCATCACCAAGAACGGGCGAATCGGCTTGGGCCCGCCATCAATGATGACGGGCGACGAAATATATATTCTTCCCGGCGGTAATATGCCCTTCATTCTCAGGAAAGAGAGTATTCCAACCTCTTCGGGAATTCAGGCTGAGAAGCTCCGTTCATTTTGCTTGGTTGGCGAGTGCTTTCTCTATGGTGCTATGGATAGGCAACTCTCCTCACCTGCAAAAGGAACATTGCCCGACAGTATAATCCACATTACCATGAGTAATTTCTATGATAGGTGGATGAAATGTCTATTCGAAGTTGATAAGCTCACTAGGATCCAGCTGGACAGATATCTTCCACCTTACATAGCATCGCGTTGGCCAGAGCTCGAGAAGGCGATCAGGAATGCCATTGATCATTGTGAGAAGCAGACTGCCAGGAGCTTAAGTGTGCTTCTTGATGAGATGGAATCCTTATATTCTGACTGGCTAGTATTAAGTAGAGGGTTGATCTTTCTGATATAAATAAAAAGAGATGACATGGATAATTTGTGGCGAAGTGGAGATAATTCTTGCATCTTCGTAACTTTGCGAGGTCAATGGTTGAAAGATACACTTTCCAACAATAGGAAAAGCTTCTCATTAAAGCCATAAAACGTCTAACTACAGTATGATTACATGTACCGTTCTAGCCCCAATATTTAACCAGGTCTATTAATAAAATGTCCAGAAATTCACTGCATGTCTTGTATCCCATAATCTAGCAGCCTTGGCTCCAAAAGTCATGATTTTCACTCTTCAAGCATATCGTTCCAGCGGAGTTAAGACAACCCTGACGGAACACCACAAGGGTAACAGCCCTTATCGGTCCAATAATATCCGCTTTGGAACTCCTTAAACGTGTTGTCATTGCTAGAGGCAGCATAATACAAAAAACAGTTATTTGCTGTGGGCTGCCATAGGACTAGGTGACAGACAGAGATTTGATTGCATTTTTCATAGCAGGCGGCCAGGTCAGTCACCGTGACCAGGTCGTAGAAGCCATGATCATAGGAGGACTGCCCTTGTATGTTGCACTTCAAAGAGCTTGAAGTGGGTGAACAACTTCCAGTCGCAGATGGTACTGAAGATGTCGCGGTAATTGCTGAGGGGTTGACAGTTGTTGGTGCTGAAGAAGACATGGCATTTGCCGCGAGTGTGGCTGGGCTGGATGATGACGAATCTGCCTCGCCTACAGATGCAGTAACAGTGACTGTACTTTTCATGGCTGTCACTGTTGTAGTATATGCTGGAATGGTAATCGTCTTCTTTGGGATCTTAGTGGTGAATGTGCAGTCTGAATCGGTAGCAGTGGCCGTCTCAGTCGTTGTCTCAGTTTCGGTTTCGGTTTCGGTGATTGTCTCAGTGACTCTGCCAGCTCTCGGGTTAGAATTGACGCCAACGAGAGCGATGGCGGTTAAAATGATGTATTTAGAACGCATCGTATTGGCTATAGACGGTAATAATCCGTTGATAGTAACGAAAGTGGGGCAACTGTGAAAGAACGACTGGGAGATTATGCAAAGACTGAGGTGACACTGATAGAATTTCTCAACCGAAATATGTGGACAAATTCTAGATATATAGCATTAATAGCGCTAGTTAGTGGGTTGACATCTGAGGCTGGCTTGGTACAGATTTGCATATGTGTTGAACAGCGACTCTTGGGTGGCTTACACTAAATTTCCAGTCGGAGTCGGCGAAGCCTATCTCCATTCTGGACAAAGCCACATTAGATTTTGACACCACTCAGCCACGGTAGTCTCAGGCTTCTCTCTTTCTTTTTCTTTTCCTTTTCGAGATCAACTTGCAACCAGATAATTTGTCTGTCTAGTCTGCTCCCTTCAAGCTCCCGAAGACTAGGTTACATAGACAATTCCTTCATCGATAAACCCGTTGACGCCAAAGACTATTTTAATTTAGGGAGGTCCTCATGAAGGGATATCAGAGCCCCAGACACGTCTACCTAAAGAGCTTGAAAACAACGGTGACACCGACACCAGGCGCGGCTCGACTCTGGCCTCAATCTCGACATGGCGACTCCGGTCCAAGACCGGCTCAAACTCAATTATGACGCCCGCTAAAGCTTAACCTTGTCCATAGTGTTATACTAAACCCATTTCTTACCGAAAGCTTGTTCATCGTGACGTCGTTGGGGCAGGTATTTGTGCAACAACATACGTAGCAGACAGTTTAAAGCATCTCAAATACACATTTCAGCTTGTAAGCTGGAACCAAGGGTTACATGATTGAATGCTTAACAGTTCCACGCTTCTTATTTCATGGTGAGAATATGTACGCAATTATGTACAGGAAATATTTTGAAATGGCTACCTCACTATTCTTCGCCTTTTCCTACGCAGGATTGTAACCTTTGCTCCAATCGACACAGTTAACGTCCAACAATTTTGTATCCATGTTCCGACAGGTAATAAGATTACTACCATTGATGGTGCGAATGTCAATGTTTTCTGCCACTATATTGGAGCACGTGTCTGGACTCGAGCAAACGAGGTGCCCAACTAAGGGAGAGAAGACTCTGTTTGTGCGCCCACGGACATTGCGGAACGTGACATCGGAAATTTTCAACTTGGACTAGTTCATGACATGTGTTAGCATTTTTCACCATCGTGACCATGCTCTATACTTACCGGGTGTTTAAAACACTCTTCCTCATCATCTTGTCCATAGCATTGCGTTATGGTCAAGCCATAATCAACATTGTCAAGCCACATGGTGTCATAGGTCACATTCCGCACCTGGCCGCGGCCACCTCCGCCTACAAGGTTATCGCTTTTTTCGCTGAAGGCGTCTGGCCACACCTTGATACGAGCGCCTTCGGAAGAGTTGTACATGGCCACGTTGTACACATAGATGTTTTCGACAATGTCAACCCTGTCTGGGTATTGGCCCAAGCTGCCGACGGATATGCCATGGGTGCCGTTGCACCACATATTCTGCACAAGAATATTAGTGCTGTTTGGTTTGAAGCTAATACAATCTAGATATGCGGTTAGCTGATGTAATGGTGAGGATTTTGGGCTGGCATACCATCTCCATTTGTGACTGTGGAGTTCTGAATAATAATTCGATCAGATCGATAAATATCCCATCCGTCCGTGTTCTTCTCAAAGTTCTCACTGTCACTCACGGAGCGCATGGAGATGTTAGTGAAGGTGACGTCAGTGGAGTTGACCACAAAGAAATTCCACATAGGGGCCTGCTTCAAACTGATGTCCGAAATCGTGCTCTGGTGCATATCGACCGTGGCGAACAGAACGGGTCGGCGATCATGCTTATTTTTAGGGTAATGATCCCACCAACGTTGACCCTGGCCGTTTATGACTCCCCCTCCGAAGACGTTGATGTCCTTCCCGCCTAGCTTGAAAAATGCGGTGCTGTTCTGATAATTCAAATCAAAAGTGTTGCCGTCCCGCCAGTATTCCATGTCGTCGGTAAACTTAATGTCGCCTTGGATATCGATATCAACCTTCTCCAAATCCGTCATGTCGAGTGGTGCACCAATCACATAAGACTGGCTTGCAGGGAAGAGGACATGGCCACCGCCGTTGCAGTCATCGAGAGCCTTTTTGATAAACTCTGAATCGTCCGACTTTCCATCACTATGGCTCTCGACAACACATGTGTGGTTCCTGTCAGGAGACCCTTGTGCCGGAATAGGGCGTGCTGATCGGAGGCTCTTGAGGAAAGACTCCGATACTGTGGCAGCCGATGCGCTGTGCATGCACAACGCAACAGCAAGCAGAGATGTTGGTTTTAGAAGTACCATTTTGACACTGGGGCTCAAACAACAATTCGGTCTTTTGAGACAGTTGAATGATGTTTCTTTTTGTACTCCAACCTAAAATGCCGCCGCAGAACCATCTCACGCTAAAAAGAGTTAACAGAAACATCAGGCTTCAATTATGGTCGGGAAATATTGCTCCGTCATTTATTAAGCGCAAGCTTCCCCAGCTTCCCCGCTCCAATGTTATTGCGCGGGGTTGAGAACACGACTGCCGCATAACTGAGATGCCAAGAAGCGTCGCCATTAGTCGACCGAAGATCGTGTGCTGGGCCAACAAAAAGTGGGCAGATTAACAGACCCCAGTGGTGGTGATCTTTGTTAGTTGCTTGGCAAGAAGTGAAAGCCCGGAAAACAGACGGATAAATGCACATACAGCCGAGGTGGCCTTGGGGAACCCAGGTATCCGATTCCTGGCCCAAGCGGTCTGCACATTAATAAGTTTGGTTTTCCGTCTCTGGCAAATGGCTGCAGAGTGACGGCTGGCAATCATTCAAAGTTTCCTTCGCAGTGCAACCCGATTGGTGGAATCTTTTGTCTCTGCTCGTTATTTGGTTTAGTGCAGGCCAGCAGTCAGAACCAGCAGTGCAGAAGTGGGGTTGGTTGCATCATAGATACACTGTCGGCTTCCACAATTCTCTGCGGGTCTACCTCGCTCATTGCAGCTGCTCAATAGTCTCAGATAACCTACCCAAAGCCTCGCAAGCCTGAGCCAATTCGATAGCCACTGGCCACTATCTAGAGCTTTTAGGTTTAGTCCAGTGCTATGCCAGATAAATAGAGTAATCGTAAAAAGAAAACGACTACATGCTGCGTACCCTGGTTCATGACACCTTTTTCTACACATATGCCTTTGAGGTGTAGGGTCTGCTCGCGAATAGCTCGACAAGAATGAAGGCTGAACGATACTACGAGTTAATAGGCCAATAAACCATGCAAGGTTTACAAGACGACTTAACTATAGCTATTACTCGGCTGTGTGATTGTCAGGCTCGTGTTTGTCGGCCTACCTTGTTCCCTCCCCACTCCAGCTTGCATGGCCGGATTTCGGGACTATCTATTAAACCACAGACAACGAGTTTGTTTTGTGACAGGTTGTTTTTTGATATTTTCTCCCCTTTCGGTCAATGTCTGCTTTTGCTTTGCGCTCTCTTTTCTCTTCATCATTGGATTCCACTATCACCAACTTCAGTATCCTCAAGCAACACAGGTAGTTCCATTTGCCGCAACTTCAACTAAAAGCTGGCTCCCACTCGAAAACTTGGCATTGGCGTATGTTTACCTGCTAGATCATTCGAGATGTATTTTCTTCCTTCTCATTGCAACAGTTACGTGGAGCTTCAAATGGGTTTTGGTGCATATGTTCCGGCCGGTGGGGTTTACAGCTTCAAGCAGGGCACCCGCTGGCTTCTAGTCCAGCTTCCTGGGGTGGGCAGCGTCACTTTTGAAGCCACAATGAAGAAGGGCGATGTCCGACAGCCCATCACACGATGCACAGCATCACTACTCGTAGGTATAATTGGGAGGATCCTACAACAGGGATGACGGTGGGAGGCTGGAAGCTTGGACTGCTTCCGGCGTTACGCCGATGTTCTAAATACGCTTGCGCGACAGCCTGCCAACCAACACCGCCAGCGTTATTTCTTTACCTGTGTACTGCTTGCGACCGCCTGCCTTAGGCCTATTCCTCATCCAACATATATATATCCGTCATGGGCGACACATCGTGGACTTCCATTTTCGTCACGGCCGATATACCTATCGAGGTGCATTGCCCACCATGAAAGCCGCGCTGTGCCATACTTACCCGCCAGCAAGTGACCAACTCGGTATTTGAGGCTGCTGCAGCAGAAAGACTCATGCCAGAAACAGATTTCGATGAGTTAGTCGGAAACATTTGGGTCCTGGTCCAACGGCGAAACCAAGAAACCTTCTCCAAACCGACCAGTGCACCCGTTGCCGCCTTTGAGTCAGGTTTCATTAATGCCACTCCCGAGGAACTTCAGGAGTTTGTTGGGAACCATTTCGGTGATGGCGACGTAGGCAAGGGATCAGAAGGCTACATGGATCACATCTCCAACAACGCATTTGCCATTATTGACGAGCGAACTGCCCAAGACAACACAATGCAGTTCTTGGTGCGCGAGCTTGTTGACGGCTTCCAAGAATCCGCTATTCGCGTGGCCTGGAATAGAGGCTCTGAGCTCGACGAGGCGTTCGCGCGATTCGTTCTAGGTGAGGCATCCCGGGAAGACCTAGTCGCCCTGGTCAGAAACGCTGCGCCAGATGGGGAAGAAGTGGACGCCAACGACACAGAGGGGTTGAAGCTGCGGGTGGAAGATTGGATGACAGATCAAGAGGATGCCCCTGAGAACAAGTGGTTCGAGTTCAGCCTGAACATTTCCAATGCCGTGTTGTGCACGCATGACATTTGGCATCGGGGAGTAGTCGACTTGCTGACGGAACGAGAGGAGTTTGACGAGAATGGGGTTTATAGTTAGGATTTAGCGATACCTTGCAGGCCGAGGGTAGGGCGGATTATAGGAATAGGTACACCCGCCGTATCAATGAGCGAGCGGCCCAAATGACCAACTACGAAATGGCAAGCAGTTATCTCGGATTGCCTGGAAAATATTTTAGCTTCGCTGGTTCACCCATTAATTGACTCGAGTTTTGGTGGCCCTGTTGGCTGACATACTACATACTTGACGAATTCAACAGCTGCATTAGTTGTGCGTAGAGAAGTGCGATTCCGGTTTGCTGAATTTTGATTGTGATTGTGATACGCGTCGCTTACTACCTACGGCAGTTCACTTCAAATGTATCAGCAGACCACTCAGGGGTGCATTCTCCCACTATTCAAAAGCGAATATAGAGACATAGATGTATTCCATCTCGCAAGCCCATCTTTGCCGTTTGCCCGTGAGTATGATCTTGGGAAGTAATTGATTCAAGTAATACTGTGTGTGCATGTGTTTGTTGCATCGATAACATTCAATTCACATAACTAATTGATTCCATTATCCTCGATCAAATTCTATAAACAAGGCAATAAAAGAGTTTGGCTCATTGTTCTTCAATGTCACGGTTCTAATTGTTCCACTATGTTTTACACCAAGTTACAAGCCAAACTGTGAAAGCAGGGATCAAAGGCAAAATAGGATCCAGAACATCATTGGATTACCATATTTGAATACGAACGATAGACTTTTGAGCCTCATCTGTCCAAAAGCATATCCGGGCCACACGGGACCCGCGGGGTCCGCGAGACCCGCGATACACCTCGGTTCACATCTGTGCAACGCCAAGTAATTGATTGTGCAAATAAAGTGGATTTGTTCCTCATAGCTTTATACCGAAAACTCAGGCGGGTCTCTTTCCAGAAGCCCGAAAAGATCATGTTCCGGAGATGGTATGTGCGCCGGCAATCCTTCCTTTTCGCGGTCAGAGCGGTGGAACTGCAGCATGGCCTCTTTAATCTCGGCAAACGGAGTTCTGTGGTGCGCAGAAGGCGCAGCCTCGAGGTTCTGAGCAAGACTCACTTTTTCATAGTGAAGTCTCATGGATTTGATCTGTCAAGCAGCCTGTAAGAATTTACGATTCTGCTGGTCGATCCGGCAACCACTTACCCAAAAGGCCGCAACAGGCCAACTCTCTTGCATCTTGATCAGTGCACGCAAATCATAAGTGAGGAAGTTCCTCGCTGGTTCTCCGACAAACTCCCTGCAACTTTCCCACGTCGTATGAACGCAAAAAATGTGAAAGGAGCTGGAGGCCAGTAATGCAATTCCCGAAAGCGGGGTGGTCCAGAGATCGATCCGGTGCTTCTCCAGCTTCAAGAACGCAGTCGTGATTTTATTCGCAAAGCGGATGCCTTCTCTGGTCGTTTCAGACCAGAAGCCTGGAAAGTCCGGACCCGGGATGATTTCAGGTCCATCACATGGGCCATGGGCCGGATCGTACAGCGGCGGTGGGATGAAGGGTAGATATTTGCGGTGGAGTCGGGCCCCAGCTGTCATGTAGAAAATGTGCATCAACACAAATATTCTGCCCTCGCCCTCTGCGACGTGTGCTTTAATGTTGGACTCGGAGAATGTCAGGTAGGATGGTACCTGTTCCTCCAACGCCATCAGCTCCGCCTTCAACTGCGAGAACGGCATGTCATCAAGCCATGGAGATCGGGCATCGACATGTCGACCTCCTACTCCTGCCGCCCCCCATCCAACTATGCGGCTGAGAATATCAACAACTCGAATCAGCATAGCTGGTAGACTGTCGTCGTGACTGAGGGGTTTGTGAAGTGCTTGTGCAGAACTTTTGCGCCCGATTGTGAAATCAGCTCGCGACATCGGAAGGAGAGTCGTGATCCGGGGCTCTGGGATGAGGAGCGGACGATCTCTACCATTGACCAAGAGCCGCTCCAGCGCAAAACAGGACCATAAAGTCCTTCTCTTTGCTTCAACTGCAAGCTCGTCATCGTCTTCATTCTTGATGGAGCCTTCATGTAAAAGTCCGAGAGCCTGGCAGATTCTGCTGGCAATACCCATTTGCAACCACGCCCGGTGCTCGTTCCCGTTCCCCATTTCATACAAGCCCAGGATTAGGTTACAGTGCACATTTGTGAGACTTATGTCGTCGTACGTGGAAGAGAGCGCCTTGCGAGCACATGATGCAAAGTGTGCACCCGCCTCCACGGTACCGCCATACACATGGTAACATGGCTCAACGAACCGCGCAACCAGGCTCAGCATGCAGAGGAGCAAACTACTCGGCACGGAGGAACTGGCCAATTCCTCCATAAAGGCATGTTTTCGGAAGAACCAAAACGGAAAGTCGCCGTACAAGTCGAAAAAGACCTCGACCGCCTTGGCGAGTACATTCTGAGGTGGCAAACTACGGCATGTTAGTTGGTTGATTGCAAGGCATGTTGAGTTCTCCGGTACTTACTCTGTGTTTCCTTCACTAATTGGGGCTGGGTTCGAGCTCAGATCAGGGGGAATCCCAGTGTACTGACACTCTTCCGTCCTTCGAAGGCATGTTTTACACGATGGCCAATCGCCTGAGCATTTAACTTTACGCTGTCTAGGGCAACGTCAGCATGTCCAAAAATAAAACCAAAAAAAAAAAATCTCAGCCATCAAATCCACACAGCTGACCCACCGACATTGTTTACAGGCCAAAGATGCGCGGCCAGCAACCGGATTCGTCCTCGAGGTCATCGGCTAGTGAAGGCAGCAGTCAGTACACGAATCCAGGGCGACATTTAGGCACGATAGTGGAGGCACAAAAAAGGTGTTGGTTTGGGCGGTGCCGTGTCGAAATAGGTTTGGTCAGCGTTGAGAAAGATCCCTCACGGGGCGGGGTACCTAGCGCCAGTCGCAATAGGCTAATGCTAGAGAGGTCCACGTGTTAGTACAGGCCAATATTTTGACATGCACAGCCTGTCTCTGTCTATTTTTGCATCGCATGAACAGTGAGTCCAGAGTTTGTATGGATTACTCATTCATCAATCTGGTCTCAGCACTAGGAAATGCGCAGCAGAGATGGATAGTAACCTTCGGCAACATGTCGGGTCTAAGATTTGCCACGTTAATGCTTCCGCAATTTTCGATTTTTTTGGTTCCTTTGAAATTTGCATCACGTCTTCAATGAATAAACTCAGATTAGCTTCAATCACACAAGTTACTGTAGCAGGCAGCAAAAAATGGACATATAGTCACCTCGATTACAGTTATCAAAGGGCACCGTGCTGTATGCACTTTTACGGCACTACCAATTACCCGCAAAAATTACAGGGAACATTCACATGTGTGATCCCTTATCTACAGCTAGCAGAACAACAATAGAACATGGCTGCGCCACAATAAGTCCGGGGAATAAAAAGTGCGGCAGGTAGGGCAGACTTGGCGCGCCATGGCGGTGGCCCGTGGGCGGCTAGGTGCCCGCAACTTTACGACAAAGCCAGTACTTTTGCCTCATCAAAGTCATCTCCTTCGTATTCAGCGGCTCAATTATCCATTGCGCGAGGGAGCCTATCAGCTTACAGGCGAGGCTTCGTCGCCGCCGAGGGGACTTCTGCAACCAGCTGAGCCACAAGGTCAGCACTCGCCCAGCTTGTCTGGTAGCCCCATCCGCCGTGCCCATAGCAGTGGACGACGACAACGTCGCCGTCGTCGTGGAGCTTTTCCTTTTCGATCCTGACGCCTCCCTCGCGGACGGGCCTCAGACCAACGCCGTGCCTGACCACGTCCAGTCCCTCGACGCCCTGCCCTGGGCCGACGAGACTCGGGCAGAACTCGACGCACGTCTTCATGAACCTTAGTGCCAGATTGGGGTCCGGGTTAGCGTCATATTTGTTGAGCTCATAGCAGCCTCCCATGACGGTGCCGCCGCCTAACTCGATTGGTCAGTTTCATCTGATGTTTGGAGCAGCAGTTCGGCGGGCGGAAATCAATCACCTGAAGCCCGGGTCATGCAGTACCCGAGGCCCCTGCCGTCTTCACCACCGCTGACGGCCATCATGACCTCCGGCTCGTTGCGCACAAGCATGATCTGGCCCCGCGCGGGCATCATCTTGGGATCCTCGACGCCCCGGAGCCAGCGCGAGCCCAGACCCGTGGCGTTTACAATTATTTCCCCCTTGTGGCCGTCCGGGTGCGCCATCGCGGCGGCATCTTTGATGCCGTCGAACTTGCGCCTACGAAAAGCAACGCCACGCCGGCGGCACTGCGTGAGGAGGTACGGAAGGTAGACGGCCGTGTTTATGCAAACCGTCGTAAAGGCGGACCCCGAGGCAATGCCCCGCGGCAGTGCGGACGGCTCAATAGAACGGAACTGCGCAAGGAGTTAGGACGAATATGCGGAGTGCGAACAGGAGGAGGGTGCAACTTTCGTCATCTACAGTGTCTCTCCACCATGGTGCTTCCCCAGGATCGACAAAGAGCGGGTCAGCGTTGCCGACATCCGCTTCCCTCTTGTAGAGTCGCGCGTCTAATACCACGCATCAGCCGATTGATTTGACCTTGATACGCCTGTCACGGCACTAAATCTTACCTTGGAAATGAATGCAGGCCTCGGGCGTGTCCTGGGCCAAGCGTTTGAGCACCGGCCATGTCTTGGCCTCGAGGCTTGCCTGCAGAGATCCCTTCGCCCCCATTCTACATACATGCAAACACATCCATCAGCAGCTGCGTGTGTGTACGTATGTGTGTGCGTGTGCGTGGTTCCGTATTTCGCAAAAGGATTCGTTCTTACGGGAAAAAGTTGGCGCCCGCCCAGCAGGACGCGTAGCCGATGTCGTAGTCACCCGGCATGAATTCCGCGACAACCAGCACTTTGTTCCTGGGATTTTCGCTCAGCACCAGCGCGGCCGTGAGACCGATGACACCGGCCCTGACCTGCGTTAGCGCACATGTCGTGCCCCTTGAATAGCGCATTCAAGCGTGAACCTTACCCGATGACAGTGATGTGCTTTGCGTCGGACATTTCTGGCAATTTGTGTACAGACAGGATAGGCAATTTCCTTTGAGGGAGTTTTTTCTGACACTCCAAAAAAGAAAAAAAGAAAAAGTTGTCGATTTCTGAGATTCCGGCCACGTTATATCGACCTCAATTGATCTCATTAATGTAGCAAACACGCAAGACATTGCTGCCCCTCGGCATGCCGAGTCTCAAGCAACTCGGCTTGCCGAGCTTTGCTTGACGTAATACTTCTCCACACCCATCACTCACTCTTCCATGACAGTGAATTATTACCACACCCCACTCTAAAATAAGGGGTGCAGTTTTTCGCATCCCATTTTTTCGCTAATCTCCTTCTGGCCGGCTTGGGTAGCATTGGTGGGAGTGCAGATGAAAATGAGCCGAGTTAATGTAATGGCCCAACTTTCGCTTCAACTAATTTATCGGGCGCAATCTCGTCTGCTTGCTGTCAAGGCGCGCGGGTTATTAATTGATTTGTAAATTTTTATTTTATTTCATGCCCCCGACGGTGGCATGTGTGTTGTCGTCAATATCCTACAGATTTTTTGTACAAAGCTAGAATAAACAGGAGAAAACAGGAATAGATGATGCTGTAAATGTAAGCCAACGCTGAGATCCAAACGCCAATTGCGCTCTAATAGCAAAGATGTCTAGTGTGAAACAGTAAAAGAAAATAAAAAATATGGGTAAATAAATAAGTAGAAGGGGAACGAGAGGGAGTGTGTGCAAGGATCATCATGTCCGCACATAGGCGGCTGACTGCTTGGTGAGATGGTAGCCACCAGCCACAGTGTCAAGTGTGGCTTTTCCCAGCGACGCCGTGGCAGATTCGCCAAAGTCGATTCCGAGGAGCTCCTTTCGGTACTTGTGCTGCTCTGCCCGGCCCATCTGGAAGAGCCTGAAGGCGCTGTAGAGCTGTGTTGTGATCCACAGGGAGAAGATCAACGGGGTGACGATCCGCCACACGAGGCCCCAGAGCGCCCAGGAGCGGTTGAGCAGGAAAATGGTGACTGAGGTCTCCACCATGGCAGCCCCGGCTCCCCAGAAGGCGCAGCCATAGGCCATGCGGGCCAATAGCAGGTGGTTCTCTCTCTTCACGCGCCAGATGATCATTGATACGTAAATGGGCAACTCGACCACGACATCGAACGTGCCTGTAAATAGATTTTCCAGTCAGCTTCTGCTACGTCCAGCAACCCTCGGAATGGTGTTCAAATAGACTTACCCCACACCATGCACATGTAAAATTCAAGTGTCGCCTCCTTCTGGTGGTGCGGATCGGCAAAGAGAGACAGGGCCGTCTGGGTAATGGCGAGCAACCCAACGTGGTGAGCAATGCTGATGGGGCTGGCGAATTTGGTGCGGAAACAGAGCTCGAAGATGTAGTAGGCGCTGTACATCTCGGAGACGACGAACAGGAGATCTCCAATGGTGATGCCGTGCTTCTTACGTCCGTAGGGGGTTGAGAACGCCCCCGAGCCCACCATAAAGTCCAGAACGGGATACGCAGCGGTGCACAGGATGATGAACATGTTCATGGCGCCAATGTGGAAGTAGGTGAAGGAGCGGCGTCTCCTCTCGTTCTCGGGTCGTTCCAGCTCGGTGTAAGTCTTGCCGTACAGCGCGCGCAGAGCCCATCGTTCCAGGATGTTTGATATCAAGACGAAACCAATGATGCTGAAGGTGAGGATGAAGGACCCGTAGGGAATCAAATCGGTAAGCTGCTCGCTCTTGAGACGCGTAATCTTGTGCCCCAGGGCTTGTTTCGCCGTGGCATTGTGGTGATTCATGATGGGCGACGTGAGGTGGTGGTGGATTGATGCACGAGTGGAGTGGATTACTTTATTAGTTGACACTTGGCGGAGACGAGTTCCTGTTGGACGAAGAATGAATGAATGAATGAATGAAACGCTCGGCCGTATATATCCACCCAGCACAACCAGCTCAGCATCGAAACACAAGAGACAGCCCAAGAGTCGGCAGCCATGAGGATTTTATCTGCGCAACCCCTTAACGTCCAACCAAGGCAAATGACAATAGCACAGGCACTGCCCCGAATCATCAGCAGGATGGAGCCATGGCCAAGACGCCATATGCCGATTGGGCCATGGCCCTCTGAGATGGATACGGCCCAACCCAACCAGGCACTCCTCAGCGTACAACCCGGCAGACAGTTACCGAACGACAGGCGCCTCGCCTGCATGGATGCCCCGTGTCACAGTGTGTTCCAGGCTCCCGCCCAGAGCCCGCAGAGCCCACCCGGCAGTGAGCTAGCCAGCGACGAAAGTCCCAGGGGACGGTTCTGGGTGAACACAGCCCCAGGTACGGGGCAGACGAGCGCCGAAGCGAAAATTGCCCAGCATACGACACGGCCAATGACACGGCCAATGGACACGGGTCAAGCACGGACATGATTCGCAGCAGTTTGAGCGATTGCGCTGGCCGCCTGGTCCTTCTGGGCTAGTCTGGTTTCGGGGGATTTACGGACCCTCTCATCTCCCTTTTTCGGATAATCGGCTATCCCGGTCCACGGCAGCGCTCAACCGCGACGCTTAGGTTGCCGTGTATCCTTTTGCGCCGGTTATTCTTGCCATGCGCTCAGTTGGTTGTCTTTCCTCTTTGCTTTGTTTTCCGGGGAAGGGGGTAGTTGAGGTGTTTTGCGCGATGCGATGTGCGCACTTTGGCTCGTACTCGTAGCCGGCTACTGCACTCTCTCTTGATGAGCGAGACGCCCGCCTCGGGCCAGGCCCTGATTACTGTGGGCACCCAGTGGCCATGCCTGTCTTCCGAAGTTACGAGCTGAAATCCAGCGGGATCTCACTGCATTTGGACCCTTGGATGCCCATGGATGAATTGGATGACTTGCAGGACGAACTGGAAATCTAGACCAAGAGGTCCTTCTCGAACGAGCCCTGAAACAACCGGGAATCGGCATCCACACATGATTGATAAGTGGGGACAACGGCTTGATCCCCCTGGAACCCGAAACCGACTCGAAAGGCCTCTCGAGCCGTCGGACCCGCAAATCGGCAATCGGCTCTGTTGGGCCAGACTTCACTACACCACGAAACAGCACCGCCGCCAGCATCATTGGACGCTACCTCAAGGGGTATCAAGGTTCTAAAACTGGGGGTTGCGTATGTAAGATTGCCGCTGAGGAGGGCAGATAGTTACCAAATGCTGATCAAAATACCTCATCATCCTATCAAGCCAGACCAGGTGGGTTGCAGCAGCCTTAAACTCTACCTCGGCAGAGTAATCAACTTCATGTCAGCGGACGGTCACAGACCCTATATATTTGCGTGTGTGCTAAGACTGCACTTTGGTGACGGGCAGGGGACACGGCACTAATCACTTGAACCTCGAACTCGAGGTACATCCCTCGTCCTGTCAGACTGGGCGGTGCAGCAAGTCCCAACAAGCGCCGGGTCTACAGAGGGAGCTACTTCACGCGGTCGAAAAGACGATGTTGTGAGTACGGAACCCGGCTCCTATTTCCACTAGCTTAGCCACATTTTAAGGACTTTGGTTTTTATTTGTTTTTTCCTGTTCCAACGAGGGTTTGCCAGGACCGGGGTAACCTGGACGACCGCTCTGACAAGCCACGAACTCAGGGTTCTCCATCCATACATGAAATTATCAGACTTATTACAAGTTATATTGAGATTTTTTTGGTCGATTTCGGGAGGCTTTGGTGTCACTCGAGGCCGTATTTCGTTTTTCTTATGTCATGTGGTGCGGGGTAGATGAGTGCAGTCTCACCATCCTCGATCATGGGAAGCGGAAGTAAAAGATGCCTTGTACGACGGGTGAAATTTACGGTGCAATAAAGCGCTGGGCGGGCTTCATGTAGCTGTGAGAGTTTTCATGCGAATTTAATATTGTTTCAGGAAAAAAAGTCAAGGCCGGCCCGCAACTTTGCAATTCTAGACAAAATGATGCAATGGCTTAAAATCTTTGGGGCTTGTGGCTTGTAGTGAGACACACCAACCACGGACAACCCGACTACGTGCAAACCGATGACATCGGGTGGCGAGAAGAGGCTGAAACGGTCATGATCGCATTGCTTCCCCCTTTCAACGTAAGGAATGCGAATTGAAAACAGGCATTTTACATGGTGAAAGCGCGTTAATCTACATATTCAAGGCAATATACATGATACAAACTAAATAAAATGCCTGCCAAAAAAAGAAAAAGGATCTAGGGTAGGCTACTCAGCGCACAGAGACGCAAAAAAATGAATTTTGCTCTGCCCCGTACTGGAATCGAACCAGTGATCTTATCATTACTAGTGATACGCTTTACCACTGAGCCAACGGGGCTTGCTTTGAGCTTGTTGTTTTGTCGCTTCGTTTTGGGCATCAAGAGGACTTGGGACTAATTTCTTGAGCATGAGGTCCAAAATATGTCCATTTTCTGATCTGAACCCAAATCCGAACTTGAGCTATATTTCTGAATCTGATATGAATGAATGAATCCGATCCAAGCCTAATAACCTGAACCCCAATACAATCCCTGTAAGTTTGCTTGCTCTTCAGCGACTTGTCTGAGTGACAGACTGCCTGCACTCAATATTTACCGCCAGAAATGCAGGAAATACCGTAAAGTCAACTGGAATGTGCCCTGTAGAACACTTCTTTGTTTTCCACCTCTTTCTTATAGAGGTAAAGCTGGATGAATAGTATAATGATAATGTTGTGTGGCGAAGTCACGAGGTGACAAACATACAGTGGCTGAACTGTATATTAGCTGCTTCACAACTGAGCCAACGGTCACATGGATGTTGATCTTTCATGCTGTGTCATTGGGTGATCTGGGCCGTTACGCAGATACGTAGATACATGAGGGCATAGTTTGGTGATATCGTTCATCGACATGATCATCATACATTTTAAACGCCGGTGTTTTACATGGCTTGGGTAATGAATGATCAGTAAATTTCAGACCTCATTGTGCTTAGAATTGTCCAATTATCATCTATGATGTAGACCATGACCACTATGCTCACAATGACTGCTGTAACCACTGCCATTTGACCATTATTTATCGTTTATTGGTGAAAAATACAATCGCTTATTACTATGCTGTTGCCCATTGGCTCTAAAGTGTCATCTTTTCACGATGCAAGCATCGTCTTTCCCCATATCCTTCAAACATATCTTAAATCAATACCAGGCCGGCGATCAAGCCAACGAGGCCAGAATACCCAACAGAAAGTCCGTGAGCAGCATTGTCGGATGAAATGGCACTGGACGAAGCAGACGTTGAGCTCGACTTGTCGCCCGTTGTGGTGGATACATCTTCACTCTGAATGACAGAATCGAGACTGAAAAAAGGAAATGGTCAGTGAATCGTGCTCGAATTTCTGCACGCCCATCAATTTGACTCACATGTGAAGAACACCATTGTTTGTTAGAACATTGGGCTTGATAATCTTGGCGTTGTTGAAGTAGACGTCGTCTCCCTTGATGTGGACGCGAACCACAGTGTCATTCAACGTTTTGAAGACCATGCCATCCTTCAATTCGTTTGTGTAAGTGGTCTCCCCCAAATGATGGGCGCTTTAGAAAAAGCGGTGTTAGCATCTACAGGGCAGCAATTGCAGGACGGTGAGTTGACTTACAGCAGTGACGACTTCAGATCCGCAAGCGACAGGTTGTCTTGGGGACTTCCAGCCTTCTTAAAGGCCTCGGTGGAAGGAACAAGACATGAGATGTTGGGTGTGGTGTTGAAGAAATCCCACATCTTGGTCTTGTTCATGGCCATGTCGAGGGCGTCCAGCCGGCTGTCCTTGATGGTTCGAACCGTCTTGGAGCAAGGCAGAGGAGGAGCAAGAACGCTGATATCACATGTCAGCAAATATCCCCCTATTCCTTGTCGGATGTCTTCATGGAACTTACGTGTCGACAGTTTGGAAAGAGTTGACGCTTTGCGCTCCCCATGAGCCATCAATCGCCGTCATGCTGACGTCTTGGGCCAGTCCTGCCCTCAAGTCCACCAAAGAACCACTGACATCCCTCTTTGACTTGACAGGTGTGGCAATCAGTACCTGACCAGTAGCACCGCTGCCAAACATGTCCTTGATTGATGAGGAGACAGATCGGTTGTTGTATTCCTCCGACTTCAACAGGGTAGGCACAGTCACTTGGCCGAGGTCTTCGAAATCCTTGCTCTTGAGTGACGCTCCCAGGACGTGGTACGAGAAGAATGTTTCCACATCGTCAGATTTGATCTCTGACACATCCGTAATGCCGGATTTGGAGAGGTAGGTTGTGATTGCGTCGTTTGTGGGAACCAGGACTGTGATGTTTGTCTTCTTGCTGCTGACTGCGGTCTGGAAGGACTGAGGGGCTGCCGCGAGGAGCGAGTTGAAGAGCGACAGATTGTCATGGGTCTTGAGGGCCGCCGCAAGGGCGTCGGATTGGGCACTGGCGGAGCCCAAAAGCGCAAGAGCCGCAGCAAGACGGTGGAGTGAGACACGCATTTTTGGATCCTGGAGATTGCGGTGGTTTTCCGGAGTGAGAAGTTTTCTGGAGAAAGATTGAATACGATGGACGAGGATCCTATTTGGGTCCCTTTTGGCTTTCAAACAAGGCCGCCCCGAGTGATCTAGATGCCGCCCCCCCCTTGAGCCAAGGACAAATCAACACGAGGGAACAACAACACCCGAGTAAGTCAATTACAAAAAACAGTGCTACCAGCTACCACCAAGCCCTAATACAGCTTAGTTTTTATTCAGCTGGCAACGATGGCGCTCACTAATTTCTCATCTGCATCAGGGTTTTTGCAAACTAACGGATGGGGCTGATCCTCGTTACCAGAAGAGGAATGGTCTATCCGCACCCACCGAAGGCCTCATAGGAGGAAACGTGGTGATCCTTCAGCACAAGATGTGGGGAGCAGTTCAAATAAAAATATCAGAGATGCAATGCAGGCAGTCTGTTTCCTCCATGGCGGTTTCTTAGTTCAAGTTTATCACGAACAGGTTACACAATCAGCAATCAACGCGTCAACCCCGTGCTCTCATGCCTCCAACTAAATCCCCAAGCGCCACAGTGGCGGTCGGAACAGCTACCGACATTGGTCACAGCTCAGGCACAGCTAGCGTGGCCCCCAGCCAACCATGGCTGACTGATTAATCAAACTCATGCATTGGTTCTCAGCCTTGTACAGATAAAATGTCCACCTGTCTGCTGTTGCGCAAATAGTCGTGCACATGAGGTTCAATGGACATCGATAAGTTCTTGAAGACCGTCACGGTTCGCATCTTATGGGGATAGGGTGAAAACAACGATGCCGCCAATTCACTCGTAGGCAATGGAGAGAGCCAGAGCTGAAGTCACGGGCCAATCCAGCCTGGTAACAAAATTGGAGCCTTTGTTTTTCTTTTCCCATGCTGAAATAACTGCGCCGAAAAAGGAGGATCCCCGCTTACACCGGCGGATATCTAATACAGTCCGGCAAGGCTTGGCACATAAACTTCATGCTCGTTGTATTATTTAGCTCAGAAGCAGAGAAAAGAATCAAGTATAACATACAGCATCTCATACCCTATCCCTTTGAGTGCGTTAGCCCTCCACTTCCGCACCAGACTGGGGCTTCACCAACCAAATTGCAGAAAACCAAAGGTACATGTGTTGTCATGAAAATTGAATTGCGGGCAAAGTCGATTTGTTACCCGTCGCAATATTATGCCAATCAATGACATCACTAAATTCGTTTATACTGCTGCTATTATTCCATTATGATTGGGCCACCCACTTAAATAATTTACAGGTGCCGGTGTCGTATAGTGGTGCGTGAAGAGCTAACATACTCGAAGGGCATCGGAATCAACCATCTGCCCAGATGGTAGATGTGCAGCGCAGAATTATCAAGCCTATTCTAGCGAATGAGTCTTTTTGGCTATTTAGAGGTTATCCATTACTTGCAAGTGACATGAAATGTTAATTTCTCGGCCTGTTTTGAACGAAGTGTGGCGAGAAGGAGCTAGGCGGAATATATGGTGTCATGAGATCAATATCCTGCTTCCGCTCGGCCCTGGTTCGCCAGAACAACTCAAATTAAAACCGGCCGACTATTTCTAGGGGCATCAAATCTCTGAAATCTATGGATCTTGGGTAAGCATAATGTTCTTGAGTTGATGTGCTGTGGTGACATGCAAACCAGGCCAAACTAATTCATATTTAGCTCTACAGTGAATCATTATTCTAGAGCTGGGCCGTCTGAGACAAGGGTACATGCAATGCCAACCTAGTATTGTAGAGCATATTATGCCTGTTAAAATTATGCTACATGCTTCAGCTGGTGGAGCCATGCGAAAGCTGCGACGCGAGCATAATATGCGGCAAAAAACTCTTGGGCACTAAATAGGTGATCACGAGTGACGGTTTCGACGACGAAGTGTTTCGAATTCCGAATTTTTCCACGAGTACAGATATCGTATTGGCTACCGGATTAGTACATATGTTGTCAAATATCGACCGATCTGACAGATGGTTTGCGACTTTCGCTTAGATCTCCTAGTCAGATGGAAACCATTCGCGTCTCAGCTATTAACGCCTCAGACACAAGCCAGTCGTCTTTATCAATGCAAATAATAGATAATAATTTTCAAAACTCGAGAGTCTTTTTCCAATTGGAGACTCATTGACATGATGGAACTTCTACTCATCGTCACACATGGGTTTGGGGCAACAAAATGGAAGACAAATTCTTCTATTTTTAGAATAATATATGTACAATGCGGTCGAGCCCTGCGACTTTGGCATCTTCGGGTGCGAGACTAGCTTGGCCGTTGACCCTACATCCCTCTTCGATCCTGCCTCATTAATATCGGGTAGCCAAGTTTAGGTCGCACAGCGACCTGCTCTTTCTCGTGAAAGTTGTACAAGAATGCTTGAAGTGAAATATTTTAGTCGTCGTCCTCATCCTCGTCCTTGTCGCTGGACTTCTCATCATCATCGCTGGAGTCGGACTCCTTCTTGTCATCGTCGCTGGAGCTGGAGTCGTCGTCGCTGGAATCGGAGGAGCTGGAGGAGCTGCTGCTGGAGGCGGGGGTAGTCTCAGAAGACGAATCGCCGCTGGTGGGGGTGGAAACAGCGGAGCCGGAGTCGCTGGATCCAGAACCATCACAGGTTCCAACCTTCTCGGGCTCGCTTCCGTCAGTGACACCCTTGAAGGTCACGCACTGCTCGTCGACACCGCTGACGCTGATGCCGGAGATGCTGGCAGTGTCACCCATGTTGGGGTTGATACCGACGAGAATGTCACCGTTGGTGGCCGAACCACCAGTGACCTTGACGTGGCGGGCGGGCATGTCGTCACAGTTGCCGCAGCTGCGGTACAGCTTGCCAAAGTCGGAGACGGTGAAATCGCTGATGACAACAGTACCGCCACCGTTGTGCTGGATGACCTTGTCCTCGGCGCCCTTGGCACCACCACCGTTGATAGTGGTGGTCTCTCCGTCCGCCTGGAGCTTGACGGTGAAGGCATCCTCACAGACGGCGTCCCACCAGACGTTGGTGATGGTGCAGCCTCCGTTGCAGTGGACACCCTCGGCCTGGTTAGGGCCTATGAATAACGATCAGTACTCTGTTCTGCTAAATTCAAGACTCATTAAGGGGGTTAATGATCCACACGTACCGATGATGACGTTGGACAGGGAAGCACCAGCCTCCAGGATGAAAACAGCATCGGAGTCTCCACCCTCTTGCTGACCAGTGCAAGAAACACCACGGTCGTACATGACGTTGCCGCCATCGAAGCTCTCTCCAGCAGCAATGGTCATGGGGGCGGAGAGAACGCTGCTGCCAGCGGCATCGGGCTGGGCACGCTTGGCCATGTTGTGGAGAGCGCGGGGGGCCTTGGTGATCTGAGGCTTGGCCGGGCTGGCGTAGGCGGTGGTGCCAAGAGCCAGGGTGGCCGCCAAGATCATTCGGTACTGCATGTTGGAAGTGGTGGGGTGAAAAGGAGTTGTTGATGTGAAAAAAAGGTCGTAGGTGGAAGAACGAGGAAGCCCAAAATGTTCAAGCCGGCTTGAGAGTTGGACGTGTGAATGAAGGATCAAGCACTGCTTGTCGGAGCGAGAGACAAAAATGAGTCAAGAAAGAGAGGAATGTTGTTTGAGCTGAGGAACTGGAGATCAGAAAGGACCGGTAGAAGCAGAGAAGGCAAAGAGCCTTTATAGATGATTGTTCTCCCCATTGTCACTGCCGTTGCTGTTGGAACTCTTCTCATCGGCATTGGTACTACGCCGGATGGCGCTTACGTCCTCCTCAATTTAGGTTAAGCTGCCGTGTATCGATCCGTGGGGTTGCAGTTGCCACCCGATCCCGGGTTGCAAGGGTATCAATGTGTAAGGGTACCACGTCCGTGAAACCCGCTTGTGGTTTCAGTTGCTTCCATGAGGCTGTCTTGAATACGTGGATGAATTTAGAGTTTTTTAAGTTATCCAGTTGTTAAACAAATAGAGTTCTTTTTAAGATTCTGCTGTCAATGAACATGTATAGCTGGATAGCGAGGCGTGTTTTGAGGGATTGCACAAACCCTGAGTGAAGTATGGTATTCACTTGGTTGCCATCATCACCGCAACCACAACCATCATCGCCACGACACAACCATCCTTACAACCCAACAGTAACAAAACCACACAACCCACCCATGCACTTTGCATGTCACCGGGCTTCCTTGAAAGGGGGATTCGGGTTCCGCGGATACCAAACAACTCGTCACTGGATTATGGCAATTGGGTGGCTGGCCATGATCCCCGTGTTCCCTGTATTCCCTGTGGTGCCACTTTTTTCTCTCTCGGCGAACAGGCCAAAACAAGGCCCCCGCCAGACCAAACACCTAAAACGACTCCACATCCCAGGGACCTGGGAAACGCCTTGCGCCCTGTGACGGCTAAATTCGTGATTGGTTCGAAAATTCGATGTCTATCTCCGTGAAACGCCTCCCGTATCACTCCAATTGCCATCGGGGCGATCGCAATCGGAGCATTTCGAGGACCGCGTATACATGGCTTGTGCAGCCAATGGCGACGGCCCTGTATGATGGGCTCTCTGTGGGTTTTGCTTCGCCGACAGTCGTCACCATGGGCCCGCCTCGGAATCCTCTCATCATCCCCCCGTCATCGCCGCCCCTGCAGGCGGTTGCAAGTAGACGGGTGTGGGTGGGCCAGCGACCGTATCCCTATTATGCTTGTAAACTGAGTTTTTTAAGGTGTGAAGTTGCCGCCTCTACCTTGATTGTAAGCTTAATGAAGTGTCTACCACGACAATGGTACATTGTTGAAAAGAATTATTTTAGCGACACAGCAACAACAAGATGCCACGCACGCGTTTCAAAATACGAGGCACGAAAATCTCTTGGGTAGTTCGAAAAGTTTCAAGTAAATTCTGCAGCAGACGATTTCACCGTCCTGGTCGGGATCATTTAGCTTTCCAAGCTCCACTTCGTCTCGCCCACCCCGTGTCTCCGACCAGCGATATGATTCCCACCGGGCCGTCACTGATCACAGCGCCGCCACACGGTCCGCAACCCCGGTGCATATTACAGCGGATATTGGACGGCAATTGTGGGAACGGGCAATTAAGTTCCCATAGGCCATACTCTACCTGTTGTAAGCGCTTTGATGGGATGACACTCGTCGGTGACGACGTAACTTTTGAGGGCCAAGTGCTGGGAACATGTTCATGTACGGGTTTGCCAGCGACCAGCCGCCTGTACAATAATAATCATTTTCATTTATCACGATAACATTTACCCCAGGCTTGTAATAATAAGACTCAATCTCCGTTCCCGTCCGGGGAGTGACGGTGAATTGCAGATGATTAATAAGCTCATAGTCGGAACTTGAACTTGACTGGGATGATGAAGGCACTCCTGAATGCAGGTGCCTGGCATCATGGTGATACGAGAACGACTGTAGATCCTTTACTGTTGTTTGTTGGTGTGGTTCGAGATACCCTAGATTGTTTGCTGCTTATTCGGACTCGAAAAAGCAAGCCCAACATCATAAAGATGTGAAGATTGTTTATGATGACAATGGGAGTTAGTACTGCCCACTCTTGCCGTACATATGATAGAAGATTAAACATCTTATTTTCTATCCAACGTATTACTACCATTCAAAATATATTTGTTAGTGCACGCATAACTGGAAGTCGGAGTCTTCCGAAATGTAGCAGTCCACCCTAGAGCGCGACCGATGATCCGACCCATGCTTGGTTCTTCGTCTCGTCACTGATGCAACCCACCATGATCCCCTGGCACACAGGGGCATTCGCTCAGACGACTAATTATAGGTGCTGGAACGGATAAATTGCTCCATTTGGGGACGAGGTTGAGAAAGAAACGGAGCCTTCATCTTGAAATGCTGGTGATTGTGCAGATAAGATAGAACGACGAGTGGGTGAGAGGAACAATATTATTCCCGCAGGGGCCCTTTGGGTGGATTGAGCACTGTATAATGTTGAACTTGGTTGCACCTCGCCAATATACCGAGATTACCGCCTGATGGGTTACAATTGTGGAGTATCGTCACATCCATACCGAAGTGGATTGGAAAAAAAAAACAGAAAAGAAAAGTAAAGACCAAACGGCTTATTCAATGCCCTGGATTCAGTGGCAATTATCATCTGTCTGACTGATCATCATACGCTGCCAAATCAATTCCCGAAGCAAAAGATGAAAGATTGCATTGCATCCCCCCACATAACTAGTGGATGCAAACAGCAAAAGAAGAAGTCCTGTCGGTGGAGAGGCTCGAACTCTCGACCTTTGGATATCCCTGACCTATGGCCAAGTCATACTCTAATATGAGACCAACGCTCTAACCAACTGAGCCACACCGACCGATCTTGTTGATGGATGCCTAGCTGGCAGAGTGCAATCCATGAAGCTGTGCGCGATGGGCCATTTTCGCCTTGTCGTCAATTCGTCCTGTCGCGCTTCTATTGTGCCGCGGACACATTGCCAAAGACGGACTAGGGGCGTAGACTAGACTAAACTAGACGCGTGGAATGTCCGGTCATCATGCGATGGGAGGTAAACAAACCGTGCACTCGCGCGAAGACAATCAATTGCCTACTACCCCTCTCCCCACAAACCAAGTCTCATCCGCACACAGACCCAAGGTTCCTCCCGGTATGTTTGCTGGTTGCGTTTGTACCAGTGTTTCGAATGAAAAGTCCCTTCTACCTAGCTTATGTCTGCACCTCCTCTGTTCGACTCTCTCACCTCGTCTCATCCGCATCGTGCACATCACGTTCGTCACTGCTGGCTTTGGTGCAAGATCTTATTCATTACCATACAAGTACCCGTGTGTAAACATGGTAACATCCATTTATCCATTCCGCATCTTTCCCGTGTCATGTGAAGCTAAAAGTCTTGTTGGTCATGCGAATAACAAAGGGCTTGTTCTGCAAGGTAAGCGAGATGGATACTGAAGAGAACCGAATAATGCACTTGTCTGTGCTGTACAAGGACATGTCACCACATATTCACATATCGAATACCAGATAAATTCTCGGAGCATAATTTTTTTTGGGAGTCCTATCAATCAATGATACAGGCCACCTTATGTAGCGGTCACATCACGTTATCAAGGGTCAACCCGATACTGACACTGCCCCATGTATATCTCCCTCGGTCCTAGGCCTGCCAAAACCGAGCGTGTATGGTTTATTCTTTTTGTTTTTTCATTTTAGGACTTCTTGAAGATCTCGACGTCGACGTTTCCAATAGCACCACCGTAGAGGTTAGCACCCTGCTGCTGCACGATGAACCTGTTGCTGATGTTGCTCACGGTAAACTGGTTGACCTTGCTACCCCAGGGGCAGTCCCAGTAAACGTGGCAGATGATGTTGCCGTTCTCATCGGCAATGTCAATGCTGCCCTCTGTGCCAGAAGCAGCGTCCGATCGGCCATAGGAGTAGATGTTGCCGTCGTAGTTTGCATCGGCGTACACCTCGTTCACTTCGCTCGCCGGGATCTCCTTCTTCTTCTGCCCGTTGCTGTCGGTAAACTTGCCCCTGTCGTTTGTTAGCAATTGTTTTGAGGGATATCTTCTCTGTGAGGCGATGAGACTTACCAGTTGAGGCTGGCGTTCTGGACGTGAACCTTTCCCCTGGCGTTCAAGTTCTTGACGACGATGTGAACCCACTGAGCTTCAGCGTTGGCCTCCATTTTGGTGTGTGTGGCTGGGTGTGGTTTTGGTTATGTGTTTGCGTGTGTATTGATTATTGGATGAAGATGATGACCGTCTCTAGCAGGAAGGAAATCATGAATTTATAGATTGCATTGCTACAAAAGAAAACAATATGTATCTCCGAGAATTACTTTTAGCTAGGCTAATTTCAGATAGTAAGACCGAGGCCACAGAAAGGCATCTTGCTCCACAAGACAAGCCTTTGGCGCCCGAAAACAAACCTTGAGAGTGTGTGGCGATAGTGAGGAGTAATGCAAATGCAAGTCGCAGTAGAACCTGATCCTGTCAACTTGATCCATTTGGAGCTAGACTGCACGCCATATCCATGCATCTGGCTAATCAGAATGTCTAAAACCCTAAATACTATTTATCCGACTCGCTGTGGCGCCGCTTTGAGCCACGATTTGCATTCAAGAGATGTTGTTTTCTTATCCCCAAAACAGAACAAAAATAGTTTCTTTCAATCCTCTCCAAACTTTAGCTATGATGTCAAATTCGATTACAGAAGGGTCATTTACGTCTAGTTATATTTTTATCCAAGCATTAAGAATAGTAAATGTTGATGTCAAACCACTGATTGGAACAATAGATATGAGTGTTCTGGATTGTTGTATTGCTGTTTTTGTTGAAAAAAAAAAAAGAAGAATTGGCGGACCCAAAGGCAAATTGTGTATCCAAGTGCACCTGAATTTCTTCCCCAAACTAAAAGCGTGTATTGTGTCAAATTCAATCGCAATTGACTTCATAAAATATCTCAGTTATTGAACTATTTTTTGCAAAATTTGCGTTTAATCCTGGAATCGGGAGCGAAGCTCCTGGGGCTGGTCCAAGACATGTGGGGCATATAATTGGCTGGGTGAGGTTGAAGCCAAATATTCGAGGCAAACCGAGAAACACGCCGAGAGACTCGTGGGATCAAAGTCAATTAGTTAGCAATGGGGATTAAGAAAGTCCCCTATGAGTATGAATGAGTCAGTAGCTTTGGCAGATTCAGCAAGTATTTTAGTAGTGATAGCTTATTCCGATATAAATAGCGAACATCTCTTCCGACTTTGGGTGAGAGTTTTGGCTAAATTCTCAAATCTAAGGAGATTCTAACTCTAATATATTATGTAAAGATCGACAAAACATTACTCGTTACAAGAAGCGTGGAAGTAAAATTTCACCAGAGAAAGATTGAGGAGCGGGACGGGCCCTTCTCCTGCATCCTGTCCGGTTCGGGCCGTTCTTTGATTAACTCAAATTATGATGGTGTGCCTGGAAAGACTTCGATATTTCCGTAGAGTTAAGAATTGTGAGAATTATGGCGGGCCGAATTGGATTGCCCATCGCGTCTAATCCTGGGAAAAGAATTAAATCACGATGCCAGATTGCTGTTATTTGATCTACCGAGCAGGCCATAAGCGAGTGATGGAAAAACATGCAGCATTAATGGACACAAATAGAAAAAAGCAAGCGAGAACGACGCAAGGACTGACCACAATATTTGGCTGACAGGTGTATATGAGTGCTTTCATAGTTTCAAGATGAAAGTTATGTTCTCGAGTTTCTCATAACCCCCCTTTTGGCCCTTGTCCTCGCTTAGCTCCCCCCAACCTCGTATATTCCCCTGTCCCTATCGAACATGGGCAATGGCCTGAGCTTCATCGTCAAAATGATCGAAACGGGGTGCGATTGAGCATTGCTATGGCAGATTGATTTTAATCGTCAATCTTGAGCAAGTTTACCATTTCTCGTGTGTCGGGGTTTGCTGATGGGAGTGGGGGCTTTATAGGTGTCTTGGCTTCTTTCTTTACTTAGTTCTACGAAAATGAGTTAGGCCTAGGCAACAAATATTTGAATCGGTGGCGGAATTGAATGGGTTTGACATAGGAGGCGTTCATTGTGGGTGTTTAAAATGGCATGATTTGAGTTTTTGGTGGCAGCTATGAACGAACATGCGAGGCACGTGCGGTATGAGGGGACATATCATTCGACGGTACCTAGAATTTTTAGTTACTCGAATGGAACCAGCCTGGAATTTGTGGCACACGAAACTTTTACCTGAAAGCCTCCATGTCGCTGGTGTGACGATCTTTTGAACCAATGGATGTTAGCATGGTTGGACTTGTTGGAGAATGAATCAAAAATATCCTCTACGCTAGACCAACTTGACAAAAGGCCCGCCGCAAAAAAGAGGGCCCGCCACAGAATGCGCGTAAAGAAATTGTGCCCACAAATTCGCTGGATAGTTGTTGACTACCCTAAAGTCACCGTTGAGATCGATTTGCAGATGTCGTCCATGCGATAAATATGAAGTTATAAAATAGATATTGAAATGGGGTGGGGTTTTGATGTAGTGTAAAACACACACCAAGCCCAGAACAACAAAGGGCTGACTGATGGTCGGGCTTTTTGAAGGTAAATGCTCTCTTGAGACGCCTCAAGAGCTAGGTAAAATAAATCAATGACCACAAACAATAGGGTCAAGAACAAATATCATAAACATCGTTGGAACCGTATGATCAAACGGTCCCTCAAAGAGGAAGCCACAAAATTGGCCAAAAATCATGGATTTGAGACGAAGCTGGGGTCGGCTCTTGGTGTTGTAACCAGAGGGCCTTTATCTCTAAGTCCGGTGTTGTAACCGGGCTAACTTTTAACCGCTTTTCCACCAGCCCCAACGCGGACCAATAACTAAATACCCCAACTCCAACACAATATGTAGGGATTAATTAGAATATTTTTGAGATTTGAGCCGGGTAATTGGATTGACCGGTCTCTGATAAAAAAACATAGTCTAACCCAATGGCTGAAGCATACCTCACGTATTGCTGCTACACTTCTCACCTTTGCAGGATGTTTTTTTTTATCACACTAGCCCAGCGACCTCCAACCCATTTAGCGAACCTCCAACGACCAATAAAAAAAACCCATTGCAGTTACAAAAGGCAAAAAAATGAAACATGTTTATATAGGAATAGCCCGATGCGGGGGTCGAACCCGCAACCTTGAGATCGCGTACTCGTAAGAGTCTCACGCTCTACCGATTGAGCTAACCGGGCTCAATCGCTTTGTGTTTCTTGATGGATTCCGGCTCCACAGAATGGGAACAAGAAGCTCAGAGGATACCGGAACCGGCCTGAGTTGGGGATTTACGATCCGGTAGAGGCAATGAGTATCATTCAATGTATAACGGCCTTTTCTCTTGCCTGGAAATGTTTTGTGCGGCATTTACTCGGAAATGGTGCTCGCAGGGCGGATGGGTTTTGGACCTTGGATCAAATCAGACAATGACTATCATCCCGAAAACTTCACACGTCATAATCACCGGCGAAGCGAATTGGAAACATGAATTATATTCTACTAAAAAGATGGCTCAATCGTATGATTGATTTGTACAGAAACACCTCATCCATTCGATCCGATCTCTGACTCTTTTTTCTTAACTCGCGAGAAGTATGAGTCCGGGAGCACCGAATCCTTACGAGCTCTTGGGAAGAACTCGGACAGCCTCGATGACGGTCTGAGAACTTGTTAGTGATTTTGAAACTCTTGCAATGAGAGCATGCGGGGGACTTTACATTTGAGGGAATGACGTGGCAGCCGTCGGAGTCAATATGAGCGACCAAGGCGCCCTCCTCATTGCAGTTCCAGCTGGAGAAGAGCCACATCTCCATCTTGTCGGCATCGAAACCTTCAACAACGACGTTGTGAGAGGCGCTGGTAGTTGTGCACCAAAGCTCGTCGCCGGGCTGGCCAGCGGTGACGGTGCCTCCCTTACCAGTACTGCAGCCGCTCTCGTAAGACGAGACGATCCTTGAAAGTCGAACCATCAGCTCCAATCATGAAATGATTACTTGGTCGAGAAGGGGGAAGATCTCGAAGGGTCTAATTATTGCACTTACCAGTTGGCCATAGAAGCTTGGGCCATCAGGGTGGCGACGGCAAGGGAGATGGTAGAGAAACGCATGTTGAAGGGAGGTAATGTAGAATGTTTAGTTGTGTAGATAGTGTATTGATCTTAGTTCAAAAGAGCAGTGAAGGCTTGATTTGCCATTTTCAAAGACATCTTGGACTTGTATTTATGCTCCTCGAATACGCGGTCATCGAAGTGCCGGACGCTCCGAGCTCGGGTAATCGTCCGTAAAGATCTTGGCGATGAATGCCGATCCCAGAATTGACCGTAGGAATCCCGTGGTGTTTGGGGCGCAGGGGAGCTAGAGCCTCCTTCGAAGCATAGCTTTTGGGTAGCATCTGACAGGTGTGTTTGGGATAGATCATCCTCGGATATCGCCCTGGCTCGTCGCTCGGACCGACTTTTGGCGGGTGTCATTGGACAGAACGCACTAAACCACCAGTGTGGACACCCAATCATAGCTCGCCGGCAGTTTGCGGCCATGGGAGTGGAACGGCTCCACGTTGATGTAATGGCCAATAAAGGTACCCGCCTAAGCTTACCGCCTATGCATCACCATCCATCAACTTAATCGTTGAGGCGCAGACGACACTGAAGCACCGGTGAAACTTACTTTCAGCCCTCGGCCGAATCCTTCGTCTGCTTTTTTCTTTGTACAGAGGGAAATTGCACGGCACACACATCCAAAAGGATTCAACTATGATGATCCCCGCTGCGATATGGCCTCTGGTGTCACGCGATGGCCGACATTCGGGCGGGTCCCGAAATTCTGGGAGCCGAAATCAAGCGGGAGGATCTACAATGCCGCTCCACGAAACAGGAAATCACCGATGGGACCAGCCTGCGATCTTCAACTGATATTCCTTTTCATGCACAACGCCTTATGGGGCCAGCCAAAACCCACGAAGGATCTCTTGGCTCATGCGCGGAGAGGCGAGGTTGTTGCCCATAGCGGTATACAACGTTTACTGTGTTGAGAAATGACCGTCGGATGCAATGCTCCGTGTCCCTGTTCCTGAGTTGCCGCTGTATCCGTATCTCAACTTGACTGTTTTGGTGTTCGTCGAGGCAGGAAAATCAATATATATATCAGCAGCCTTGCCCTCTTCTTCAGGACATCCAAACACATCATCACCACACCTCGACATCTCAACACCTTCATTCCTTGAAGCTTCCTACAATGGTTTCCTCTTTTCTTACCACTGCCTTAATGGCAGCTGGTGCCTTCCAATTTGCGAATGCCCAGACCAAGATTTGCAAGGGCGCTTCTTGCGATGACTGCCCAGTCACCACCACGGACTCCGGCATTGGATTCCCTGACTGCACCATTTACAACAGTCAGGATGTTTTCGGAGGACAGTTTACGAAGAACGAGGCAACTGGGTGAGTACAAAAACTAATTCTTCTTGAAAAAGCCTTCTAATTTTGATCATCAGCACCTGGGATGTCTGGTTCGATGTTCCTGCCCAGACCAACTCTGAGTGTTACTGGCTCGTCAAGAGTCCCGCTTCTCTCGGAATCGATACCTGTGGTGAGACCATGTGGTATGGAAAGGGCGGTTCCTGCCGAAGCCTCCAGATCAAGGACACCTTCATGCTTCAGTTTTGCTGCGGCACTGGCGACTGCTGTGGCGCGGGCCTGAACAACCTTCCCGGCTGCAGCTCGTCCAAGCTCAAGAAGAGCAAGAAGCGTGACATGATGAGCAGCCCCATCTTCTCTCTGCGAAGCAACGATGGCGCTGGCCAAATTCAGGCCCGATCTACCGGCAGCGGAAGCATCACCCTCGTCGGTCCTGATGGAAACCCCATCAAGCCTGCTGAGCAGGGAGCTGCCAAGGTCAAGCGCACTGAAAGCGTCCCCAAGGTCGAAGCCGACGTGCTCAAGCAGCGCTCCGGCGCCTGCGAGTCTGGCTCTTGGCAGGATAACGGTGGCGAGTTCATCACCACCTCCCCTTACACCCATGCCGTCAGTGACACCGTTGATGGCGGTACCACAGGCACCCAGATCACTATCACCAAGGAGAGATCCTCCAGCTGGTCTACCACTATGGGAACTGAATTCGGATTTGCCGACATCTTCAGCATGGGCGTCAGCTTTTCGGTTGAGCAGAGCGAGTCCATCAGCAGCAGCAAGGCGACCCAGTGGACCGTCCCAGCAGGACAGAAGGGTTACGTCGCCTTCACTGGCTTTGTTCTTTGCAAGAATGGTACGTGTCAACCACCATACTAAGTGTTATTTGGAACATGAGGTGATGCTAATACATTGTAAACAGGTTCTGGTCGATGCAACGGTGGCACCGTCACTGGCCGTGTTTGCACTCCCTACAAGAACGGTGATGAGCCTGCTGGTGAGTTCCACCTCGTCCAGGCTGGTTAAACAGCTCCGAGACAAAGTCACTCGGAGCATGGTATGAGTGGCGGTGAGCATTGGATTCTCTCGATGGCCGATGTCATTGTACCTAGCTTTGTATAAATATATTTTGATTCCATTTTGGAAAAGCCTGGTCCCATTGGTGATGTCATTTTTAAACCCAGCAGCAACTAGCTCGATAAGGTTGTAAGCCTCGGTTACTGAGCTGTCTAGCTATTTTCCATACATAAAGGCCCGCCCTGGCCATGCCCGGCCAACGTTTGACTAGCTTCATTACAGGGCTCTTCCCCCTCGATCGGGCGTTTTAGCGCCCTTGCCAAGCTCGCCCATCCGGGTTTACCGGGTTTGAGATGCAGGGCAAGATGAAATGTGCTGCTCTGGGTGACCGATTCAAAAGCGACATTGACCCGAACAGCCAATCAGTCCTCTGATTTGAGAGATAATCGTTCCACGTGTGCGTGTGTGGGGCCGTGATGAATGATAAAGTCCCTGGGTTTAGTTGTGCGCGTGCCTCTATCAACGTCAGATCATGGACCACAAGCTGTTGTTTTTTATCCAGACAACGTGGAATTCCCCCTCCAATGTCCATTTGAGAGAAACACTGCAATAAAATAGAACACAGCTATAGGTTATTTGCATCAAGCACTCCCGGGTTATTCAAATGGTTACATCAATCATGGCGGAAATATCCCTCGTTGATTCCGCTGTCGATCCTCCTGGCCATACCCGCTGTACTAAAAGTTCAGCTGGCAGGGGTGCGCCTGGGCACCCTTGATTCCGGGGACGGGGACGGAGTATGCATATTAATTGAAATGCCGACCAGAGACGTATCTTGGGAATATTTCTCGTCTTTGTGACCACAACTAACTCTGCATCGGTCTAATCATGTCCCAAATGCGCCAAGTGGTGGCGTTTTTCGCCCTATTTTTTCTTCCCGCATGGGTTGGCGCAAAGGACATCGACGACATTACGGACCTCCCCATATATGATGCGCTGGTAAAAACGACCTGGGTTAGGCAATTTGGCGGCTGCTAACCAAAGCGTCTCAGGCACCATGCGCCGCTAGAGCAGTCTCGAACGCCGTTTCAGTACAGACATTCGTCCAGTCGTGCCCCCCCTCCGGCACTGCCCTGCAGTCATGCATTTGCACAAAGGTTCACGACAACGTCGTTTCGTCAATCTCATCACAAGTCAACTATTGGTGCGGCTCTCAATCTTCGTTTCCGGCATCAAAAGACCACGCGTCTGCATCGACCGTTTTGGCCGCATACTGCAACCAGGACACCACAACAACATTTCCAACACCAGCACACCCTGTGTCCTCTTACATTTTTGAGTTGGATAACTATAGCGAACTGGCGCGATGTGCTTCTATCGGACTCTCCTCGGCTGTCCTGGAAAATGTTAGTGATGTTCGCTTCTGATGTGATTGGCAACGCATCTGACTTCTTTTTAGACAAGAACCTTTTGTCCACCACTCCCGACAGACTTGGCACCATGTGCATGCGACACGGAGAAGAACTCTGCCTTGGTTAGTTCATCCATTCATGACGCAGTAAGGTATATGTGCAGCTCCAACAGCGACGACATCAGCTCCGCCCAGGCTTTCTTTGCGGCATATTGCAAGATGAACTCGGGCACCACGTCACTTCCGACAGCGTCCGACCCCCCGGGAGACATGACATACTTTATAACCGAGATGTCGCAGTATCATTCTCTATCCACCTGCGCCCAGAACGCTGTGCGAACAGCCGTCATCTCCCAGACTTACACTCACTGTCCTCAAATGGGGCCACAGGAGCTGGCTTCGTGTGTTTGCATCAAGGATAAGATGTCGAGATTGGTGTCTAGTAGCGTGTCCCAAATGGTCCGATACAACTGCCAGACCCAGGTATTGAATAACCTCAACTCGGCAAACGACCTGCTGGACCTCTATTGCAGCGCGGCAAGAGCCGAGGTCACAGAAGACGTCTACGTCACGGCCTCTCACTCTGGGACTGGGCCAACGGGCGCTTCTAACCACAGCGGCGATTCAAAGAGCCATGGGCCAGGGGCGGGCGTAATTGCCGGTGCAGTCGTTGGTTCTGTATTTGGTGTTCTTCTCACTTGCGTCGCAATGTGCTGCTTGAAGCGAAGGGGTCGCAGACGGGCCCAAAACAAGCCGGCGGACGGCGTTCCTTTACAAAACTCACAGCCATCTGCAATTTCCGGGGGTTCGGCCACATCTCGGGAGGCATCGCACGATGCCTCTACGACTGCGGATGCCATTACACCGATGGACGCCAATGATGGGCCAGCGCCGCCGCCGTATGAGGCGGGGCTGCATGGGAAAATGTACAACAACAAGGGGAATTGAGAATATGGTGTATCGAGAGCCCAATAATAAAGATATATAGACCCGTGATGCGATGTAGTTGATAATATTATTTATAGCCTTTTCGTACTGCGAATTCTATACATATTGGATAGGTCAATCGTCCTCTTGAGTAAGTTCTCCCTCAGCGATTTTAAGAATGTACCCGTCGGCAAGCTTGTTGCAAACACCCCAGATGCGGCGCCTATTCGCGATCCACATAAGTGGCCCTTTAAGTCCCAAACGAGCCATGGTAGCCTTTTCCGCCCATAGATATAGTCCTTTCATGCTTGAGATGCGGTTTGCATCTTCAGACTGAAGAAATTCCTGCAGCTCAAAGAACCATGGCATCGTCTCTCGAATGTACATCTTCCAGAACCCGTTGTGGCAATGAAGTTTACCATGGACAACCCAAGATGCCTGGAAGAACTTCATGAGGTCACCATGGCTGAGGTAAGAAAGCACTTGATCTGTAACTTCCTGTGGGAGTTGGGCAAATGGATCCGTTTTCACCTTTGCACTCAGGTTTGACTGCATTTGGGGCATGTCAAAAGTGCGCCCAAGTTCAGCCCGCACAAGGGATGAGAGTTCTGGAGTCTGCAGTGGCGAGCAAACAAACAGCTCCTCGCCTTTATAACATGGCCAAGCTTGCTCGCCTGGATAAAAGCTCATGCCAACTATGCCCTCGGCATATTCCAGACGAAGATTAGATGAAGTGTTATAGTCGGTAAAGCCCTTCATCACGTGGTACACCGCATCCTTCTTTATCAGACTAGGATTGTCGAAGCCAGTAATACGTCGACTCAAGAGGCGATAGCAATCCCAGTGGAAAGGAAAAATGCTATTATCGTAGCAACACCTTTCACGCAAATCCACACCCTGAATATTGGGATCATCGCCAAGTTCGCAAGTCATAATTCCGTAATCGTCATAATCGCCTGGGCCAGATATGAAGACCCTTTAACAAGAAAGAGACGACAGAGTAAGAACATATTCGTAGGTATGCGGAAGGGGAATGAGACCATACTTGCTAGTTCGGTAGTTGAGCCCAATGACACGGCAATTAGCAAGCCAATATGTCTCTTGAGGCTTTATGACTTTTGCATCATAGCAAAATTCCTCCTCGTCGCTTTCTTCGTCCTCTTCATCTGATGACTGAGCATCTGCTTGTTCGGTTGAACGAAACCTGTCAATGTCAATTGCCCTCACTGCTGCGGCGCAGATTGCGCAGTAACACTCCCAAGATCCCATACTTGGAGTATCACGTTGAATTTTATGCACTGTGTGTACTTTAAAAATGAAAGGCACATGTATCGCAAGAGAAGCAAGAAACATTCGAGTCGCGATGTTTTGAATGTTGGTTCTGCGGTAATAATGACGGGGTTGGTGGCTGTGGGGCAATGCTGCCTAGATCAGACCAGTTTCCAGCAAGGCCTCTATAGTTATAGCGCTAAGCCTAACATAGGCGCTGCTGCCTTGATTACTATTTGGTAGATGGCAGCTAGATAAGAAAACAAACAGGAGATCAAGCCTGCATCGCCGAGACCCAATATGTACCTGGCGGTGATGATTGAGCAGTGAATAAAATGTGAGGTTTCATTATTTAGGTCGATCAAACGCAGTGAAATATATCCGCTAACTGTCCTAAAATATGCTGCAAGAGCGAGATGTGAAGTGTGCAAAGTTTTGTTTTAGTCGTCGAATTGCACTAATTGAATGGAGGATTGGGGAACTTGCGTAACCCCTGCATGATTGCATCGCACAACGGCTGGGCTGAGCCATAATCGTGGAGCTTGCCATAGAAATGTTTTGGATATTCTTTATCAATCGGATGTCTTCATTGTTGTTGTGTTGTGGATGATTCTTGCGGATACTCTTAACCCACTTGAGAGCCTGTATCTGATTGAAAGTGGCAGTTTTATGTCTCCCGGATTTATTTGTTGATTGATAGCACCCTAAAAGGCCTCTTATACTACTTGGGAGCCACTGCTCAAACTTCACTGCGCTAACGGGTTTAGACTTGACATAATCTCCCATCATTTATGAGGTGAACTGTCTATTGCCATTACAAATTTGCAAAATCCATGCGAGTTGGAGAAAAAGACATGCGTTTATCCACAAACATTAACGGAGACTTGGTTTCCGTATTATTTTGTTTGGGAATAGTAAAAGAAAAAGGGTTTTCGAGAAGCAGGGTTTCCGAGACGGAAATGCGGACCGACGCCACAATTTTGCCTTTGATCCGACCAGGGTGGTTCGTTGCGGTTTATAAACGCGGGGTGATATGCCGGTGCGGAAGATTTTGCTTTGCGAAGGTCGCCTAACTGAGTGATGGAAAAGCCAATGAGGCGTCTAAAAAGGATAACGGAACTCCAGTGGCCGTTAGGTGATGGCTCCTGACTTTGATGGCTCAGGATGCAGCCAGGTGGGTAACAGATAATGTCGGTGGCCAACACTGGAGCAGAAAATGCGCCCATGTGAATTGATCGAGTTCCGCCACTGAGGTCATTACACAATGCTAATACAATTTATACAGCCAATAATATTGACACGACTGAAACTTGCTGTCAGTGTATCGTGGCGCTACTGTGGCTACGGCCATTGTCTGCGTTGGCTGATCAGCCTCTTTCGGGGGCACCCGCATGGCAAAGCTCTGAGACAAACCCCAGTGGCTACCTTTAATGCGATAATACTTGGTATAACGATTGATGTGCACAGAAAAAAAAAACTTCCAACCACGTTTCCCTGTGCAGCTCGTTTGCTGATTCTACTTTAACCGCTGCAGGAGCTGATTTCGCACGTCGAGCGGAAGAGAACCCCCGAGTTCCCGAATTGGCAAGGAACGTAACCCGATTGACCCCAGTTGAACTAGCATTCACGTTACTCTCCTCGCGGAAAGAAATAATATAATAATGGCGAAACGTACGAGCATACTTTCACGTCCACTTGGACTTTGGATAGTCCTCGTGTATCTATCATTCCTCTATTTTTGGAGCTGCTTGGACTCGGATGAAATGTTGCAATCAAAATTACTCATTGCAGCACTGGTGGGTGTTGGGTCGCAGACCCAAGCTGCGCCCGTATCCTCGAATGCCAAATATTTCATTAGCTTGTGGGTTTAAAGCATGGCCGGAACAAACTTGAGTTGCTAACTGGAAACAGTGGTGATTCGTATTCGCAAACAGGATTTGATATAAACGGCCAAGCACCGTCTACAGCCAACCCAATAGGCAACCCGACCTTTCCAGGATGGACCGCATCTGGCGGCATCAGCTGGATTGGTAGTATGGCGGCAGAGGTCAACAGCTCCCTTACTCTGTCGTATAATCTTGCTGTTGGCGGCGCAACCGTTGATGCTGATATTGTCGCACCTTATACCTCTGGTATTGATTGCATGGATGATCAGGTGGAAACTCTGCTGGAATTCATTGACAACCAAGGCGCAAATGTGCCGTGGACCCAGTCCAATGCGTTGGTGGGCGTTTGGATGGGCGTGAACGATGTTGGAAATTCCTACTACTACCAAAACTACGCCGATATCTTGCAGAGATCTGTGGCCAGATATTTCGTATTGCTCCAGCAGCTCTATGATGCTGGGTTCCGAAAGTTCGCCTTGCTGACTGTTCCCCGTAAGTGAACGTGAAGAAGGAGCTTGAAGTCGAGTTTTCAGCTGACCGTTTCAAAAGCCACAAACTTGACCCCCTTGATGTTACAGCAGGGGTCGGCATCTAATGAAATTCTTGTGTCTGCCATTGAGCTCTTTAATGAGTTGCTGAATGGCGGATTCAACTCGTTTAAATCCAAGAACCCTGGTATCGTGGGCGCCATAATCGACACCGCGACAGCCTTCAACACTGCAATTGACAACCCTACCAGCTATGGGGCTCCCGATGCCACGTGTTATAATTCTGATGGTGTTTCATGCGTACGTATCCCCAAATTGACACTAGTTCAGGGAGTTGACAGTTTATTAGCTGTGGTTTAATGATTACCATCCTGGTATTGCCATTGAAAGACTTGTGGCGGCTGAGGTGGCAAGCGAGGTAAACGGTCAGGAGTGGGATTGGTAGCCGATTTAGGAAATCTAGTCCGATTAAGAAGAAAAAGAGGTGCTTTCTGAAATAGAGGAGGCCCTCTTCTAACTCTAAGTTTGCTTTGAGGTTTTGTTGCCATGCAGAGTTTCTGACAACACCACGGCCACATCTTGAGCTGTTGTACCCCTCTCTCGATGCTCTTGTCTCTCCTTCCCCAAAACGGTGTCGTCAGCGATGGTCTTGTATACTTCAGCAACGTGCTTGTAGATGTTTGCACCCTCTTCACCCTTGACATTGTCCCATCCACCGTCCTCGCCGAAACATTTGCCAATCTCCCGCATCTCCTCGACCCAGCGGCCTGCCTTTGGTGGAATTCCTGGCACCATGCCGGCAGTGGTCTTCTGCATAGCGGGCTGAAAAAGCTCGAGGTGGTGCTGCAATTCCGAATAAACGCCAAGGGATTCGGCCGTGGTAAATGACTGGATTGCCAGAGCGGTCAACCCTTTCGTCAGGGATGCGAAGCAGCATTTCAAGCCACTGGCCGACCCTACTTCGGGACCGAGATACCTCGTGTTGAGCACCTTTGCCAGGTGCTCGCTCGGTAGCTGGTGCGGGCCTGAGATCGGAATTGATGGACGCTTCCAGTTGGCGCCGGGCTCAGTGGACTCGCTAGCATGGCCATCACTGGGTTGGTCGGCAATTTTTGGTGGGCCGCCGATGATGCCGCCGTCGACGAATTTCACTCCGGGCGCGTTTTGCTTGAACTCGTTGTCAATTTGGCGCGCCAGGCCTGGGCTGACGGCATTGAGGTCGAGGTAAAACAGGGGCGTTTTCCTGCTGTCCAGGTTCACGGCCGTGAAGCGCTTCGCAGTTGCGAGGGCATCACGAGGAGGGACGATGGAGAGCAAGTAGTCGGCTTGAGTCGCAAGTTCCGCATCGCTTCCAAGCAACGTGATGGACGCCGTGGCTGCTCGCTTGTGAGTGTATTCGCTTTGAATTGTTAGACCAATGATGCTTCATGCACTTGTAACGTTCTGCTACCTACCTCCGACCGGTGATGTTGGTTAGAACCGTGTAGCCATGAGCAGACAGCAGCTTGGCAATGCCAACGCCCATCTCCCCAATGGAGACGATGCCAACCTTTCCAACCGACGCCATCTTGCTGAAATGCGGTACTTGACTGGAACAAGGATTAAACCAAGTGCGGAAATGATGCAATCGCTATCTAGGCTTTCAGAGTACGCAAGCTTCCGATGCCGGTTTACCCGGCGACGTGCATGTCGTGCTAAACCCCGCTTTTGATCCGATGTCGAGATTCATGTCGCATCTTTGGAATGCCTTGAGATATAAATTGTGCACGAGACGCCACCTCGATGCAAGGGTTTCCTTTTCCTCTCTCCTTTTTTCTAGGAAGGTAAGGAATCGAACAAACTCAAGAATGGAGTATTAGAAGATAAACCCGCCTCCGAAATACACGCATCAAAAAGCAACTCGTAAAATGGGCAGAGATGCTATGCGATGATAATCAATTTGGGGCGAAAAAGATATACCAGTACAGATTTATATCTACTATCCTTTAAGTCAATTACCTGCCTCGTTACTTTGGTGCGCAGCCCATGGAGCGGCTAGTATCTTCATCAATGTGGATATGCCAAATGAGACTGAAGCAAGTCGCATCTCAACACTCTTTATGGTTTGTATCCTGAAAATGTGGCGTAATGGACAACCTAAAGGCTCTCGAGACAACCACACCGCTCAAGATTGCATTGCCCTTTTGAGTTATTTCTTATCTTCTCGATGGCGTATCATCCACCTCGCCGACTGCTCTAGAACCTCATCATGATTCGAGATCGGATTGAACCCTAACCGCTCTTTCGCCTTATCAATACTATAAGTATGCGTGTTTAGGCAATAGTCGAGTGATATTCTTCGTAATTGCACCGGAGGCTTGACGGTGTTGAGGGTGAAGACTTTAAGCGCCCACTCCACAAGATAAACAACCACGATCATCACCCAGGCCGGGAGAACCATGACATTTTTAAGAGCATCCTCACCCCGCGCAGCCTTCCATATCACCTTGATATGGTGCCAAAATGGAACTGGTGCGCCGTCCGATATATTGAAGTCCTCTCCATCCACCTTCCCTGAGGCCCGGGTTGGGTCCAGTAGTGCTTTCGCCGCAAGAACATGAGCCGTGGCAACATTGTCGGCCGAGACAACTTCCATCAGATTATCACCTCGGCCAACCTGAACTAGCTTCTGATTGTTAGAGCAGGTATCCAGCACCTCCACCATTCCTTGGATGTGTCTCTCGCCATAGGCATGTCCCAGACGTAATGTAACAGTGCGTAGCTGTGCGCGGTTTGCTGCACGAACTAGAACGTCTGCGATCGATTTTGTCCGATTATACTCATTGGACTTGTCGGACGGAGACCAGAGTGGATGTACTTCGGAAACATTCTCATGCGGTGGGTCGATGTATATATCGACAGTCGAGGTGTACACGAGGGCTTGGACGTGTTCGCTTTTGGTGGCGATTGCGAGAAGCAGCTCTGTGCCCTTGACATTGGTTTTGAAGAATTCGCCCTCTCTCTTAGCTGGGAGCGAAGCAATGGGCGACGCCATGTGAAAAATCACTTTGGGGCGGATCTCAGCCACTAGCGAACCCAGCTGCTCGCTGTCGTTGATGCTGCCACGGATATACGTAGCACCTTCATGCGTGTTTCTCTCAGTTTCACGGTCGAAAACATAGACGGCATCGGTCTCATTATCCTCTAGGAGATGTCGGACGAGATGGTACCCGAGGAAGCCGCAGCCACCCACCACGAGTGTTGTGCCGAGGAGAGCCGTTGGTGTGTTCTTTTCTGACGACATTTTGTATTTCTAGGGCAAAATATCTGAGGAAACCGCCACAGAACGGCGCGAGAAGGTTTAAAACCCGATCCATTACTCAGCGACAGGATCAGCTCCTCGTATCCCATAAGGCAAAGCAAAAAAACCCACAGGCGAGGCCTAGCGGAAACTTTGATAGGCCTGCTGTACGCCACTGTCTCACATCCAAGACATCATTCTCGGAAACCGAAGCTGCATCACGCTAGTGTGTGAGCTGAATGCCCAAGGCATCAAAGCAGCGGGGTAATTTAGCAGATAGAATATGGTTTCGTCTGATTGACAGAGTACACTTATGTTCTTGGTGCATTTAACCCTAATATCTGCTTGAGGTAAAAAACGGACCTCTTTGAACATTTATTACCACTTTATTTAACCTAAGAGTTTGGGATATCAGAAGAGTTTTAAAGGTTCGTTATATTTAGTCATACATGTGTGTTAAGCACTCGGTCACATAACCTTTGTCTCAAACTTGTCACACAGGACAATAAACAGAAATGAACCATTTCTTCTCGTAGCGGATGGTTTATAATTTATCCTCGTTTGTAGCCACAACAAGTCTACAAACCTATATCTTTTAAACTCTCTACCTCACCTCCCCCGTATATAACCCCGATCTTCATCAGCTCAAGAAGGTTATGCGCATTGTCTGAATGGTTGTAGATGCCACCATTGAAGCTCGGGGTAGCATCCTTTCCAATAGCAGAAAGTATGAGTGCTCTGCCTCCTGGATGCTCACCCAAAAAGCTTTCAACGTCGTACACAACTCCACTGACCACTATGAGAGCCTCGCCATTGTTGGTACGCCTGATAAAGTCATCCCAACTGATGATCGGAAGCTTTTGCAATGGGGCCCCCCATTCCAGCCGCGAAGACTTTTGATCAAGTATCTTCTGTCGCTCCTGAATGCGACGCTTAGCAATCTCGTTGTATCGAAACCTCTTCAGATCATACGCAAGGCCGAGCTTTTCCCAGAAATGAATGGCCCACTTGGTTGGGTCATATTCATACCATTCTATTCCAGCTCGATAATCTGACGGAAATTGATGGTGGAAGTTGTGGTATCCCTCTCCATTTGAAATAAGTGCTGCAAAGAAGTTATTTCTAGCAGACCCTTTCGTATCAAAAGGTTGGTCACCTAACCAGTGGGTTACCGAGTTGATGCAAAATGTACACTGTTGGTCAATGAAAGTTCGAATAATTCCACCATAAACAAGGCCTCCAAGCCAATCGCCCCAAAATATACCACATATTCCTATAGGTAGAAGGAGACCCATAAAGAAATAGCAGTGTTTATAATATCGGTATTGCCACATGACGACAGGATCGGCTAAGACGTCAGTTACATCCGCTTTGCTCCGACGCTTGGGATCCCTCTTAAGAATGATCCATAGTATATGGGAATGCAAAAGACCCTCATCCACAGAGTGGGGGTCTTGATCTGTGTCCGTGTAACGATGGTGGGCGCGATGGTCTTTGACGAATCGCAGAATAGTGCCTGTACCGGATGCACTATCCAAAGCAGCAAGCACCACTTTCAGAGCGAACGTTGCTTTGAATGACCTATGAGCCCAGAGTCTATGAGCCCCTATGTACAATTAACTGTTAACATCCTGGCCGTCAGATACATAAATAGAAAGTAGAACTTACCAGCGGTGACGCCGAGTCCGCAAATAATGGTATAAGCAACAGTGAAGAGGGCAGTCTTTGATTGTAGCGGAACCCAAAACGACCAGATAAACCCGATAAACGGCACAATGACCACAAATGAGGTTCTCGTCCAATCTACATGTTTGAACCAGTTGGACCAGGTAATGTGGCCTTTGGAAACGCCAGATATCGCAGCTTTGGAAACAGATTCTTCGCGCGGCAATCTGTGTCCCGAAGCCTTCTTAACGGCACCCACAGCCGCGCAGAAGGATGCAGCTTGCATTTTCTGAGCCGGTATTTTTACAACGCTACTTATTAAGTTTCTTGTTCTTCTATTTAGATTATAAATTAGCCGAGGGCCATTAAATGTAGCAAAAGATCGTGTAGGTGCGGAGAAAAAAGTCCCGAAAGAAAACTCACTTTAGTATTATATTTTCACCGAATATTTTGGTGTCTTTTGTATGTGAGTGGAATTTTCATCTAGTCTTCGCTTAGTCGAAGGAGTGCATCATCGCAGAGCAGACTTCACAAAATATGGCGTGTATTTATGTTCTCGGAACCGCCACTAAACAACACCAACACTATGAAAATAAAGCGTTAGAATTTAATAAGTTCAGGTGCAGTATTGAGTTGCTGGATGTGCGACTCGTTCCGGATCAACCGATAAGAATGCCTTGTTCCATGTTTCAAAAAAGGTTCCAGAGTCCCTTTGAGGCCCGCACATTTGATGAATCATTGAGATTGAAACCCAAACTCCCAGTCACGCCTGGACTCTCTACCTAGAATTCATATGGCAAATGTGATATATGACGTGTCGCATTATAATTCTATTCCTGGCCAAGTATTAAATTCCAGATGGGCTTATGAAGGGTAGCGCAGCGGTGAGAAGTATTCAATATAATCCATGTCTCATATCTAAATGGGGTCATTTGTCTCAAAGTGAAATTCACCCTAGTTCAAGTCATCCCTTCCCCCCCGAAACATATGACCCTCGCACCCCGCATGACCATATTAGTGTGTGTTCATGTTCACTTCAGGAAAACCGAGCCTGACTTTGGAACCCGTGACTATACTTTTGTCTTATACTTCAGGTTTCCCCAAAAAGTAGTCATTTAAGCGAGGGGAAAGCGTTTGCGAACTTGGATGGGATTCTGAATGCCTAAAGCAAAGTGGCGCCTCGATGGGTGACAATACGTTTTGTCTCATGTATTTTGCCGGCCAATGGTTAGGTGAAGTTGGGTTCCTTAAATATTCACCGCTATCATAGCGCGATCATTCTTCATCTGATTGGAATAAAAAATAGAGAAATAAACCCGATCAATAGGCCCGATCAATAGGCCCGAATGACCGTTGAAGGTTTTGGGACTATCTTTAACTTTGTAAGACCGTTTCAAGTTACCGAAAAACTCGCACAGAATTACTATGCGTAGCACTCATCGGCCTTACTTACATATTCCCTTCGTTCGTATATTGCTCATCTAGAATGCTCACGTTATGTGTATAATCTTCTCTGCGGATAATATCTCAGTATCTATGAAGCATGGAAAAGATAGATACTCACACCACTTCCTGTTCTCAATATGCCGCTAATTCTACAGGGCCGACCGAAATACTTCCAGCTACAACATGTAATAGACTATCGAAGTCTGTGAGGAGGGTATTGCTACTAATAGCGTAAGATGACCCTTTTGCTAGCGGTGTTTACACAAGAAGGCTAATCAGAGGCTACTTTCAGAATTTATGCCGGTTTATTTCTTGCCATGATGGATTCTTCCATAGTTTCAACGTGTTTACATACCATATCCATCGAGTTTAACGCTTTTGGGTCAGTCAATTGGGTCGCGCTGGCTTTCACTCTGGCCGGATGTAGCTGTGGTAGCGTATTCGGCCGGATATCAGATATAACCGGGAGAAAATACAGTTTTCTTGCGGCAAATACCATTTTCTTGGCTTTTTCGCTAGGTTGTGGGTTTTCTCAGAGTTTAGGCCAGCTTGTGGTATTTCGTGCACTCCAAGGGGTCGGCGGCTCAGGTAAACTTAGCACCGCGGGGCCGTGAGTCCGATATTCACCACTATTGCTACTAATAATAAATGAGTAGGGCTCTTTGCTCTAACAATGATCGCCCTACCGGAGCTATGCGTTGAAAATATCGAGCTGATGGGTGCCATTGCAGGAGTCATCATCGTTGCTGCTAGCTGTTCAGGGCCAATCCTTGGTGGCCTGCTCACGCAATACGCCTCTTGGAGGTGGGTATTCTGGATCAAGTATGTAAAATGCGGGATCTGTGTCAAAGAGAATGGCTAAAGAAAATAGTGCGCCCATATGTGCTGTATCCTTGATATTCTTTCTTCTTTTTTGGCCAGATTCAGAGCTAAAATCGCCGAAAGCTCGGCAATCATGGAACTCATTCGACTATCCTGGGTCTTTTTTATTTGTTGCTGCCTCAGTACTCACTGTATCTGCCTTCCAAAATGCAGGAATGGCCACAGTCACCAATTACTGGACTAATCCAGTATTTCTTTGTCCAATCGTCATTGGCTCATTATGCTGGATTGCACTATTTACATGGGAGTATGCTGTTGAGCACTGGCTTTCATTCACAGTGTCACCTATTTTCCCACTTTCCCTACTACGACATCGATTCTATATGTCGGGAGCTTTGACAACCCTCTTCTTAGGGTTCATTCTCTTTTTACTTATATTTTCGGTTCCATTGAGGGCCCAGGTGTTAAGTGATAAGACTCCCTTGGAGGCAGCAGTAACTTTACTTCCTATGCTTGGAGCAGGTGCTGGTGGCTGCATCATAGTGGCCATAGTCAACACGAAGAAGAACTATCTTTGTGAATCTATGGTTGTAGGGACTGTATTCTCAGTGATTGGATGTGGGCTATTAACTACGGTATCTGGCCATGGTCGGGATAATGAATTACTCGGTTATATCAGTCTCGCTGGTCTGGGCTCAGGGGTTTCAATATCTGCCGCAACTTCCATTTCAGTACATGAGATTCCTCTACAAGAAAGCGGTATGAGCCATTGTCCCTTATTTTTCAAGTTTTAATGTTTCTATCAAACCGCTAAGTATTTGTCACAGCGCCTGCCCAAGGAATCATAGCCCAAGCTCGAGTACTAGGTGGTAGTCTGGGCATCGCCATGTCGACTGTCCTTCTGCACAACGAAATTTCCAGACTCATTGGGGGTCCTGTAACGTCTGAAATATTAGATTTGATGGCACATCAACCGGCAAGCCTGCCAGCGAAATTTAAGGATATGTTAAAAACCGCATCTTCAAGCGCATTTCGAAATGGTATGATTGTATGCACTGCCATATCGGCAGTAGCGGTATTGTTAGCTGCAACCGGCTACCAGGTGGATCATCCAAATCCTAAACAGCAACGACTTAAGCTGCAAAGAGAAGATGCGAATGCAGAAATGTCGCATAGAATTAGTTCTGAGGAAAGTGATCATGTCGGCGTATAATATAACCACGCGAGTTATGTTGAACATAAACCATTTCCAATGTGTATAAATTCCACAATACAGTGGCTATTCTTTATGGGTTGGAACAGTAATTTCTGCTGAAATCTGGTTAATATTCTATTCATCAAAGTAAAGGGATTTATTATGATTACGTTTATTCCAAATCAGTCAATAGTCTAACTTGACGATTGAAAAGAATACAACCCACGGCAATCGCTACACGCTCTGTACCTGATACTGCATCTATGTATTGGCATTTTACTAGTTGAAAATTCCAGTACATCACATGTATACGAAGTATTCAAGAATCGGCCCAGTTTCACTTTGCAGCCCTCTCGAACAAACTGAGGTCTTTCTTGTCTATGACTTGGAAGGCAAGTTCTGAATGGAATGTACTGTTTCTGAAAAGGCTAGGAGCTAAGTTGATATATGATTCGAGGTCAAGAATGACGTGTGTTTTATGAGAATTGGAATTTAAATGACGTACGGAAGCGCTTTCGGGGACCTGCAATATGATGGTGCCGAACAAGGGTCGCCAGATCTCTATCACATGCGCCATTGACACATTCACACATGCAGAATAACACCATAATGTTTGTGATAAATACAGACTTTAGTTCCAATTTCAAAACCACTTCATTCATTCTGTCTAATTCTTCTCATTCAACCCTCCCTTAGCCTTCAACAGCAAGCCTTTGCTACCAATACCATCAAATCTGTTCCATACCAACAAGTCTTTGACCATGAATGGATCAAAACAAATACCGAGCTTGCCGCCAGCCTTTCACGTCAATGGCTCCATTGATGCGGTTGATCCACCGATTGACACTATTTTATGGCCAATCTTGGACAAAACTTTCACTATTGTATTGGGTTATCCGGCGACATCCTTCAGATTTACACCACACCAAACTCCACTTGCAACCCTCAAATCTTCCTTGATATTTATCGCAATATATTATGTTGTCATACTAGGCGGCCGAGAGTTTATGCGCACTCGGCCAGCTTTCAGGCTTAATTCTCTATTCCTGTTGCACAATTTCGCTATGACAGTCATAAGTGCAATAATATTGGCTCTATTCACAGAACAGATTCTCCCGACCATTGCTACAAAGGGCTTTTACTACTCTGTATGCCATGTTGATGGTGGCTGGACTCAACCTCTGGAAGTTATTTACTACGTAGGTGGACCTGTGTGCATCAAGGAGGGAAGCCATTAATCTTTCGTGTCAGCTGAACTATCTTACAAAATACATTGAATTTCTGGATACAGTTTTTCTAATGTTAAGAAAGAAAAGATTAAGTAGGTCTATATTTAGACCCCTTCACTCGTATGTGTCCTAATATATAAGCAGCATTTTTACATTGTTATCATCACGGTGCAACAGCGTTTTTGGTCTATTCAACTATGGCCACGACACTTCCTATGTCTTGGTTTATTTGTTCCTTAAATTTAGCTGTTCACGTTGTTATGTATTGGTATTATTTCCAGAGCGCCCGTGGTATTCGTGTCTGGTGGAAATCTTGGATTACGAAGCTACAGATTTTACAGTTCATTGTTGATATTGGTGGGTAGTATGTTTTCTTTTAAGCCTTAGACTTTCTAACAGTGTATGCTTAGGCGTGATTTATTTTTGCACGTACACCTATTTTGCTGCTCGCTACTTTCCATCAATGCCACATTTCGGTAGTTGTCGTGGAAGTGGATACATGGTTCTAATCGGAATGGGGACGATAAAATCTTACCTCGCACTTTTCATTTCCTTTTACATTGCTACATACATTAAAAATGGCAACAAAGCGCACAACAGGAAGAGTGATTAAAGTTTTGGCTGGAAACGCCTCCTCAATCGTGTTACCGCAGGGCTGGTGGAGGTCCTATTTCAGAAGAAGGACTTGAATCTACTTCAGTTGCGTCTATTTACAAAAGAAAACACGCAGGAGGCTTTACTTGTCATTTCCAAGATTCCATGCTCAGGTTACGAAGGTAGCAAGCCGCTACAACCAGTTCAAAGTAAATTTGGTTGTTCATCTCTTTCCGCTCCCTTTGCATAGCTTGACATGATCATAGAGTAGCTTCTACGCATTTATTTAGGGTACCATGCTATCTATGTGCTCGTCTCGTATCTACTTTTAGCACGTATCCTCTGCCCAAACACCCAGAAGCACCATGGTATCGGTGCCATCAACACACCACAACCGGCCAGAATAGTTGTCGCCCACCCAGCGCCCAGGCCCTGAAAGATCTTGAGTGCAAACATCGGAAATGCAAAGCTGAAGGTGTACCTGCAAAACATCATCGCACTCGAAGCCGACGCTCCGTACAGTGGGCCGTACACGTCCAGCATGTAGAGGCAGGCACTTGCGTAGATGAGCAAGGACGCCAGCATAGTCACACCCTGGAACATAATGGGCACTACCCAATAGACGCGAAACTCTGCGGTCCATCCTGCTATCAAAAGGCTCGCCGGTAGGATAAAACTGCCCACCATCGCAGCAATTAGGCGATGCTCGGGCGGTAGAGGGTCACTCTCATGATGTAATTGTGACTGCCGCCACTGGAACAGCGCTTTTTGATAATAAAACTTGTCAATAATGACGAAAGGGCAGCAAGCAATAAGTACGCCGAGTCCGACACCAAAATAGGCAAGTGATTGGCCTGCATATCCAAAGTCATAGTATTGTTCGAATATCCAGGGGACGGAGATGACAAATGTAAATAGAATGCCGAATATCAGGCCGTTGTACAGCGAGACCAATGTGACGACAGGTTCAGTGCACAGCATATGCAGCGGCCTCGATATAAGGACCTTGAAGAAATACCGGATCTGTCTAGAGGCAGATGTGCGTTGCGAATAGCTGTCTGCAAAACCTAAGCGTATCGCGCGGCGTTTTAAGATGATCTTCTTATATGTCTCCCTCGTGAACAGTAGCAGGGCATATAAAACCACTGCCATGATGATAGGGAGCCATTGTGTCCATCTCCATGAGGTCCTGTGAACAACGAATCCTCCAACCATGGGGGCCAATCCTGTAGCCAGAGATGGTATGGAATAGTAAATGCCCAAACTGGAGCCACGGTACTGAGAAGAAGTGTAGTCTAGGATGCTAGCAGAGGCGTTGCTGATGTTTGGGGATGCGAAGACGCCCGCAAAAAAGCGGCAAATTGCGAAGCTAGTTATGTTCCTAGCAAAGGATGCCCCGAGCATGAAGAGCATAAACACCGGCGTCGTGGCCACAAAAACAGCTTTGCGACCATAAGTTTCAGACAAAGGCGCGCCAACAAGGGGTCCCATTGCCATTCCGAGATTGTACAGCGACAGCGGCAAGATGGCTATGACCTTCTTGGGCACATTGAACTCCTCCACCACAGCATCTTGAGCAGGTGCGTAAATTGCACCCGAAAAGGCGCTGACAAACGCCAGTGCTGTGAGTATAGCTATGCTGCCGAAGCGTTCAAAAGCAGAAAAATTGCGTGGACAGTCTGGATCGTCCGGGCCGGACCAGTCGCACGGCGCCTCTATTAGCCTCATGCTTTGCTGCGCAGTGAAGGCTGCAGCACCTGCGTCTTGACCAGTCCCCAACCTCACTTCAACCATTCCTGGCTGGGCGGGGAAGGAAGTTTGTGCTGCCATGTTCTGTTCGGCCTGTAATCATAGTACTTGGGCTGTCCAAAGTGGCAACACCGCGAGATGCGCTTTGAAAGAAAAGGTTCTGAGGGAATTGGTTCCAGAAACGCGGTGAAACCCACGATTCCGAAGAAATTCATCAGCGACTACACTTTGAGAAAAAGAAGTAACAAAAAGATCGGCACGACTTTAGCCTGAAACTTGGACTGGCCATGTGAGATTCCCTGTTGTAGAAAACCCCATGTTGCCGAAGATAATGCTTAGTCTCGGCGCAAGGATTCCGCCGCCGAAAATGCGGGCCCTTGAAATCGGCGACCAGCAGCAATGACCGAGAATGTTTGCAGATGCCCAAGCCATTCACAAATAGCCAATCCGATATGAGTTTCCCTGCAAACCAGCCAGTGTCAGAAATTGCACTATTAACGCTACAGGTGCTGGCAACCGGCACTCTGTCGGTTGCCCAAGGATATTGGGGCGTTGGTTGAATAACAGCGATTATACAAAGAAGGTCCTCAGATAATTTATATTGCTTAGGTTTATCTTGTTGGTTGAGATGATGAGGTTGTTCGGTTTGCCATTTTCAATGGCTTCTGTCAAGCAAAGGCCGAATCTGTTCACAGCCCAGGCATGGTTGCACCCTGCACACTATTCATTCCGCTTCAAAATTCTTTGAAACAAGACACTGAGTTAGAGCTCTACTGCAGTGTAGTCCAGGCGGCGCCCCTGCCAAAATTCGGCGTCAACACGGCCATATCATTGGTCGCGCGTACCTGGCTGCGCTGGAGCCCTTTGAAGGGAGGGCTGAAGGGCTGAAAAGCTGAAGAAGGATTTGATCCTTAGCGTCTTGGCAAGGGCCGCCGTTCACTTATGCATATTCACAACCCGCCGCTAATAAATGGGTCAAACAACGCCTCACAGGCGCTCGTATAAGTCTCGAATCGTTCTATTGGGTCGGTTTGACACGAGTCGTAGAATGAAGGACCGTGTAAATTGGTAAGATGGATGAATATTGCTGCCGACTGGGCCTTCCAGCAAAGACATTTAAAGCGGACGAAACCCTCTCCCATCGACCAGGATTCAAATCACTTCATCAACAAGACTTCTCAAAAGCCATCAAATTCTTTCTTCGAATATAAGCACCATGCATCTTCCCACAGTTTCCTTAGCAGTTGTGGCCGTGGCCACAACCGTACTGGCCCAACCCACCAGAATTGATACTGTCGACTGCTACGGCGAGCCCGATGTCGATAGTGTCACGGTTACACAATACACCAGCAATGTGGAAGTGGCGATCGATTGCCTAACCGAAGATTCGTTGAACAATGCCACTTGGTGGAGGACCGTGGATAACTGCTACGTGCCTGAAGGCCACGTCAATCTCGGACCCAACCATTCAGTAGCTCAATGCGAGGATGCCAGTGTTCACGAGAGAGACCTCTACGCGAGGGCCGAAACTCCAATCAACGACTACCCGTACAAAAGCAACTGCGGTGGTGTTGATCCATGGAACTACTACAAATGCCAATGTACGAGCTTTGTTGCCTGGCGTATCAACAAGAAACTTGGCATCAAGTTCCACAATCAATACAAGAATGCCCATTGGGGAAATGCCAACACATGGGACGAGGCGGCCAAGAAAACTGGTATCAAGATTAATAGCACGCCCAAGGTCAAATCCATCGCCATCACCAACGCGGGGCCATATGGCCATGTCGCTTGGGTCTACAAGGTTGACAGCAAGTATGTTTGGATTGAGGAGTACAACTGGGCCAAAAAGACTGCTTATGGCAAGCGCAAGGTTGCCAAGGGCAATTTTAAGTACATCCATCTCTGATAGATACACCGCGATCTATTAAATTAATTCGTTAGAGGAACTCATTCAATATGAGTCAGCATAGTACCAATGATTTCAGCGTATTGTACTTGGAAATGTAAAACAGGACACTCATGCCAGCCTCTTTTTAGCCTGAGCCTCCTTCACTCCAATATTCAAACAAAATAACGCCCTGAGGATAGTGCATGCTACAGTGATAACAATACTAAACCAATCTTCCATCCGCCAATCCGAAATTGCCAGATGGCCTTCAAATCGCAGTCCCACGTAGATTGCCGTAAGCATGGTGAAATCGGCCCAGAGTATCGCGAACTGGACAATTTTCCAAACAGTTATATCCTCTGTGTAGCGGAGCAAGAGGAGTTCCAGGCAGAGATAAGATGTTCCCATTCCTCCAATCTGGTACAGGAAAGGTTTGAACTCCACCGTGGCCGGGGTATTTGTGAAGAAGGACAGCATGATTAGATCGTGATCGAAGAGGTTGCCGTACATTCCCATTAGCGTTAGTACGGGATCAACCCAAAGAAACCAGGCTCTATAAATGGGATGGATGTGGTCTGCCATTTTGGTCGTTTCGGGAAAGGAGTTTATAGAGCCCCAACGTTACAGAAGTAAAAAAGGATATGAAGATTTTGATGTTGAGGTCAAGTTTAGCATTATTCGGAGGGTTCTGGAAGTGATTTTTATTGATTCAACCCCGCACTAAAATCTGACTCAGCTTATTATTGAGTTGTCGTCAATTGACTGAAGAACATTTGCTTTCTCTGTCCCATGTGGATGCGTGTCTAATGAGAAATCAGGGTGCGGGGTAAATCAGCGTTGAAGCTGACCATTGCTACATAAATTTAGCATGCAACATCTCACACATCCACCATCTAACAATGCCTAAATTCTGGAGCATCCCTTAAATTTGTGAATTTTAGTCTCTTTTAAAATCATGCCACAATCCTTTTCCGATTCCTGCTAGTTTTAATGTATAGCTTCTGATACATGGCATCTACAATCCGAGAATACGAAATGGACTTTTGTTCGCTTGACATGGTTCCCAGCATGTACCAATCGGATCCCTGGAGGTTAAATCCAGAAGGCTGACGAGCCAAGACATCATGACGTGAACTGGCCAAAAGTTCTTCTGATAATCATGTTATACCAATCAAGTATGTATATGTAGGTCATGTGTCAACTGATTTATCTCAGGGACTGCGCATGTTCAAAAAAGCCTACTGAGCACGCCAAATCGGGATTTTGCTATCTGCATTTTCAAGTGGTATTGCATAGAACCAATCAGAGTCCTAATGCGTGATGCCATAATTTGGTTGCTTTTGTTACGTCAATGAAGGAATACTTGCACCCATTGCTTCACCATTCCAGCTTGTTATGGGAACATAAGAGTGATTTATGAGCAGTCTACTAATGGCAAAATCCAGTTTTTAGACGTCTCAACTTGTATTATCCGGTGACCTTGACAGTCTTTGCCACCTCGACGATACCAATCCGAGTAAAGGACGCAACGCAGGTAGCGTTGATACTATTATTTGTGACGCGATTTCAATTGCTGCAACGAAATCTAACAATAGTCAGCAATCCTCTGTGTAGTTCCAACACGGTTTTAATATTTCCATACATGTGTCGTATGAGAAAATGGATTGAACGTTGAGGATGAATCGTGCAACACTTGCAAGAAGCGTGATAAATCCAACTAAAAAGAGCAGTACGAGACCATTTCTTTCTCTTGTTTTTAGGCTTTTCAATCTTCTTATCATCCCAAAAGGAAGGATAAAGGCTTGAGTTTTACAGATCATTAGTATCCCGTTTATTATGTTTGTCTTTATTCTCTTACTGAGTAGCTCGGATGTCATGCCAAGCGGCCAAGAAATGTAAGTCGGTTTTGAACTAATCGACACATTACAACCCGTCTCGTCCTCGGACCTGAACATGCAATCTTCGAGTTAGTATTGGAATCACGCAATCAGAAAGCATCATTCAGATGAGCCTCACCAATTTTGGGACAGGTGACTACCACACCATAGCAGATCCATCAATCCTACAGCCAAAAATGCACAACAGCTGTAGCCCATCACGAGATACAGGAATATTCTCAATCTTTCCTCTGAGATTGGGAACAGCTTGTAATAGAACGCGAGGAGGCTAAATCGTGGGAAGTAAAACCCCAACTCATAGACAATCAGGGAGCCGAATTTCCACTATCAGGTCTGTCAGAAGATGGCACGGCTCTGTATGGACCGAAGGGTCCGTTTACCTTGGCATATCCCTCGTTATAATAAGATTCAAGTGAGTCGTAGCTGTTTAAAAGAGAGTAGGTATCTCCTGAAACAAGAGCAATATAAGTCAACAGACCCAAAAACAGAAAGAGGTCGGATAACCAAAATGTCCATAATCTCTTCCATGTGCGCACCGCAAGCCGTATTATCATCACAATGCAACATAATGAGACTAGGAACCACGTGCCAATCTAGTATTTCGGTCAGGATTGGCGATCGGAGAACAAGTTGAACGTCCGCATTTTCTTGCTTACCAAATATTGGCCTGCGGATAAAGCCATGCTCTGACACCGAGGCGTTCAAGCCTGCCAAGGACCAATTTCACATGACTCACAATTACCCATATGGAAAATCAGAGGGCTGAACCTGTGGTGTGTTTTGTCCTGGAGATGGACAATTCCACTTCCAGTCGCCAAGTGAGGAGTCATTGATAACCATTTACATTAGGGGCGAATGCTATTAGATTTACTGGCGCACGCGGATGACGTTTTGGGGAATCCAAGGATTGTAACACAAAACCCAAATATCTTCGTTTACTTGCTGCCACATGAATAAAGAGTGCTCTTGCACATTTGATACATGCAACTACACTTAGAGGTCAGAGCCTCAATCAGTTTACATTTTGGGAATACTATTTTAGGCCTCTCCTCTCTTCTTTCCAAACGATACCGTATTTTTTTTATGTTCATTTTGGACATCATATCATGTGCACCGTTAGAGTCCGAATTAAGTTTAACCTTTAACCCTGAGATGTGGGGAGACGTATTTGCGGTTAGTCGCGCGCGGCTGGAATGCTACGAAACTACGGGAAAAGAATATCCCGTCGTGATCATTTAGCGATCGGGCGCGCGCAAGGGTTTGGTCGCCGGGTCGTGTCGTGTCTCAATGTGTTTCGGGGTCACGAACCGACACTTAATCCGGGGTAGGGATGGATACAAATCAGCAGATGTTTAGAATTCTACCTGCACGCGCATTAATGCCGCGCTCAAGGCTGCAGATGCAGGGTTGCTGTTTCGGAACTAAGTAACAGCATTCTGGGATTCCTATCAATTATTTATTGTATGTTTCTTGAAGATGTTGTGAATGCAATGAATTTCCACATGGCAAGTGGGTTTGTTGTTGAAATGTTCAAAATGAGACAAGCAGCAGAAATTCAGAGTCCAATAATATCGGACGACGGTCAATTCCCATCGGAAACTTCATCTAATTGATTGCGCAACTGCTGGACCGTGCCTGGTCCCGCGATAACATTCCCAAAGCTTCTTTTTCCTCAAAACAGGGCCCGCCTGGTGACGTACGCTAAACGTGACATAAAATAGACTCCACACAATATAGCCGGGACCCTCTTATATAGGGAAAATCCAAGATGCGGTGTGTACGGACGAAAGCCGTTGGGAGGGCGCTGCATCTCACGATTTCGTGCAATGATGATGCTCGCCACCATGCCAGTCGATCTCTATTTGCCTCCGTCTATCATCTTGCACTAATTTAAAACAGTTCGTATTCATTTACGTGTAACCAAAGCGCCGCCAGCCCCATTGTATTCCAGGCCCGCTGTTGGTTGCCCTATGCACTAGGTTTAATGAAGGGTTCCCCAGTGGGTCGCGGAAAAGTGCCGCCTTGCCGTCTTTGCACCCCCTGCGCTGGCGATTGCTTCTCGAAACACAGATCGTGACGTCGGGCGCTGTTCTTCCGCTGAATAAGAAAGTATTATGTCAAAGCCGTTGGGTTTGTTCGGACGAAGCCTAGGGTCAATGTGTCAAGTGGGGTTGATGTAACGGCAATTCAAAATGGATACATCAAGTAGTCGGTCTGCTCCCCTCACGCGACTTCGCCGCAGCGTAGTCGAACCCATCATTTAATTCAGGTTCGTATTTCAACTTGATCTCAGGGAATCCATCTATGAGCCTGAGCTTGATCGAGTTACTGGTCCCGCCGAAAAGGTGACGGTTGTAGCTTGGCATCTCGTCGATTGTTCCACAGCGCCAAGATGGATTCTGCGCAGCAGCGGTCCGTGATTGATCGAGGCGTGAACAGCCCTACCCACCACTTCGACTCCGACCAATTCGATCCCCCGCCGCCTCGATATGTCACCAAGGAGGAGTGGACGTCCGAGGATGCGCGCTCGGTGCCCTCATCCGTCGAGCGGACAGACTCCGACGATCTTCGCAATGGACGACTGCCTCGAACCGTACGCAACTCTCACATGCAGATGAACATACAAGAGCCGTCACCGATATGGCAACCGAGAGGCCTCCGAGGAGCTCCCTGGCTGGGAATCGCTGGATTGTTCGTGACCTTGGCGGCTGCTGTGGCTGTTATTGCCGTCTCGCTCTCCGCTGACGGCAAGGAAACAAATCAATGGCCCAGCAAGAGCTTGCGGGTTCAACTGGCCGTGGCGCTGGCCGTGCTGATTGCAGTGGGAAATGCAGGCCTCACTCTGGCCTTTAGCGAAGGTGTCACGCTGGCTTGGTGGGTCAAGATGCTCAAGGGCGGCACGCTGTACGACAGCCACCGCTACTGGGAACACGGCTCCAGTGCGGTTCAGTCCCTTCTCGAGGTGCGCAACTTCAACAAGGTGTCGCTTGCGTCGGTCATGGTGCTGCTCCTGCTCGTCACCGGACCATTACTCCAGCGTGCTGCCGGCCAAACCACCGTCATAGAGCGAGAACTGGCCACTTTCAACGCGCCCCTATCCCCTGATGCGTTCACCAATGCGACTGGATACTACATGACACATGCTCCAGGTGTCAATGCATTGTCGCAAAATTTCTCGACTGTGGTCCAGGACTTTACGAGTCGCACTAATATTAAGCTCGGCCTTACTGGCTGTAATGGAACCTGCGCGGGTACTTTGATTGCTCCCGGATTCGACACGAACTGTACAACCGGCACCCAGCCATACGACCTCGGGATGGATAAATTGAAGATTGGAAATGAGACGACGGTCGGCTCCATCTCGGTTTCTGCAATGGGCACAATGGACCCCGACACCATCACTCTCTCGACGCTCTTTAAGCCCAAGGCCTCCAGCAAAGGCAGTCTCATCAGCACTAACTGCACGCTGCATATCGGCCAGGTCAGATATAAATTTCACGAGACGAACGGCACCTTGACTCTGGATGAAGTGGACCAATACACGAACAACACAGTTGCTCGGCTATACATGGGATACGAGATGACCGGACTGGGTTCCCCTATGCCATCCGTCCTCGGAGGCATTGCCTACGCGGCTAATAACATTTACGGAAGCGATGTGAGCCTGTATAGAACGAGTATTTACTCTGTCCAAGGGACTGGGCCTATGTCGTACACATATATGAACTCGACACAAGACGCCTTGGGAACCACCAATATGACGTGGACGGATCCAACTACTTACGTCTTGGATGCAATCCGAGAGCTCACCTTCCGCACCGCCCTTGCCTTTTCGAATTCATCCTCCCACCAGTCGGTCCAGGGAACCCTGGATCGATCAGCTACCAAGTATCAGCTCCACCCAGGTTTCATTGGTGGCGCCCTGGCAATCCAATTCATCACAGCATTGACCATTCTGTGGTTATTCGAAGGTTTCTGGCTGCTTGGTCGCCGCGTCTCAATGAGTCCCCTCGAGATCGCCGCTGCTTTCCAGGCGCCCATTATGGCCCAGGCCGACGTTAATGCTGAGGCACATAAGCTAGCCAAGCAGGTTGGAAAGCAGGAGGCCAGGTATGGTGTCATCGAGCTGAACAATGAATCATATCAGAATATTAATGGACGGGGATTGGCGATCGCGGCCCCCTCAATGATCCGCCATTAAGCCTTGCCAGGTCAAGGCCCGCACAGCGATTCGTTTAAAAAAGCGGCAACTCTGCATTTTCCTTTTCTCTTCTTTTCCTATTCCTCTTTACGCCTTATAGATGGGTTATGAACAGCAATTAGACGATGTATTCCTAGACGTTACTTGAACAGATGGCTATTTGTCAATGCTAGCCTCGATTCCACAAATACCCAATATTAACCTTTTTCTTCATCACATTTCTTGTTACATAGATTAGATTTTATATATAAATACACGTATGAGTTTCTCCTTGAGATATAAATCTCTCCTGAAAGGCATTCTGTACTTTTTTCAAGCCCATAATTCGCGATGTGCTTTGAAGCGATCGAGACAAGATAGCAGCCAACAGCAAACATGCCAGGCACTTTATACCTCAGACCCATACACTGGATCTCTAGGGTCAAAAAAATCATATGCTATATGTTGCGGGCTATATATGCGCGAATATTGTTGGTACCTAATGTAGGATACCATACACTTTTGCCGGTGGTACAGCGGTATTTGGAACGGGTCACTAAATACATCTACCGCTTATTATTAAAATAGAGATTAAACTGAGTACCAAGCTAGTACTTGTAGGATTGCGACATACATATTTTACTTCAATAAAATGAGCGATCGTGTTATAGAGTGAAAAAAGTAGGTGGGCGGCAGTGCTCTACCCTGTCATGTCATGCGGGGTAAGATATGTGGCCCAACTGCATCGTATTTATTGGTCACACAAAGACTTTGGCACATGAGGCACATGAGGCACATCTCATCCTGTTTTCACCCAAACTTCTACCGATTCCATATCTGTTCTTCGGCATTCACGTCGACGGTGTGCATAGTTGACTAGTTTTATGTGCTGCAACGTTGCTACGCCCACAATAAATCACCATGGGTGACGAACCCGCAGATCTTTCGTGGCAACATCATCTCGGAGGCAGCGGCCCGGTGACGACGAATATTTTTAGCGGGAGAGGGGTTCAACATACTGGTTCTGGGTCTATGTTTATAAATAACCTCAACATCGGTAATTCGAAAAGCAAAATATTCAGTACTAATATTCAAACTAACAGTAAGCTATATAGGAGGTGATGAAGACTCTGCCTTACTTGAAACTTTGAGAGTCACAGACCCCCAGGCGGACAAGGACCGTATCGAATCACTGAAAGGAGGCCTGCAGGTGGATTGTTATCAGTGGATCCTCGAGAACTCTGATTTCCAACAATGGCGGGATAGTGCCGATGCAAGACAATTATGGATCAAGGGCGATGCAGGCAAAGGCAAAACAATGCTCTTATGCGGCATTATTAACGAGTTACAGAAATTGGACTCACAACACTACAATGTCATTTATTTCTTTTGTGAGGCTACACACTCGGCAAACAACCACGCCCTGGGGGTATTGCGCAGCCTCATATTTCTTTTGCTCATCAAACAGCCGTGTCTTATCCAACACGCCAGAGGTGAATACAAGCAGGCCAAGGAAAACATGTGTGCGGGACAGAATGCATGGTTTTCTCTTTTGAAGATATTTTGGAACATGCTTCAGGACCCTGCCTTACGAAAAACATTCATAATCATTGATGCCTTGGACGAATGCGAGTATGAACTTGACGACCTCCTGGCATTGATTGAAGATGTCCGTCAATATAATGGAGCAAAGGTCCTCATTTCAAGCAGAAATCGACCAGATATTCAAGAAACTTTAGAGGCGGGCCAGGATAAGATCCGGATTAGCTTAGAGCTAAACCATAAAGCTGTCTCAGCAGCTGTACGGGCTTATATTCATATCAAGGTGGCTGAATTAACAAGAACCAAACGTTACAATGCGACAACGCGCGACAAAATCCTGAAACATTTCATTTCAAATGCCGACAATACTTTTCTTTGGGTCGCGTTGGTGTCCAAGGCACTCTCAGGTCGTGACGTGCGAGATTGGCATATAAAAACACTGTTGGACGACTCCCCTGCAGGCCTTTCCCAACTGTATCAGAGAATGGCAGAGAAGCTATTCTCTGATATAGACTTTGAGATATGCAGGCAGGTTCTAGCCGTAATATACTCTGTTCATCGGCCCCTCAGTTTACAGGAGCTTAGCACCCTTATGGAACCCCCGGAAGATTTTCCGAACGACACGGAAAGTCTAGAGATTATCATTGGCACATGCCAGTCCTTCTTATCATTGCGGGATTCGGTAGTGTATTTTGTACACCAATCAGCCAAGGACTTTCTCACAACAAGGATCCTAGATCGGATTATTCCTTTGGGTCTCCATAACCAACACCGGCTCATTGGACTAAAATCACTTGAAGCCTTGGACGATGTGCTCCGACACAATCTTGAGGCGCTAACTAGCCAAGAACAATTTGGAGAGGAAACACCGATGTCTACCATGAGCTTGCTTGCACCATTATATTACGCATGTGTCTTTTGGGTTGATCATCTTCACGAGGCCGGTGGATGCGACTCCATACTCGGGGATAATGGAACGGTACACATATTTCTTAAACATAAGCTTCTATACTGGTTGGAGGCGCTGAGCCACATGGGCAGCATGCTAGCGGGTGTACAAGCCATGACGCGACTACAGGATTTGATGGCTCTGGCGCCTGAAAGTTCCAGCTGTGAGAGTAGGAAGATGGCACAGGAAAGCCTTCGTTTCCTTCTCACATTCAAGGCTGGTATTGGATTAGATCCGCTACAGGTGTACTCTTCAGCACTGATATTTAGCCCCATGGACAGCCTTGTGCGCCAGACATACGAAACGCATGAATGTCCCAGTTGGATATTATCGAAGCCAGCAATGCAAGGGGGTTGGGATAACTGCTTACAAACGATCGAAGCGCACCAGAGCGAAATTAGCAGCGTATTGTTTTTGCCTCCCAACGACCAAAGGCTGGCATCAGGGTCTGTAGACCGTTTGATTAAAGTCTGGAACGTGAACACCGGGGCATGCCTACAAACTATGCGTATATCCAATTTGGGAGGTTCAGTGTTCTCTCTCGCTGCCCTCACTAGCGACGGCACGCGCCTGGTGTCTGGGTCTGGGGATTGCCATGTGAGAATCTGGGATACTGCCACGGGCCGGTGTCTGAAGTTGCTCCAGGGCCACAGAGCCGATGTCTTGTCAGTGGCGTCATTTCCAGACGGCGAGCGCCTAGTGTCAGGGTCAAGGGATAGAACAGCGAGAATCTGGGATGCTACAACAGGTGGATGCCTGCGTGTCCTGGATGTGGGTCCCTGCTCTGTCAATTGTGTTGCATTCTCGCCCAATGGTGAGCGGTTGGTGTTGGGGACAGGAGATGTGAGGGACAACGTGCAGATCTGGGATGCAAATACTGGCCAATACCTGAGTGCAGTGGGTCACGTACAGACTGATCTCACCGGTTCGAAGTTTGTCACGTTTCTGCCAGATGGTGCATGGGTGCTATCGGCGTCGCCATTGGACAGCTTCATGTGGGACATGGCCACACACAGGTGCCAGACAATGCATCGAAGATCCGAACAGGCCATATATTCTATAAACATGTCTGCAGATGGAAAGCGCTTAGCTTACTCTATAGTACACAAGGGCGTTTACATGCAGAGTGACCAACGCCGATACGTTGTCCGTGGCCCTGGCGGCGTGATAACGTCACTCGCATTTTCATCAGACGGTGCATACCTGGCCACGGGCGAGAGAAACGGCGACATCAAGATCTTGGACACAGACACAACTGGTTATACGGCGTATCCCGCTGATAATTTGGCGGATGATGTATCGACTGGTAAAAGTTCAGAGTCAGATCAGCAAATGAATGGCACATGGCCGTTCATCTTGCCCCTAGCGGAAAGAGACACGGATTGGAAGAGGTCGTCAGTTTCTAACCATGTCCACGAATACTATGCGAAGGCAATAGTCGTGTCGCCTGATGGCACCTTAGTTGCGTCAATGGATGATTATGTGGTGAAAATCTGGGATGCCGCAACGAATGTGTGCATACGAGAGTTTGCTACAGATGTAAGGCTCGGGAGGACGCTGGCTTTTTCGCCTGACAGCACCTGTCTCGCTGTGTCAACACTATTCAATGGAATTGTGATGATAGCCATAACTATAGGCGATAAGTGGTACATACATGGAGGTCGGCCTCACATTTCATCGCTCGCCTTCTCACCTGATGGGCGATTACTGGCATTATATTCGGAACTATATCGGGATGACCATGGCTTTGTCGAGATGTACGATGTAACCACAGGCATCTGCCGCCTCAAATTCAAACATAACTCGCTCGAATACGATCATCAAGTTCTAGCATTTTCTGTGGATAGCTCTCACCTGATATTTTTGGGCGGAAACAGGAAGTTCATGATCTGGAACACGGTAAATGGTACTCGTCTCATCCCGCTCAACAATTATGATGTTAATTTCAGTTGGTTTCCCGTCCATCTGTTGCGCATCCAAACTGAACATATAACTTTCGAAATATCGGCCCATGAATGGTCAGAGGATCGGAAGTATAGCACGTTGTTATTTTATGGACAGGGTCTCTTGCATCAAAGATACGGCATTATAACTCACGGTTCATGTGAGCTGGACATCAGTCAAGATCGCATGTGGATTGTAAAGCAACAGCAGCGAATACTCTGGATCCCATCCGACTACCGACCTAAGTGTTTTGCATTGGCCGGAATGACACTAGCTCTTGGTTGCGATTCAGGTCGAATTCTCTGCTTCCAGTTTTCGCCAGATGACCCTAAAGCAAAGAGTCCGGATATATTCCCAAGTTGAACTTACCTGTGCAAACTCTATGAATAAAATCCATTGAAATTCCCTAATAGGTATTTAGAAGAAGTTTCTAGTGTTTTGAAAACTACCCTGCGTGCCTATATTCCTGCCGTATGCTACTACAAATCCTTGAGTGATGAACATAATAGTGATGCAACCCACATTCTCAGATGTAAACCAATAATTAAATCGGCGTTGATAGTTTGGGCCTGTTTTCAAACCCTATCTAGCACCTCATAGCACACTCTATCAGCCTTTGTGGTCTATTATATATAACTACATAAAAGTTGACGCTGAAGGTCAAAATAGCATATATTTTGTGTGTCGTCCCTGTTATGCCTGAACAACAAACATAGTTAGTCCAGCCCGGTGGTAGGTATTTAACTTTGGCCCTTCCTTTTCTGTCTTTCTTTCGACGCACAAAATATGTGTGAAATCACGACCAACCACATTTTAGCCGATATTTTACGTAGGACGGCTTTTTTATTTGTAAGTGCAGACATTTTACCTTCTTGTTAGTATCAAGAGCAGGCATAGCGGGCTTCTCGGGAACAAGGTTGGTACCCTTTGAGTCCATGTCTAGCAAGCTAAACTGCAGAATCATTCGAGACATGTATGTGGGCCCGCAGCTGGTGGGTAGTTAGGCACGACGGCGCTGAGATTGTGTGGCACACACGTTGGGAGGTCCTCTTGGCTTTGGTGGTCCAGCACGGGGTGCAACCGTCCCCAGACACCCCTACCGTCGGTAAGAGGCGGGATAGGCGCCTCACGCTGGGTTGTGTTGAGAGGCCGGTGCCAGTCATCCTCATCCTCTAAGTCGCCGCGCATCATCAGGGGCCCGCCGCGGAAGAGCAGCCGCAGGCGCTGCTGCAGTGTACGCGACGTGACCCACGAGGGCAGCGAGAGCGCCTTGGATGGCAGGATGCCTGTCGCAATTTGCACAGGCTGGAACGGGTCGATTATGTCAGCGAGCATAACAGTAGAAGAATAATTATTTAGCTCCTGCGAGTAGGCCTTCGCGTCGATGCACTCTGTGGGGTTGACGTGGAATGGTGAGAGGAAGATGCGATTTGCCCCAGGGGACACCAAAGGGTTGGCCTTGTCAAATTTATGTCCCCTCGATCGGCGCCCTGGATAGCCAAACTCGGTGTAGATGCAGTCCAAATCCGGTCGCCCGGGAGGGGTACTGTCCTTATTAGCCTTGGACGCTGATGTAAAGTATCCGACCATGCCATTGTTGAGGTTCGATTTGTCACCCAAGAGCACTTCAAATTTGTACCCGTCAAGATTCAATTCTTTCTTTCCCCTCTCTTTCATCTTGTCTGTCTTTATTAGGTCCATGTAGCTTTGCATCTTCATCACGGGCGTGGCCAACTCGAGAGACATGCCAATATCCACCAGGGCCATGGGGCGACCGGCGAGGTTAAGCAGCTGTGTATTGTAGCATGAAGCTGAGTGGTCAATTTATCCTGGCGATTGATTGATTTCCCTATCAGCAAAGTATTCTAATCTATAAACCATCAAGTGAATGTGTTCCGGCACCTTGCTACCCAACCACAGCCTTTCTGTTTCTCCATGTCACTGAAAGGGCCACCTTATACTGGAGTTTCCAGACAAAATTCTCTGATAATCTACATATATAGTCTTGTATACAATATTTATGCAATTCCGCATTGATTCGATGAGCTCAGATTTGACCTTCCTTCAACATGCGCGCTATGTGTAAAACGGAGACAAAAATGACGTTGGGAAGAGAGAATGTCAGAAAATTTCATTTTAGTCCCAGTCGCACAATAATCACGTCTAGTTGATTGGAATCGATGATTTTACAAGTGAAACTGACTGTGAGCTTCCCTGCTTTGCAAGAAAGTCATTGGACATGCTGTCAAGATGATTAGGAACTGACAATGGCTTGTTTACGACGGAGCCAAAGAAAAGAAATATGAAAAGGACAAGAGATAGAAGCGAGGCCATTTCCGCCATGAGGTGTTTGAGGTATTTGGTTGGATCTTTGTTACCGCGTTTTGCGGGGACATGATCTGGCTCATCCTTCCATTTGATCGTAGCCGGCTTGTTGTATTTGACCGGAAGGAACTTGATCTTTGGTGCTCCACTGCATAAATCTCCGAGCGAGTCGGCGTAGGGCGTCATCCCCGTCAAGGGGAAAACACAGCGCATCGCGAACCAGTGGTACGGGTCATCGCATGCGTGCATCCTGGTCAGAAGCGCTATCGCGTCGAACGCCGCGTGGATGCGTGGCCTGCGCCCTTCTTGGTAGCGCTGGAAGGCCGACGAGATCGTGGCTTTCGACAGCCGCTCCCCCGGCTTGAGATTTTTGTGCATCTAATGAATTTCGTTGATGAGGACCACACTACTCTCCAATGCGCATATTACGCCTAGGGCAAAGTTAGGTGTCATCTGGTAGCAAGTAGCGGGTGGAGGTGTGATTTAAGGATGTATGTTGCTGCTCACCTTGTGTACCGAGTCTCCAGCCAAGGCAATTCTTCCGTGGTGCCAATGGTCAAAGATGCCTTCTTCCAGGCTAATCAGATAGGCCCTGATTCTGTTTTTCCACAACTCTCCAAACACCTGTGCGTATTCATTAACGTAGGCCACGGGACAGTTTCGGATACTACCTACCGTTGATTCAGAGATTGGGAGCTCAAGTACCAGGCCGCGGCTTTCTCAGCTTCCTCCTTGCCCCATCTTGGCTTGGTCGGCCATCTCAGTTTCTGTGGCAGTTTCCAATTGACAAAGAAGTAAGCCTTGTCAGCCTGCACCAAGATTAAAAAGGATAGGCATGAATGACACACCCAGTGCATGCAGCGACTTCCTATTCCTGGCACAGTCTTTGCAACGCCAACGAGAGAGTTGTAAGTAGTCACCCTAGCTGATAGTTTTCTTAGCACGGGTCTTCTCTGTCCAGTTATCCGGGCCACTTACATCTCTTTTCCTCGGCGCTAATGTGGTTGGGTTGGGCAAGATTAGCATTTCGCCACATTAGTTCTCTTACCGTGCTGTATACACCGTCGCAGCCAATCAGCATATCCCCTTCCTCACGGCTAACATCCTCAAGCATGACGCTGACTCCATCTTCACTGTCAATCACATCGACAACTCTTTCCCCCGTTTTAATATAGCTTTTATTGGGAAGCTGCTCGTGGACAATTCTTAGGAAGCCTTTCCTTTCCATTGTGAGGCACTCGAACCCATTTCTGGAACCGATGGTTAGTTTGACAATATTTTCACTGGTGCTGATTGATAGTAGCTGTATTTTCAGTGGCATACCGTTCCAGAATCATGTCAAAAAATGGTTCTTCCGTGAAAGCCTTGCCGTCTGTACCGCGAACATGCAGGGTGCGCAAGGATAAGGCCTCGGCCTCCAGGGCGTCTATGCAACCGATCTGGAGCAGGATTCGCGCCATCGCCCCAAAGGGAGATTCTGCCCCCCCATTCTGGAGCAACGATGCCCTTTTCCAGAACGACATGGTCAATTCCAGCGCGCTGCAGGGCGTGGGAGAAGGCCAACCCACCAGCCTCAACACCCGCGATGATGACCTGGAAGGGTCGCTGCGTGGCAGTTCCAGTCGATGCGGCCGGCGTTGCGGCTTCTTGCGCAATTTGAGCCATAGTGTAAAGATGATGGTGTGATATTTCACAGTCCAAACAGGCCTTTGCTCAGATTCCAGAGCTTCTCCGACCAGTAATTGTATTGTATGATATATCGTTGATTGAGGCGCGTAGGGAGGCAGCCAAACATAATACGCTGTCTGTTCCGAGAGAGCGCATGACTCCTGGTCCTCGAAATCAGAATCCTTCTCGGGTCGCACCCGGCGCTGGCCTTCACTTTCCGTAGAAGCGCCGACTTTGCATCCTGCGATACATTCGAGGCTCGTGGAAACGCGAAACGCATTTCGCATCGTGTGCATGCATCGATCGGCCGAGCTGAGCCACCCTACACCACCACGATTCGACCTCGTGAGCTCGGCCGAGCACCCGAGCATTCATCGAGACAGTATTATGGCAACGCTCCTGGACATTTTGAGCGTGAAATTAATTATGGAGGCGGACTATGAAGTGATGGTTCAAAAGAGGCTTTGCAGACAATCAATCCAATTGTTCATCAGAAGCAAATCGGTCAAAGCTTATATCGTCCGTTCATCCCCTACAGACCTTCGGCAACATGACAATGGAGTTGACATCTGAATGGACCCAAACAAGCTCGTCCACTTACGAGCGAGCTCTGGATAGCTTCGATAAATTTTTCATCTTTATTGGTTCTGCCGGACAGGGCCGTCCCGACAAGGAAAACTGGCAAGTCACTTCAGCGATTAGAGTGGAGACGAAGCGTCCCAACTTTGTCGACGACATCAAGAGCGTCTGGACAAACCTCCGTTACCAGTTTCCAGACTATGCGGCAGTGATCGAAGAAGGTCGCTGGATCTACCGCACCGCAGATGACGAAAATGAATTGAGTAGCTGGCTGACGGACTCATTCCGCGTCCACGATACCAACCGGACAGCCCGCCAGCTTTTCCCATTCGATACCAACCCCAGCCAGAGGCCTGCCCTTCATGTCCTCCCTTGCACCCAGGAGCTGGTTCTCCACAGCCTTCATACTCACCTTGACGGCCTCGGCTCGGCAACCTTCTTTGATCATATGCTGAGGGCGCTTGTTGCGCCGCTTCCCACTGTTAAGCCGGCGTTCGGGAGCGAAGGCGCGAATCTGCACTGTCCCCGTAGCGTCGCTTCGCGGGTCTAGCCTTGCACGCCTGAGCAAAAAGAGGCCTGGGATGCCATGCTCAATAACTACCTCTCGGGATTTCCCACGGTTCGTCTGGAGAACGAGAACAAAGGCGGCCGAGCCGGTCGCGCCAATATCCAGTGGCTCGCTCACGACCCCACCGACACGGCTCGCATGGACACGCGAACTGGGCATCTCGGTCACGTCCGCGGCACAGGCTGTGGTCTCCCTGTCAGCTCGCCTGCACGGCCGAGTTCCCAACACTACTCGCTCGACCTTTACCATCTACAACGCGCGGCCATACATTGATAGCGTTGAATTCCCACATAGTCAATTGGTGGGATCTAATGTCTTTTCTACGCCGGCCGTGTTTCCTCTCGTCCCGGAGTCTCTGGTGGAGACTGCAAAATTGGCACGAGAGGTATTTCTGGATCCCAAGAAGGATGACCTCCTAGTCGCGTGCAGTCCATTTTGGGCTACCGAGATCCCAGCTGCGCTATCTGCGCCCATGCCCGAGGATATGCCTGTTTCATTTGACCTCCAGCTTTCCAGCGTGAGAGTGGTTGACAAGTACTTGAGAACCATGTATTGCAGCGAAGATGCCCAGGCAAGACCCGACATTGCGGTGCGCGACCTTTGGATTTCGTTTGATATGTTGACACCCAATGTGACCGTTGAAATGTGGACTTTTGATGGAAGCCTGGTAATCAAAACCATCTACAACGAGGCCTACCATCGCGAGGAGAGCGTTGCGGCAATTTTGGGCCTCATTCATGAGCAGCTCACACAAGGGCTGGGTCTTGATCTGAAGTTTAACCTCCGCAGACCCGGTGGTGAAAAGAATTTTGTATCTGCAATGGAAGATCTGAAGCTCCAGGAGAATATCGCATTGAATACTCTTGTCCCGGCTGTCTGCGTGACGGCAGCTGAACCTGCCTTAGCATAGTGGCGCCTATGTAGTATGTAGTTAGTTTGCAGTGAAATTTATTCATTATATAATACTGAAGTCTTTTGGACGTTACGCAATTGGAATACCGCCTGAACATTTTTGCTGTCGTCACCAAATTACATGGGCGTTGAAAAATGCAATATGCCGTCAATCGAAAATTGAAATGATCTAAATAGTGGTCAACTGTTTTGTGTCAAAATAATACAGTACGAATAAGATACAATCCTCGACTCGATAGTTATGTCAAGACAAGTTGGTTACATAGACAACGGACATGAGAGGCTTCCAAGTGTTTGTTACAAGGTTATCTGTGCAAAGATCATTAAAAGGCTCCAATCCATCCTTGCCAAACTTGATCTCGTACCCAACACGACGACACCTTCAAGTTTCCTCTCCAATCACCAGCAATATATGAGAAAGACGAGTAGTTTCGAGGCCAATAGTCAGAACTTTTCCATTCCATCCATGCAAAGCCGTTTGGATGCTGCATAAGTGAACTGCCTCTACAACCGGTAGCTAGAATGCTGTAAACTTGCTCTTATTTCTCATTATTGCCCCGAAATGCCAGAGACCAGAGACTCCCAGGATTCTAAAGGTCGTAAGTCCACCGAAGACACTACATCCTGGTCCAACGCCTAGGTTGTTAAAGAGAGGCCGAGAGAAGTGGACTGCGCCGCAAGCGAGAAGGCTTCGGAGAAAGGCTGTGTGTAGTGTCAGTGATCACATCACCTTGAAGGAGGAAGAGGATTCACAGTTTCCCGCGAAAAGACTGGTGGCATGCTTCGGGTAGCTGGTGGGCAGATAGATAAAGATGACATTTGTAAGCTATAAAGAAGCAATTAGACACGAACCCCAATGTGACACTCAGAGAAGATTATTTCACGATGAAAAGGGAGGCAGAGAAGAGCACAACTCCAATGGTAGGGACAATCCAGTGAATCCCCTCTTTGCTGTCCATCCGAAGATGAAAATTCCAGCCGGACAAACAAAAGAGGCAAATACACCAGGTAGAAGACGATGCTCTTGGGAACCGATGCCATTAGCGATGGCATATGGCTCGTAGATATACCAGACGAGAGCGACGTAAGCTATAGCGCCGATGAAGCAGGCCACAATGATGCTCAGAAAGGCCACGACCATCAAGCAGAGTGAGAAACCATACACTTCCATGTATACCATTGGGAAAGACTCAAAGTAGGAATACTGATTGAATTGCATCAGCCATTTCATTCGTTTGTCGAGATTATAACTGAAAATGCCTGCAGAACTTACGTAAATCGCATAGAGTAAAGCGGTATAGGCGTCGATGAAGGCAATTGACGGATCCTGAACCGTGATGCGGAAAGGAGTGGTTAGATGCTGGGCCATTACCGCTAGAATGTGCATATTTCCCTGCTTCACCTCTGACTGAGACTGCAATGCCGCATTTCCGCTTTGAAGTCGCAGGCGTCGGGCTCGCTGTAGTAGAATAGTGTCGGAGTTTGTCTCGGAAAGACAGAAAAAGAGCAGGATAAACATTTCGTACATGGCCCACCTCCACGTGCTCTCAGAAACGGCGAAACCAGACAACAGAGGACCCAAAGCCGGGCCTGCCCAGGCGGCGCAACACCAGAATGTGAGGCCGTATGGAATCTTGTGAAAACCAAACATATCCGAAGCGGATGCTGCGCCGGTCGCGAGGACGGGTCCACCAAGGAATCCCTGTAAGAATCGTAATACGACAAAGTCAGGGGAGTTGGAGACCCGGGATGCTGCGACTGTGATTAGAATGAAGAGAGCGAACGAAGTCATGTAGGGAATATTCCTGCCAATGCGGGGCACTTCCGACAATGGACTGAACAAAAGTGGCCCAAAGCCCTATTGCCAGTCATGAGCTATTGAAGGTGTTGAACTTAGTTGTCACAAACGGGGACTCACATAACCCAAGACGTAGAGAGATATGGTCATGGACGAAAGTTGCGCCGAGACTCCGCACATGTCCATGATAATTTGATGGGTCGGGGTAACGATTGCAGAGCCGCTGTAAACTGCCTCTGGTTAGATATCTTGGGGCACGGTAGAAAAGTGGTGTTTACGCACTTGCAAATGTGAGCAGGCAAATCTCAAACATGACAAACGACTTCTTGGCCGAAGACCAGTTCTGTGGATTGTCTGGGTCGTTGGGTTGGTACCAATCCACGATGGCGTTTGGCGGAGGATCGCTGGCCGCCTTCTCAGCCTTTTCATCTACTTGATCACTCGAGGAGTCTCCCGCAGTATTGTCCATAGATGACGGATTTTGGCTAGGGAGTTGAAATCCGGGCAGCTCATCCTGGTACCGGAGGCCATCGGTGACAAAGATTTTGCGAAGAAGGACACCTGCCAGGGCGTCGCAAACAAGGGATAACATGCTGAAGAGTTGCAACTGAATTTGAAAAACAACGAAAAATATTTTGACCATATTCGTATTCGCGGCGAATTGGAAATTTCCTAATAGTAGGCGGCAGTGCTATTGTAGCCCAACTGAGAAGAGGGCGCGCAAACTTATCCATCAGTAGCAACACTCCCAGCAATTAGAAAAGGTAGGCTCGGTTTATCGGCCGAGTGTGATTTTGATTAGCAGGATCGACAAGTTGACCAACCAATTTTTCCCCTCTTTTGCTTCGGCACCTGGCTTTGTCGGGCTTGTAAGGCTCGCGAGCGCCCGAGCGATAAAATAATAGGCTCGGCTCAAGACCTGACGCAGTAAGCAACAAACCAACCCCACCGAAGACAGCGGTTGAAACATTTCGGCCGATGAAATGATTCACTGGCAAAACTGCAAATCATTTGCTGGACAAAAAGTGACGGTCAAACCAGGGATTGGGAATGACTGTATGTCTGTTCAGCATTCACATTCTATCCGTTTGCCATTGACAAATTGATATCAAACTTTTGCACAAAAACTACACAAATCAATCGCCCAAAATGGATGAGAAAAGACTGTCGTCAACCAGGGTTCCCTTCATTATACTCACTGCTGTCGCGGCCGTCTTATTGCAAGGGATCCTGATTGCCGACTATGGGTTTGGCGCGATGTTGAAAGCCATCTGGTATGGCCAGTTTGCCAACGGAAAAGCTCTGCACCGCATATATACGGGATGGTCGGTCATTGATGAGCTGCTGGCCATGTCTGTCAGCTTCTGGGACGCTGTTGCAGCTGAGAAGCCAGCACCCAGACTTGAATCAATTATGCTTTGCGCATCATTGCAGACTTTCGCAGTTTGGACTACAATTGAGAGACTGAGTCAAGGAGAAAATCACTTCATTTTACGATGGCAAGTACAACAAAAAACACCAAGAACAAAACTAACCTTGAACTCCCCCATCAGGGCACCTTCATACGTCTTCTGCTGGCAATACTTTGGAACCGCCATCTTCGTTCCTTTTTATTGTTTCGTGGAACTGAACCGGCACTTTAATCCTCGTGAAGGCTCTGACCCCAGCGTACCATACCACCAAGCCAAGGCCTTGATCCCTGCAGCCGTCGTCGCTGTTCTCCATCCATACCGGATGGTGTACTTCCCGCCTTCCGGCACTACACTGTCCCAGCACCAGGCCTTCATCGCATGTTACCAACTTGGTGCATTTATATGCTATGCTGCTGTCGCCACCTTGACGCAGACGCGCCGTGGATTAAGGCTACCTATGCAATCTTCGGTACCTTCTCTGGAATTTTCCACCTAGCTGTCCTTGGATGCGTCTGGTGTTCCGAGGACCCAACCGTCTCCTTTGGTACCCTCTTTGTGCCTCGATGGGGAATGCTTTGGTTGCCCAACGCAGCTGATGCACTCTACGTGGAGGGGTCTTTGTTCTTCCTCCAATGGGATTTTATTCTTGTTGTGCTGGGCTGCATGATATACGTGGCCCGTATTCTGGAGGCCATGCGCGGATCTAAAGGCGACCAGGAACCCGTCCTGAAGAACATGGCGGTGCTATTAGGTTGCGGTGTTCTTTGCGTCATCTTCAGCCCGGGTGCGGTTGTGTCGGCGGTTTTGTATATCAGGGAGGATTTCTTGCGCCTTCAGTTCGCAGAGAAGGAGCGGCAAAAACTGTTGAATGGTGCTAAGGGAGTTGCCGTCCACTAAATCGGCGCACAAATACATGTACCCGGCTAGACAGATAGAGACAAAAAAATACAGTAGTAGGGTATAGCGTAATATAACGGAGAAAGTGATTAAGAGATAGATTTAGTTGGAATATCCAAAACCCGTGCTTATAATTAGTTAAGGCGTTCTTCATTATAGTACAGAACACTCTGGGAAGGCGAAAACCACCATTCCAGTATGCCGACCTGAGCGATACGAAGCCAATAGTTACTCTCGCTGACACTAGGCCTTCGAGTAGTAATATCAGAGACATATCCTTTTTGGCTTCGCTTCAGCTCACCACATATATAAATCTTATCCGTTTGAGTAAGAGCAATAATAGACTCGGAAAGCCAGTCCAGGCGAATTTGACCAACGCACTCAGTGTGGCCATCTCTATAACGAACAAGCATACCAATGATTGGCTTATATGGGATATTCCTTCCAATGCAAGCTTGGATATGAGTAATTTGTTCCATAGAACATCCTGAATATAGCCACGGCTCGGTACTAACTGTCCAGGGGCATTCCGAGATTGGCTCTGTCGCTGGGGCCAGCTCAACCGGGCTTGTTGTGCTCATAAAATCAAGAGTGGTTTGTTCTATTCCAACCACCTTGATAGTGTGCATGTTGATAAAGTGATCCCTCTCATTAAAATAGAGGCGGCACGGTGTGGGTGGCAATTTAGCAACAACCTGCGTACTGAAATAGCCTTCTTTGGCATGGATTCCAAAATTAACAGTTCGTCGTTTGTTTGTTGAGAACTAATAGGTAGTCAGTTTTATTGGAAGGTAGGCGGGGGGACAAGAGATATTATTTACTGTAATACCAATGATTTCTGGGTATGGACAAAACATGAGCCCAGTTCGCCTGCAGATATCGGTTAAATATTCGCCTTGATTGATCGGCATATATATGCAAATATATTTGGGGTTGATGTTTTCATAAACTGCCGCATCCACCTTCTCACCCTTGTGAGTCAAAATAGAGAGTACGTTAACACTATCAGTGATGATAGAATACCCAGTGATATCAGCAGAGTTACATTCAAGCACTTGCATTCGAATATTAGGTTCAAAATCGCGAAACTCTTCGAGGTGTAACAAGTCAACCATAGCAGGAGTCGATGACATCGGGACCTGCCAGATAGCCTGCGTCGAAGGATAAAAAGCATTGTCTGGAGGACCGTCAATTTCCCGAAGTTTGAGGCCCTAGTAGTACGTAAGCTGATAAACAATAATAATGACCATGATAATATTACATCGGTTGATAGAACCAAGGATGAAGATATCATATTCCCTGAAACATGTTTCCACCATGTGCCAAAGGGGGGGGATACATTCTCACGACACCAGTTTTCACAGCGCTCTGTCGGGACAAAGATGACCTGACGAATACCAAGATAATCTTGTGCAATCATCATATCCACCTTCCTCCTGCGTTGAGTTTGAGCCGGCAGTAAGAGATATGTAGTCCTGCTATTAGCTTCGGCGAAATTTTGCAGGTTTTGGACATAATAGCGGTTCTCAATTTTAATATACGATGCATATATAGGCTTTTCAAAAGAAATAGTAGCATCTGGGCAATGATCAAGAGATGTAAGTTCCTGTGCTAGACTGATTGCATATTCGGGGGCAAGGTGCTTTGAAACCTTCAACCACAGCTCACTTGGAAGCTTCCGAGGCCATGAATCTATGCCTTGTAGTCGTTTGGCTAGTGCTTGGTTAATGTGGCGAAAACGATGCTGCACCTCCGTAACCGACGGGGTATAATAATAGCGAGTGGCGTAGAGGAGTTTAGGGGTGAGCGGGTAGGGATGGAACTTATAGCAGCGGTCATGAACACATGTAGTCGATAGACCGCCGAATCGACAATCGTAGGAAAGGCAAGCATGTATGTTCAGCCTATCCCTGGAAGAACCTCTTTGCAGAAAGGTGAACTGGCAAGGAATGTTTTCATCACCCAGGACTAAAGAAAAGGGTGGGTGATGTTAGAGTTATAGTTGTCGCCAGTATTTATATAACTTACAAGCCCAAACCAACTCATCGTCAGATAAGTGAAATTTGCATAGCGCACACAAGTCTTCTGTAATGCAGTAGACTGGGGAACCTTCTTGCTCCTCCATGATTATAAGTGGCGATAAGAGCGGAACTGGCTTTGGTCTCCTGTGGCGCTAGCCTTGCTGAGTAAGCAGGTACCGGACACGAAGGCTATCGTCAGATATAGAAGCTGGTGCTAGTCCTACAAGCCGAGAATGGAGAATGCCTGTGGTATTTTTACGTTTTTGAATGGAAGAAAGATTGAGGGGAAAAATCAATATTGGAGTGGGGTAGTGGTTGGGTCCAAGGTGGCAAGGAAACCAGCCACAGCGCTTGTTTGTTGCCTCTCGCCCAGGCACCAACTGCGGTGGTCTCCAACAAGGATCCTATTGCTCAAGGCTCACTGTGCTCCACTTTTATTATCAAACCCACCGCTACGCCATTCAAGATACTCTGGGCGTTTTTCAAACTGTCCAGGGTAGCCAGACCCTAGCGCGTAACCGCTATCCTTGATTGTAACTTCCAGTGGCTACGCTAGCGAACCTGTCACCAATGCAGGGATAAATGGGTCAGAACATGATGCTGTATACTGTGTTGCCATAATTACAAGTATCTAATGTACGAAAGTTGTGCTGGGTACATGTCCAGGAAATTGGAGCCAGGCTGGAAGGAGATGTGTAGTGGCGGACAGGCGTTTCAGCATGGGGTCTTACGGCTTGGGGGTGCCAATCAGACCAAATCAAGGGTGGCATACAAAGGCAACGCGAGTCTTTGACCGACGACAAAAAAAGAGAACAATTGTATCCATCACTAGGTAAGGTCCAACAAACTTAGTAGATTTACCGAACATCTGAATCAAATAACTACTCAACAAAATACCAAGCAAAACAAATTATCGCTAAGCTGGCTGAAACTTTGGAACTAGCCAAGTTTGGTCGTATAATAGGCTACACCCTTATACTGAACAACGTAGACTTTCTGACCATTCATTTCACCATCCCGCCAGTCCGATCTCTTTACCACTGCAACCTTGCGTTTGTTGTCGGTAAATTTATACTCGGTTTCTTTCATCATATGCGGAATTTTGGTGACCGAGACATGCACTGGGTCCCTAATTTGATTCTTGTTTTTCGCGCTCGCTTTTCCACCACCGCTGCTTGCATCTCCCATGGGATAATCATCATCTTTCCAACCATGATGGGACTGAGATGAGCCTGCCTGAGCCATGCCATATTGTTGCTGCTGCTGGCTGGCGCCCAGCCTTGGTAAATTGCTTTGAGCGACATGCTGGTTACTCGTCCATCCGCTTGTCTCCTTGTCTTGGAAAACATGCTGTAGGTGCTGTGAATGTTGTTGGACTGGTTGCAGTGGATACTGCGAATGCTGCTGACTGGTCGCAGGTTGGGCAGGCACACTACCAAGAACTGGAGGCTGACGAAGAGGAGGTGCCGCCTTCATGAGCCTAACAGCCTCTCCGAACACCTTGGCTCGAGATGAATCGGCATCGATGTAATGTGCCCGGCTTGAAACATTGGGGCCTCCGTCCATAGGTTCGAGCACCTGGGGGCTCGCCATAACTTTCCATAGCCGGAATTTAGTACCAATTGTCGTCATCGCGAAGACCCACATCAGGTTGTCATTGACGATACAGCGACTAGCTGCGTCGAGTGCCTGACGCTCAACCTCGGCTGCGTTACCAGAGGGACGTTTGCACTCGACCCACAGCAATGCAGTCAGCACGCATTGGTCCTGCATGTTGACTTCCACGAGGAGGTCTGCCCGTCGGAGGGAATTGTCGGGTGCTGACTCTGGTCCTACTAAGTAATCGTCCTCGTTGAAAGTTTTATACAATATTCCAGACCAAAATGGAGCCGAATAGGTTTCCAGATCATGTTCGTTGGCTCTGTTGTAAGCCACACGCATGGTGTTTACCGGATTCTTGGGTACAAGACTCATAGCTGCTATCGCTTAAAGTGGTTTTCTGGAACAAAAGGGTTGATGCTCAAAACCATTGTTAGAGTTTGGGTTTCCAAAACAGATAAATCAAGCGATGACTTACTTACGGACAATTTACGAAGATGTGAGAATTGCGTCGAACGCGACAATCAAAAGAGACAATTATAATTGCCAAAATAGACTAGATAATGAGGATGCAGAAACAGCGAAAGTGAAACAACAGGGCAACAGGCCAAAAGGGAAGAATAATCAGACGAGTAGATGTCAACTGAATGATGCTAAGTACTTGTGATAACGATTGATGGATGCTCTCACCTTTTACACAGTAATGGGGTTTAATATATATCCATTTTTGATTGAAATTGCCGCCACACAATTTCGTCGGTCACTTCTTTCAAGAGAGCCAGGACTATCCCATTGTTGGTTCCAATATACTATGTCGCTTAGTTCGTGGTTTCCATTGGGTCTCACGCTTGTCCCGCTCCCTCTGTTGGTGATCAAACTGGGCCAGGTTCCTTGGCGCCACCACACCGGCCAATTGCGGCCACGGAATCCTTTGTTGTGATATTCATAGCTAAGGTAAAACCAACAAAACCATTTTCGGGGCGTCATTACAGGCCTCAAACTCAGCGCCTAGTCAGGAGGGGGCTGAGTGAGGTGGTCAGGTGCTCATCAGGGGGTCAGATTGGCCCATCGCGCCCGGGGTTTTGTTGTTGGTTGCAAGCGCTCTCAAGACTTTGGTTGTTGGTTGTACGCGCTGAAGGGGGGGCGTGCCAAGCCGGAAAAGTCTCATTAGATTTGAAATTATATGCAACGCACGTACGAAGGATTAAGTAGATGTCATATCCTAGGTCTTTTTGCCTGGTCTTGGGTAAAGATTTGACACCTACGTCAGGAAAGAAAATGCCGACAAATCCTGTCATTTTATGATCTAACCACACAATTAATGCCCGGCGAAGACAAAGTATGTACTAGAACAGATTGAAATGATGGAATAATATTTAGTTATTTCGCCTCTGTACTCTTATCCGGGTGACAAAAACTATAATAAACAAATCAAACTGATCTAACACACTGATTTCGATTTAATCTTTTCCACCAATTCCATCAAAGTCCAGGCTTCAGTTGAATCAGCATCAATATATTCATCCTCCTTGCCTCCAGTAAGAGGGCCCTGTAAGGGTGACAATCGTTGACAGGACTTTGTAACTTCCCAGAGGCGGAAGGAGACACCGATCGTCGTCATTACATAGATTGAGATCACCTTATCATCTCTCATACTCCAGACTGCCAAGCTGAGCGCCCTGTCTTCGACCTGTTGTACGCTTTCAGACTGATGACGAGATTCAAGCCAGAGTACAGGAGTGGGTGTACTGGCCTCCCCGGCCCAATACTTCACAACCGTACTCGCAGTCATAGCGTCCGGACATTGGTCAAAGTCTAATATAAAAGGGTCCATATTAAACTCCCGTCTTAAAATATCATTCCAGAGCTGCGATCGTCTTTTAACCTCCCCCAGCTTGGCCAATTCATAAGCCGTGCGCCTGGCCCCCAGGGTTGGTATAAGACTCATAGTTCCTAATAAATAGCTCAGTAAACCTTGGTCAAACGACTGATAAAGGGATATCTTAAACTACCTTCTGCTGATGATAGAATACTGAAGATTTTGTTTGCGATATATCCTAGGATAATTCTTGGCGACAAACAATATTGTTGATAATTCTGAGATCCGCAAGTCTTGGTTATCACACACCTTTTTATAACATTTAGCTCTTGTGGAATGCTTGATCGCGCAGTGGATCCTGTCTGAATCGGGATTAGCTTTGTCACACTGGTGTTGTTGGTGATTTGGGAGACGCGCAATGCAGCAATGGTCTGATGAAGCGAGTAGCGGCAAGCCCGATAACATTATTGGCTCAAGCTAAGCCTAAGCCCCATTGAATCTTAGAGCGGCCCCTACGTAACGGGGCCAGAATCACATGGGAAGTATGGAGAGTATGGAGTTAGTAGCCAGGGATGATCCGGTCCAAGACCAACCAACACGAAAACCGGACCACAGGTACCTGCGGTGTTCGGATCGGGCCTATATTAATTCGATTTACTGGCTAACCCGGGTAGTCTTTAGCTAGTAAAATAAAACTGGTTTTCCATGCGGATATATAGTAGTGCGGGGAAGGATGTAGTGTATGTCTGTTAGTGATTAAATAGGGCCAGGTTCCTTGGCACTACTGCATCACCACACCAGTCAATTGCGGCCATAGAATGCTTTGTTGTGGTATTCATAGCCAATGTAAAGCTAACAAGGGCATTTTTAAGGCGCCATTGAGCCTTAAGCTCAGCGCCCAGTATAGAGCGGGGTGAGTGAGGTTGTTGGGTGTCAATCAGGGGGTCACATTGGCTCATCAAGTTTGGGGCCTTGTTTGTTGGTTGCACGCGCCGGAGGATGTGTCAAGTGGGGAAAGCCTCATTCCATTTGAAATTATAGCAACGGGCCTACCAAGGATTAAGCAGATGTCGTATCCTAGTTATTATTTGGCTATTTCGACTCCGTAGTCTTACACGAGCGACAAGAACTGCAATAAACAATTCAGACCGATCTAGAACAAGTAATAGCTCGAGGCCGACTAATTTTGCAAAGACTCTGCAAGGGTTGTGAAAAAGAGAGAGTATCGCTGAGACAAGAGAAAAGACTCAGCTTCGATGACGTTGCGGTCAGAGGAAAGACAATGGCTTGGCTGGATAAAGTCATCTTTTTGCCGCCTTGAGGCCCTTCGAAGGCGACAAATGGGGGCCAAAACAAACTATTGGTCGTATGTCCGCATATGTGGAACGGAATAAGGCAACATCTACCCCGCATTAGTTGATTGATGCTGGTGCCTAATGAGGCTCAAGTTGTCGAAAGAAACTGGGAGACACCCAACTAGAGGCTTCTTGATTTTCTTTCTGAGCCAAACTGTTGAACTGCTTTCATTGAGTAACGTATTTTACCCACAGTTGGAGAAATGGATAACCTTTCTGGCTCGGATGCACTTGGTGGCATTCAGGTTTCGGGAAATATGAGCACCCTAGACGACGAATTCGATTCATCTGAGGAAGATGAATCACAGGCAATGGATGAAGGGTATTCACAACGCGATGGACAAAACCACGACTCTCGGCAAAGCTCAGACACTACCCAAAACATGAACGAGGAGCAGATTGGAGATGCACTCCAAAGGCCTGTTACTCAGACGGAACCCGCGGGTTGCCCCCAAACAGACCCTGACGGCTCAGATCGCTCAATTGCCATACATGGCGTCCAAGACACGCCCGAGCAGGGAATGGACAGCGCTTTGCAGCGTGATCTCACGAAGAAAAAGGATATATTAGAACAAACACTTGAATCTGGAAACAAACTACATCCAGAATCACGAGAAGGACGGGCCGAAGAGATGCAGCCGTTGGAATGGAGTTTGTATCCCCCACAAGAATTACAATCTCAGAGGCGATTTGCACTTTTGGTGGGTATCGACTTTTATCAAAGAAAGGGCATAAACAGCGACCTTGATGATGCTCCCCGGGGCATGCAGGGCTGTGTAAATGGCGCCAAAGTATTTGAAAGGATCCTCGAACAGAGATTCAGGGTGGAAGATATCACGGTATTGACTGCCTCTCCACCCACAGCTGGTGTGGGCTATCCCAATTTACCCGCGGAACACCATGATTTATGGCCCACTTTCGACAATATCCAAGATGAGTTTGAGATGGTATACATGACATCCAAACCGGGGGACATCTTCTTTGTCTATTACTCTGGCGATTGTAAACTTTTGGAGTCATCCGCACCGCTCCCAACCAACCAATACGACACGTCTCTTCTTACTAGTGACTTTTGCCACAACAAGGCCTCGGTACGAAGCTGGCAGCTCCAAGAGTGGTTGAAGCGCCTCAACGACCAACAGGTCCAAGTCATTGTCGTCCTTGACTGTGCTTACTCTGGAGGCATGTGGCGGGATAGCCGCGCAAGCGATACCACACCAGCCCGGCCCAATGATTCTAACCCAGACAATGCGGAATTTCCATTAACTTATGGAGTACAAGGCCATAGAGGTGAGAATCTATCAAAACCTTGGATCAGCAATGCAGATAGAATTACGTTTATGACAGCATGCGATGCTGACCAAACGGCCGTGGAAACACAATCTTACAAGGAATGCCAAGGTGTTTTTACACACGAGCTTGTCAAGTTGTTGAGCCAAATTCACCCACAGAACATTCCACCGACATATGGCGTTCTGCATAGGAAGATATGCCAGAGTTTTGAGGTCAGCGAATACGAACAGACTCCTCAAATCTTTGGAAACGATCGGGTTCCGTTTTTGGACAATTATGACCCATTTGTCATCACTTCAGCACCTGCAAATGTTGATGAAAATACGGTTGTTATCAAGGTGGGAGCGGCTCACGGAGTGAAGCCAGGGACAGAATTTAAACTTCGTCCTCTCTCTCGCAATACTGTATTTCAAGTCACCGATGTCGAGGATTGGAAATGCCGAGCTATTATTCCACCTGGATTTGACATCAAATCAACCACAGCACCCTTGGACCTTTTCCCATCAAGATGGAGTTTGGGGACAGAGGTCTGCTGCGTATTGATACATTCTTCCCTTGGGGCCGTGTTTCAAAAGGCGTTTCATGGCAAGTTGCAGAGGTTACTTGCAGGTCATGTACAAATTGTAGAGACCAGCCATACAACCAGTCACACTGAAGCACCGCACGAGATATTATTTACTATATCGCCACGAAGCGAGAATGGAATTGATATTTGCGGCCCTCCTGAACTAGTTGGCTATGATGACCCCCTGAGAGGCATCGAACTAGAGGGCGAAGATACCTCCGTCCTCGCCATCAGGTCAGCGATGATGATTGCGCGCATTGTCCGATTTGGTCATATACCCTTCGACATTCCAAAAAACATCAGTGGGAATATCCCGTCATTTTCATGGGAAATCATCTCGGTTGGTGATTCACATCCAAGTCCCAACAGGAGACTTTCATTTAAAAACACCGACGACCAGGTATTATACCTAACAATACTGAATCTTAATCCCGCATTTGGTATTGATACGGTTTGGCCAAGGAATGGGGGGGGCCGCGCTATAGCTCCACAAGGAGGGATAAGTTTTATATTTCGAATGGCGTTCCCATACGAGCTTCGAAAAGGAGAAGGAATAGAACCGCGCTATGATAGAGATATCATTCGTGTTGCTGTCACAAATGACCCACGGTGTTCGTGGAAATTCTTGGACATGCCGGATATATTGCACATGGATGATGAAGATGATTCGCATTGTATCCCCGGGCCCCTTGAAGCCAGATTGTTGCTGGAGGAAACGATCTGGTGCATGGAAGATGAGGTGATTCTTACATATGAGACAGAATTATCTTATCATTAGGATGTTTTATGCCTCTTTAGACATTCGACTTGAATCTTAGGAACAAGATTTTACACCAGTTGAGAGATTGGTGTCGTTTGCCATCTCTGCATATCCCTTCCGATGGTCTGCTTTTCAATACGATCAGCCATCTAGTGAGTAAACGGACTGTAGCTGCACTCATTCTGGCTCGGTTTTGCTCATCGGTCATTGCCCAGTCCCTCGTTTAATAGGCCGAGTGACTGGTATTGAACCTCGATATTTGTGCACACAATTTAGATGCAACTGTACTGCATGTTTGACATGGATCGGGTATAAACCACCACATAACTCCAAGCGCCGGTGGAAAAGGGCAAGGCTAAGGAGGGTCCAAAATGTAGCTAGAATCTCTCTAGCCTTTTAATCACCTCGTTTTTTCTTCTCAATACGGTTGTTTCCAATGTGGGTTTTATATAATGTTCGACAACAGCTATCAGTTACATACAAATATATATAAAATCAACGTCTTCCATGTTCCTCTGGTTGTTAAAGACTTAATTGACCCCTCGGGCTCTCATAAAATCCACGAGATCAAAGAAGCTCTTCTTGAAGTATCGTTCTTGAGTGGTTCGGTTGACTTTCTGAAGACCAAACTGCGCATCGTAGTCACCAAACTCCCAGTTGTCAATGAATGACCATGCAAACACACCGATGATGGGAATGTGGTCCTTCCAAATTGCCTTCAAGACTTCCGATAGATAACCCAGATAATAATGACTTCGAGGGAGGTCGAACAGCTGTTGGCTCAGTTCCAAGTCTGCCTCACCTGGAACCGGATATCCGAACTCGCAGATGGCGATAGGCAAGGTCCAGTGCTTGTAGGCGTAATTGACATATTCCCGAACATATGTCGGTGCATCGTAGACGTAGGTCTGGGATGCGTAGCCTACGTTCCAGCCATATATGTTGGCGTTTCCAACTCTAACACACCAGGGTCGATCTGCCGATGAGGTATTGAGCTGGCAGTCGTGGATGCTGCTGATCTCCCCAGGAATAGGCGGCGTAACGACTCCTGGGTTATATGGGTCGAGACCGAGGAAGTCGACAGTGCCCTTGAAAAGTTCAAGGTCTTCTCTGCTAATGTCCTCGTATTCGTCACCGGTGTAATTCTTGAATGACTCCGGGAAGTTTTTACCCAAAACCAGTGGATCAAGATACGTCGCAAGCTGTAATGAGTTGTAGTAATTGGCTGCATAGACGTCGGACTCATCCGAAACATTCAGAGGGACACCAAATTGACTATTGAATTTAAAGGAGACTCGACCGGTCCCGTTAAGCTCCTCCTTGTAAAAGTGGTAAACACTGGAGTGAGCTTTCAAGAAGTTGATAACGCTTTTTGCCTTGGTCGGAACGCCTGGTAGTTGACAGAACGTAAACCACGTCGGAATTCTATCGGAGAAATGGGTCATGACGATCTTCGCATAATTGACATACGCGTCGACAAATCGGTCATTGCTATATCCGCTATAAAAAATATCGTTGAAGGTTGACTCATTAAGCTGATCATAGTAGTCGCTGGGATCACCATAAAATGGCAATGGCAGGTCAAAGTGAACTAGCGTGGGCACGGGGACCATTCCCTTGTCGATGACAAAATTGATGACATCATTGTAGTGATCGATTGCCTCTTGGTTAATAGGGGTGCCTGGCATGGCAAAGGGCAGGATTCGCGTCCAAGCGATGGTAAACGCAAAATGCTTAACGCCAATCGCAGCTAAGCGCTCGATGTCTTGTTTGTATAGGTAGTAGTGCTCATTGGCAACATACGGCTTGCCTTGACTATCTCGAATAGCAATGTCCATTATTGAAGGTGCTTTGCCCTCTTCTGCAGTCGCACCCTCGACCTGGCTTGCAGAAGAAGATACGCCAAATATGAAGCCATCGGGAAAATAGAAGCAATCGTCGGGATCGAAATAGTTACCGGGAGGAAGGACAAGCTCGCTGCTGGGGACCGGCGTTGGTGATACGGTAGTGCTATATAACCCCGTTTCTGTAAAGGACACTGGATCTGCCTCCTTCCACTGAGCTGTCCATGCTGCATTTCCATAGGGGTTAGTATGATCCTGGGCTGTGACGGTTGCATTGGGATCCCATTTTCCCCAAGTTGTGTACGTCGCACCCTCTAGAAGAGTCGCAAGAAGAGCAGAGGGGGGAGCGTAAGTGGTCGTCGGCGCTGAGCTAGGCACCGCGGTAGCGTATCGAACAGTTGTACTCTGAAAGTAACTGAAACTTGGCAGAGTCGTAGGCCAGTGATCAGATGCCAACTCTGGACGCAAACCCTCTTTCCTGGTACAGTGGGGGCGCGCGATCGGTCCATTGGTAGGGACGTATACCTCCTGCGCAACAGCAAAAGACAATAATGCAAGCTGTGCCAGGCCGTGGAGAGAAGACTTCGATAGATTCGCCATTGTTCCTGTAGGTTCACTTAGGAGTGACCCAGTGTAATTTTAATCGTATTGTGAATCCTGAGAGGGGTCTAGCCACCTATATAGTCGGATCCAGGCGCCTGCGGGCGGAGAATCCATCTAATTCACTTCCGCGAGATTTACTGGAGCTATGGGCGGGGACGGCTAGGCTAGGATGGCAAAGCATTTTGACAATGTTGGTGAGGTCTGACCATGAGCTCTTCTGCAAACCAAAGAGGAAAAATGATCCGGTCCGGTGCCTGGGATGAAAGATGGTTGATGTGAGCTAATATGATTTAGGCTAGGATATAGACATTGCCGTGGGGAGAAAATTGCCCGCGCTTCCGACCTTATTCGGTCTATCTGCCGTTAAGATTGCCGACCTTCTAGGCTGGACAGACGCCTAAGCTGGAGAAGACTCTAGCCGCCGAAACAGGGCCGATCATCCCCAGGGATATGTGGTGGTGCGGGGAAGGAGATCGTGTAGGTCTATTGGCCTCGTGGGAAGTTGTGGACCCGAGGTGCAAACCCAGAAACAGAAGCCAAGACTTCTTGCGGGGCCGTCTCACGCACAGAGTCGGCCCGGCCAGGATGGTGATGATGAGCGCTTCGGACGGTCCGATGTGGCAAGGAAACCAGCCACAGTGCTTGTTGGTCCGTATCCTGGGTGTTCTTGTCTGATCTTGGGCAAGATTTTGACACTTAAATCAAGATAGAAAATGCAGACGAATGATGTCATTTTATGATTTAACCGCACAATTAATGCCGGGTGACGACGAAATACTTGCCAGAACAGGTTGAAATGATGTAATATTATTCACAGGGTATTGTCACAATGTCCCAGTGATAGGCATGAAGTTGCCCTCTAGCTGTGCCCTAGCGCATCAATAATGCAAGCCTGGCTACCAGTAATACCATCGCCACCATTATTAGATACTCAATAAGGCCTTCATGCTGTCAAGTGATTCAAAACGTGCAATCATGTACAAGACTTGAAATGACTAGCTATGGAGATATTACTACGCATAGGAGGTAGCTATCACTGGGCAAAGGGAAATAACCAAACGTCAAAGAAGGACGCCAGCAGATTTCGGCTGCAGATAGACCGCAAATTTGTAAACAACACCACTAACACCACAATCAGGACCAAAAGATAAAACCCGGGGGGCAGTCCTAGTAGAGCTTATCTCTCATATTTTACTGACTCCTATTATTGGGAGGATTGAACGAATCGCAAGGGGAGGATTTGCATTACGTGGCTGATTGATTGTCGCAAATACGGTGCTCCGAAATTCCGGGTCTGTGAATTTGTCCCGTGAAATTTCCTCCGTCGGTCAGGTGTGGAATAATGCGGCATAGAGGTATATCGTCCAATCGTATGCCTCTATTGTTGACCACTAATTGGGGTCTCCAATCCGCAAAGTAGAGCTGGAATTTGCTGTGTGCGAATTGTGGAATGACTAACCTCTCATGATTTCGGGTTTAAAAACATTGACACAGATCCACGGTTTTGCAAACTATAAGCCGGTTCAGGTCAACGGTAGACCAATTAGACAGCCAAGCATAATAGGCTCCACAAATCAATCATCAAAAGAGCAATTTTACTATAACAGCTATTGTGCATGATGACCTGGTTGGCCCTATCCACCTTCGCAACTTATGGAATGAAAGGTTTTTGAAGAGGGGCAGTGCAGCCTTGGGTTTGTACCGAAGTTTGCAATTGCTTGGACTAGTGGGTTGACCCCGACTCTGCAAGACTCAAATACAATAGACTCTGTGAATTGCAGAGGTCCGAATGCATTCCAGCCCACAGTTTGAAGAAGTAACCGACTCATATGATCACCCAATAATGATACACAGCTGAAGAGATGAATCGTCTCACAGAGGTTCTCAGGGCCAATGGATATAAAGACTGAAAGATGGAAGAGAAAGGTTCTTTGTCCCCAGACAGGACCGACTCTATTCTAATCATTGCGCTAGAGAAAAGTGAAGTATAACAGCTTTCATCAGATTGTAATCTGGCCCCAGAACCGAGAAGGCTTTGCAACCTGCAACCTTAAGTTTCAACGCCAATAGGATGCCCCTACTCGCCACCATGAAGATTCCTTCTTTCTTTCGCCCATCACACCGACCTATTCTCAAGACCATCGTCTACCCAGGTTCCTCGGCCATGATCAAACCTCGACTTCAATGCCGGTCTATCACAACAGCCTGTCCCTCGCTCCCTCACAGTGTTCGTGCTGCAATTGACGTTCAAACGTTGCGACTTACGGCAGCAAAAGATTTTCTACGCCCCGAGTTCAAAGGTCTCAGCTGGGTCAGTGTCTGGGGTGACTTTGCCGATGGCCAAGCGCATGAACAGAGCGACATTAACCTTATGGTTATCAAAAAGCTTCACGATGTTCCATTACCTTCACTTTTTCTTGATGAACGGTTGCTCAGAACCTGGTCTTGGCCTGTTTATATTTCCCATATAAAGGAAAATCAACAGGAATTCCGTTCTTATGGTGAAATCATGACATTACTTTCCAGCCGCACTATTTATCTCCGAGATAATGCAGCTCGTGCTGAAGTAGTTCGCCTACGACAGCTTGCTAAACAGGCAATCGGTAAGGGAGAAATACACTTTTCCAAAATTCTAGACCGTGCGGAAATGGTGTTGCATAATGCTAAAGGAATTTCATTTCAAGTAAGTCATTTCATATGAATTGCATTCTATGTGCTTGTTTAGGGGACTAGTTTCCATTAATCTATTTAAAATACTAACAAATTACTAGCAATTTTCCAATTTTCCACAGCAAAGGAAAGAAGATATCTTTTTAGAGATTCGATCTATTTTTAATGATTTGGTCTCAGAATCACTAAAGCCAGGCTATGGGGGACTTGGGTTTATGTCTCGGGAGGATATCTGGAAGATAAATATCCAATTCCAACCGTCCAAAGAAAGAACGAAATATAATCAAGACCTGGGGATAAGGTCAAAAGAAGAGCTCACAAATCTCCTATGGGATATGTTAACAACCAAAGAAAGGAATGGGCTTCACTATTTTTCTAATTTAATAAGGACAGAAGCCCTGTTTGAGCTAGCCCATATCCAAGGTATTGCGAAGCAAGGGGAAGATTTAGCCTTGCTGTAACAAATTATATCATGACTAGATTGAAGCATCAGTATACATGGAGAGAGTCATTTACTTGATTGAACGCACAACGCCAGCTGAATCGAGCTTCATAATTTCATTTAGCTTTTGGTGCATGCAAAACCGCCAATTAATAAGATTTGGATATTTAGTCAATATTATTACCGTTGGAGGGTGTCGCTCCTTATCTCAATCACACAGCATAATCTCGTAACATGGTTGTAGCTTGGTCCCTCCTCTCAATTTCACTCTTTTGTATGCCATTACGTCTGTCAGTCACAGTAGTTAGCATAGACTATGCCCTGTTGTTTTCGCAGCAGCCTGCCTCATTTTGGGTGGTAGGGGCTATAAGAACCATTTGGGACCCCGAGCAAGTTCTTGATATAGGTTGGAAAGTGTAGGAGTACAAAGCTATTTTTAGAGTAATTCGGGTAAAACAGGTCGTTTTACCTACTTTCGGTCGCATGAATTGACAGAACAATGGCCCAGTATACGATTCCACATATCCATAATTGGAACATCAAGTATGCCTAGGATGGCATGATTAAGAAGGAATCATAGAGTTATTAGAAGTAAAATGGCCATCGTTTGGCTCAGTGGTTGGGAGCCAACGGCAGCCACGGTATTAACGTTGTAGTTGAGGCTTACGGAGCTTGGACCCATAATATCCCGATTCCAGTTGTAGGCCAGAATCTTAGTATAGTTATACGTTTGTAGAACCTCTCAATGGTGTGATAAATCCTCTTCTTTGAAAGGATAGATAAGGGAAAAAATCAACTATGGGCTCAACCAGGCAGCAAACCTAGGAACACCTTGATAGTACAACCGATTTTCAGATACAACCATTGGCGTCAAGAACACGGCCCCTCGCCGTACAACTAACTTTATGAATAGGCAGCACCGTGACGTGTAGAAATAAATGTCTACGGCAGGTTTCAAGTGAGTTCTTCTCTGTATCGTGCTGTGGTAGCGGAATATCTTCCATTTCAAATGATCAATTATTGATGATAGCTATGAGAGTGTTGTTGGAATACTTAAGAATTTGCATTCGATCCCGGCCTCGATTAGTCGTACCCAGCCAAGACACATAAACTTGACGCACCGGCTTAACACTTTAATAATACGGACCATCACGCCACTCCTCAATCGTCAACTTGGTTCAGGTGGTCGCGGCAATCCTGGGCGTCGAACCGTGATCGAGCCAGAGTCCAGTAAACCAGGCCGAAAGAAATCTTGGATCTGGGTTGTTGGACGTAGCTATAAATTTATTAAATCCAGATTTAAATACGAAATAAAGAAATGAGAAACTACTTCATTCATCAGAGATGAATCCCAAGCAGAATATCATTTGAACACACGTCCATCTGATCTCATATTGCCATTCATTCTCCAACATGAAACCCGAACTTGGGAATAAATAAATGGTACAAGAAAGGCCCTCCACTAAATGGGATGGGCAAAGTAGAAAGACCATTGAGCGAGAACGTACACAAATCAGAATGTAGAATACGTAGATCTAGAATGACCAGGAGAACAGAGTAGAAAGGCCATTGAGTGAAAACATGCGCAAATCAGAATGTAGAATATGCAGATCCGGAATGACTAGGAGAACTTGGCGGGATGAGGTATTGTAATCTTGAACTTGAATATGCTTAAACGTAAAAACTGTCGAATGGTTCATCCAAGTATTACTTTTTATCTCATTCCAGTATTTCCCAAAACCTATACAATCAACCACCTTTATGGATCTATCTTACCTTGAATACGGCTTCCAAATTCTTTTCAAAGCCCCTCATAATAAGACCCTCCAAAGAAGGTTTCCTATTTACAAATTTTGTTCATGAAACATCTGCACGGAGTAATCATACATATGGTGTCGTCTACACTTCTCATATATTCAATGCAATTATGGATTGTTTCGTCGTAGACATGGAGATTATTCGGCACGCCCACTGGGAAGATTATTTGATACATGGTACTTCATGAACATTTCAAGCTTCGATACATGCCAATCAACAAAATATTGCGATGGTAGAAACACTATAATAATAGTATTCTGGATTCTTGGATGCTGTCTAGATGCTGTCCAGATATTGTCTTGGTAGTAGTACAGGGAGGCAGATGTCCCATGAATGAATGTTTCTGGTGGTTCTCTCCGGGTTGGGTGAAATTCAATATTTTCTAAAAGTCTTGAGATCCGAGTTGATTTATTCTCGTGTCCATGGATTGGTAATATGGGTTATTTCTACCATTGTTAGAGGGGAGTTGGGGTTAGATCATATTACTTGTTTCATTGCGTATAACAATCATACAGCCAGGCAGTTGATGGGTGTCACAAATTTTGCAATTCAATAAGTCATTTGAATTCAAGTACAAACATATGGGCGGCGCAGGAGCTCTTTCCAATCTGATTAATGAATCTCCATTCTCTTTTATCAGCTAGAAGCTGAAAACAAGTCAGATACAACACGCAGCCAACCAGCTGTAGACTTGCCTTCTCTCAGACACATCAAAACAAAGAAACAATAAAGTTGCTCTTAACGCTGCTGCTGCCCCGGCCGCTGGCTTCCAATGTCTTATCCTATACATTTATTCTAGCTCACCGACAACGAGCTGATGACGAACCAGTTGCTAGCAGCGATGAGGACCGTCGTTGTCAATTCCCAAGAGTTAGAACCGGGATTAGAAGGGAAGGAAAGCTGGTATTGGGTCAAGAGATAATTTTGTGTCGAGGCGTTCAAACAGTTACAATGCCACAAGTTTATCATTCAAAAAGTTTTATCCCACAGAGGCATCGTAAAAGTATATTGTCATTTTTCCGTGTGGCGGCCCAGAACTTCTCCGGGTGTGATATCACCGTTTTTTCAGATATGTCAAATGCGTGCTTGTCATGCCTCACCAAGGGTCTTTGATCAGAAACGGGGAAGGTGAAATGAGCAAGCCTGATTTTAGTGGAGGCGTCTTGTAAATCAATGTCGCGCTCTCGGCTCTGTGCTCAGTGCATGGTCGACAGATGAGGTCGAGTGATGGGGAAGGAGCAGCGGTTTGTCCATCACGTAAACCTCCTGCCGTGCAGGTTCAGCCACCAGGCTATGACGCTGTTTACAACGTCCGCTGTTGCAACAGCAGGAGCGTCGCTGCCTCATTGCATTCGCCATGTCAGACGTCGTCGATGGAACTGTGCACCCTCAATCTGTGCAAACCACCATCCATCAAGCCAGAAGCCAAAGACACATTCCGCAATCCCCAAGAACGCCCCCGCGAAAAGAAAAAGACAATGGCGAAGAAATTTGTTCCGTTCAATAGAAACATTGCGATTGCCTGCCTGCGAAAGTGCAAGGTGGCCATGGGCCAAGCCCAATTCAATGTTGCGTTTGGAAAGCTTAACGCCAAGGTACAATCTTTCAAACATGAATGAATGGTTTCGGAATATAGAGTATTAACATGGCTGCAGAACATCAACAACGTGGAAAAGAATTCCATTGAGAGAATGACCCGCGCCGCGCTGGCTAAAGAAATGGAGGCTGTCTCAGAAAACCTCATGGCAGTTCAGAACATGCAGCTGAACAAGTCGTTCCCCGATCTATTCCGACATTGCAACACCATCAGAATGCAAAGAAATATGCTGGCACATCGGTATGAGCATGGAAACCCTCAACTCTCGGTTCCATGGGACGACATTCTGGAAACCGTTAATGAAAAGTATCCCGAAGTAGAATCGGAGATACTGAAGGCGATTCAGGAGTTGAACTCAAACAAGGGAAATTAGGTCAGCGTTAGCAACGGGAAGGAGATTGAAAATGAATTCGATGGTTTGGTACTGCTTAATATTTGTCAAGGTTGTGCGATAGACATGAAAGAATAATATGATGGTTTGCTCCTCTGCAATGTTTCCTCCATTTTTTTACTATTAATACCGCGAAATTCATGAACGATTATTGATTACAGTGAGTAAGATTTAATAGAAACACTGTTCTGGGATTTCATTCTAATATGTACTATATGTTTACAAGAGAATTTTTAACTGTGGAATGTAATCTGTAGTATGAATAGTTTCATGGGAACATTGTGGCAGTCTTATTGCCAGGGCTTTCTAGATGGGTGTCGTGGCCTTGTCTGTAGATAGTGGCAGCGAAGTGGTTGGCCTGGAAAATAATTATTTTTATGTGTTCCCCAGATTAATGGTGAAATTGGTACATTTTTAGGTTTCATAAGGGGTAGGCCTTGATTTTTGGATTCCACACCAAAACTGACGGTGAATCAATTTTTGCTCTGTCCTTTGCCAAGTAAGTGGAATTTTGGGGGCCCAACCTGGGCGCATATCATCCGGTCGCGGAGCGCACTCATTTGTTACCTGGTTTACTACGTAAGGACGAAATTAATAATAAAGATCTAATCAATGATCATAGCCATCCTTCGGAGTACACGATGTATATTTCTGTTGCACTATCTCAATTGGCATGGGGCTATCTGTGGTTATGAGCAATCAGAAGGCATACAACATCATACAAACAATACAAGCCTTTCAAGTTCTATAAAACCCATTCTATCATTCGTATTCTCTAAATATCTATCCAACTTTTGTATAAAAAGATTTTGGCGGCTTAGACCAGAAGTGTCAAAATTGACCTTTGCTCTCCGGAGCCATCAATCGTAGGACATCTTTAGCTTCGCTTAACAACTAACGTATTTTTTCAATTACGAAAATTGCGGCTTTCAAATAATGACAATATTTGCATAACTGATCCATTATGAAAGACAGGTCTCCAGGTTGAGCGATGAATGGCCGTGGTATTAATAATAAATCACTTACTACATGGCAATGCCATACTCAGCCAATTATGTGGCGTTAATTACTAGTTATTGGCGTGGAGAAACTCTAAGCCATGGGTCCACATGTTAGGTCTTCACGGCTTCTATCCTTGATCCAGCATCAATTCTTCCTACCTTTCGGCCCAGTGTCGGTGTCTACCCACCATAAGCCTGTCAACGATTCCGAAGCTCGGCGCATGTTGACAAATGTCTAAATTAGCCAACGAAATGAATATCAAATAGCCACGTTTCACGAATTCCGTCATCGGACCTTTCCTTTGCCTCCCTTCTGCACCAATATATCTGCATAAATACCGTAGTTATTCCAACCAGCTTGGACCATATCATACTTGCCTAAAATCCATCACCATCATTTGTTTTTTTATACTCAGCATCACTCAAACACAATGTATCTCCGCGGGGTCCATGCAGAACCGGATATCCACACACTTCGTCAGTTTATCAGAGAAAATCCATTGGGGATATTGATCACGTCCCTCACATCTGAAAACTTCCCCACTATCCAGTTTAGTCACATCCCTTGGCTTTTGGATATAGATGATGAGCAGAGCAGTGAACTAGGAACTTTACTCGGTCACCTATCCAGACTAAATCCCCATGCCAAAGCCTTGACTGAAGCCGTTCGAGCCAGACATGACTCTAATGGCCCTCTTGAGGAGGAAGTTGCAGTCGTTTTTACTATGCCGGTTCAGTCCTACATCCCGCCAAAGTTCTTCACTGAAACCAAGCCCGCTACGGGAAAATGCGTTCCGACATGGAACTATGCCGCGGTGCAGGTTTACGGCAAAGCCACCATACTATGGGACTCCAAGAACCCGGAGACAGGCACGTACCTTCAGGACCAGATCACGGCTTTGACCAAGCATGCAGAGGAAAATATCATGGGTTTCACAGGCGGGGACCACCCACCATGGGAAGTTTCTGATGCTCCAAAGTCATATGTGGACTTACTGAAGAAGCGCATCATGGGGATCAAGATTAAAATTGATCGACTTGGAGGAAAGTTCAAGATGACCCAGGAAATGGGGGTAGCAGATCGCCAAGGAGTGATTGAAGGGTTTGATAGTCTCGGAACCGAGGACGGTCGTCGAATGGCGAGACTTGTTGAGGAGCGAGGAGCCATGAAGGATGCAGCAAAGCGAACGACGAATAACCCATCAAAGGATACTGAGTGCGTCAGTTGAGCATGCTATTCGAGTATTACAACCTCTAATTGATGAATTGTTCATCTTAGAGCACGAATATGCTGGTTTTTGCAGTGAACAATATTATTTGGCTAAATAAAGTTCCTGGCCCTTCATGTCAGTCTGATTCACCAGTATGATGCCCACATGTGGATTCCAATAAGACCAGATAAAAGATTGTGGCTTATCTTATCTTATCTTATCTGTATAGTGAGATAAGACTTTATCGATAAGGTGTTGGGAAGTCTGCGGCGAGCACCTTCTGAGGGCTCGCCAAGTTCAAGTCTTCGACCACTACGGTCGAATAATATTGCTTATCTCTACATTCTGATCACACTAACTATTCTATTGCCTTGAAATATTAATATTTTTAACCTTTTTTTTTTTTTAAAGAAATAGCTATGTTATTTATTTTATTTAATACTTTCCTTTAAAGAGTTCTACTAGAACACAGTTAAATAATCCAGTGACGATGAGGGAGCTTCTAGGGTAGCACCCTCCGAACTTCAATAAAAGTATATGGGAATCTGGCAAACTCCCTGCACTTTTCCTAGAAGGTTACTCATCCACAATACGATCCTCTTATTAATTACCAACGCCATCTTTGGACTCATCACAGTTCGAACCGAGACGGATGAGGTTCAGTCTATGGGCCGAGAGGTCAGCGCCCGGTGACCACGGCATGATGTGGAGTGTTATGTTGAACAGGAAAGCGCAGCCCTTGTGGGGGACCAAATGGCCTAAATCATTATTATTTGGTGGTGCCCTGAGCCTGGGACAGAGACAGCCTTCTACAACTAGACCCTGCGAGATAAACAACCGAGTGGCCCCTATCGACGTGCCGCTCTAGATCGACATATTTCGCTGGACTGTGCGCGACTGAAGGCTAAGCTGAGACCATATCACCCTTGGCTATCGTGAGATTCTGTTTTTGAGATTTTGTTGAACAAACTTCACAAGGGCTCAATGATGTATGCATGACATTGAGAGACGCAAAACAAAGTCTGTCCCGTTCGGTGGTTGCCACGACACCACCGCCATTCAGGATAATCTTCGCGGTATTCACCCCGTCGCACATCTTCACCAACATCCGAGTCAGCTACTTGCGTCCCTCAATTAACTGTGAATTGCCACAAAGGGAAGTTGGTGGGGTATGTTTCTGTCCATCTCCCGCATCACCCGATTCCACGAGCCGGCGCATGGCCTGAGCGCAGATGCCTCAAACAGACTATCGATCTCGCTGGCGCCAAAGCCCAAACAAGCGCCCAGCACTCTGCGCCCTCGCTGGAGTGACCGGAACTAGTATTCATCGCTTCAACGCCTCTTTTTGGGGGGAGGTTTTCTTGGTGGCGCGTGGTCGATGGTTTGCGTTACGGCCGATACGCGGCCAAAAAGGGGCGCGCTTTGACAAGCCACCGTACGCCAAATACTGCTCAACCGCTTTTCGACCAACTGGAGCTGAGACGAGTCATCGATTGGCCTGATTCCCGACCGCATGGTTTCTAAAATCTAAAATAAACATTGAGACAGAATCCCCAGGCACACGGGCCATGCCATCGCCATGGGTATGTCGTGTGTTTGATGTGCACCTGGGGTAGATCGCTCATCGCCACGGCCATCAAAAGACGTTGAGCCACGGCGAGAATTCGAGAATGGAGAAGAAAATGAAATGAGAGTGGATCAAGCCAATCGCAAAAGGAGAGGTAAGGCTGGCTTCGTCGCGCACACCGTAGAACATTCCTAATTTGGCAACACATAATTTCACCAATCCCCTCCGCTCGGACATGTGGCTGACCTAGCATCGCACTAATTAACCTACTTTCCAAACACTAGTTGCCTGTCACAAACGGGCAGACTATCGCGTCGAAGTCGAAATGGAAGCAGAATACAATGGACTGGGAAAGATAAATACATGCCTTTGGCTCCTCCCAAACAGTTTTCTTTTCTCGTCATCAACAGTTCATTCACTTCCCTCATCGGCTTCGCCATCTTTTTCTTCTTCTTCTTCTAAAGTCACTCGTTCGACTACAACACCAAAAAAACACAACTCTTCAACAACAACTTTACCTTAATTCAAAATGCGTGCTGGACTCTTCTCCCTCTTCGCCCTGGCTGCTTCGGCCATCGCTATCCCCGTCTCTCAGGATAACGCTGAGCGTTCTGTCGACGCCGTCGTCCCCGTTATCGAGGCTCGTGAGGTTACCGAGTACCTCAACGAGAAGCGAACCATCCGTGCCTCTGCCGATGTCATCGTCAGCCTCCAGGGCTGTGTCAAGGCCGTCGGTGCTCTGACCGCCTCCATTGGTATGTTTGCCCACTGACTGAACACTCATTTATTCAACCGAGCTAACCAATATATCCAGACGTCAACGTCAACAAGGTTGGAAAGGGCAAGGGCAAGATCTCCGCCGATGCCTGCGCCAAGGCTTCCGTCCCTCACATCCACAGCGCCGTCAAGATTCTTACTCGTGTCAAGGCCGATCTCAAGGCTGCCGCCCACCTCCGTGTCACCGCCAAGGCCGACATTGCCGTTGTCCTCAAGCTTGTTATCCAGCTCGTCACCAACATCCTCATCTGCGTCAAGAAGCTTGCCATCACCGTCAGCCTCCGCGCCGAGCTCAAGGCTGCCCTCCAGCTTGCCTTCTCTCTTCTTGGAGACGTTCTGACCCTCTCTTGCCGCATCGTCCCTGGCATCGTCTCCGGCTGTATCGGTAGCCTCCAGCCCCTCATCATCCAGGCTCAGGCTGGCATCCTCGCTCCTTGCCTGGGTGCCGTCTTCGGTGTTTCTGGTGGCCTCAAGGCCGGCCTCAGCGTCAGCCTCGGTATCCACCTGTAAACAACTCATCGCACAGGATGCGAAGAGTCGAAAATTGCTGGGTGGTAGATGATTCGCAGTAATTATCACTTGTGTTTTATAATATCAGGCTGGACCACCTCAATGATCCACTTATCAATATAGTCTTAATGTTTTCTATCAACTGAACATGTCCCAAACGTGCCAATTAATTTCCCCGATATGTGAAGCAATGATGTTTGTTTAACACTGTATAGTAGTATTATTACCGTTTAAGTACCCGCTGTCTTTTCCATTAACTGTAAGAAAAAGTTGGTTAGTATTTATACCTACCAAGTTCATGTGGCAAGGATAAGAAAAGAAGCACTGGTATCATCAACTTCCATCTCAAAAAAAAAAAAAAAAACGGACAGCCAATACTTAATGCCATTGTAGTAAAGGATAAATAACAACAGAAATAAATATTGATTGCACAGTATGCCTTATATATTTTACTAATGCTTTTAATGACCGGTGATACTAGACTCTATTGTCTGCATCTCTTCCGTTACTCTATCTGATTTCTCGCCATAGCCTTCTCCTTGGCGACTAAAATAGGGCCTCAGACTGGGTAAACAAGCAATGATAAGACCCAGGTTGCACTCTAAAACTGTCCAAAACACTAGAGTAGTGGGTTAGCCACCTTTATACTGGCTCACATCGTAAAATATACACTGAATCCTTCAGAGCACTTACTAATGGTACCAATGGGAAGAGTATTGTTGGCTTGTGAAGTCATGATGACAGCAAATCGAAGGAAATTGAAGACAATGGTAACGATGCCAAGTAAGAAGGTGAAGTAGACTCCATTTCTCAGCGTCTTTCTCATTTTTATCTCCGGTAAAATAAACCACGGCAATATGAAGACTGGGAATACGATGTCAGATCAGGTGTCAATGAACCAGACAAGGGCCATCTCACTCAATATGTCCCCTGCTATATGAAGGCACCAGGTGATAATGATACAAATATTTGACTTAGCCTGCGTGCAATTCGATGCATGAGGTATATCCCTGACATAAATGAGTGGCCTGTTTTATTGATCATCAAAAAGATTAAATACTAGCTTACCAAAGATGATGAATCGGGGTGCAGATGGTCAACACGAGAATTATGCTGGCTAGATAAGATGTCCCGGCGAAAGTAATTGTTGACCAAAGGAAGATTCTTCGCTTCAACATGAAGTTGGGGAATATTTGCAAATACATGGAGAGTAGTGCTGCCTTGCACAGGTAGTATGTCGTGGTTACGGGCACGAGTTGAAGCCAGAATACCTAAAATAACCTATTAATGGATATCGGAAATGGATAAGACATGATAACCTACTTGGAATATCCTCGTCATATTTTTAATATCGGTGGGTGAAATTTTCAGGTTTGATGGCTCAAACGGATCAAGTGCCCCCAGTCGCTTCATGTAAACAACCAGGCAGTTTGTGATGCAGCCAGCAAGCCAGGCTGCGCATATTAACAAATCACTGGGCAGCAGCTTTCGATTCTGCACCCGAAGACGAAGGTACAGCCGTGCGATTATGAGCAACAAAGCGACCACAAGAAGAGTAAAAGCGGAAGCCTGTATCCAATTAGTGCTCGAAATTTGGTGGGGCAGAGGCCAGGCCAAGGTATCGAACCACGCTTTCGACTGGCCTCGGGCCCCACGAGGCCATGGGTATTGCCTGTTGGCGAGTTTACAACAAGTACGAATGTGTGGTGATAGGAAAAGAGAACAAGAGGCAGGGCAGAACAAATAGCAGAAGCGGAGGGCTTTGAGGACGCGATGTTGTGATGTAAACCATGTCTTGATTGTTGTGTCACATGAGACAAAAGGGAGTGCACTCCATTCCATGTCCAGAAAAAGAGAGTCGAACAGATCTGATCTTTGGCGATTGTGCATGAGGTGGCTTCTCTTCACTTGAACCCATCATAAAAGAGTCCTGTTTTTAATCTGACAGATCGGATATCAGATTTCGGCCATCACCAGTCCGGTGGATTGGATACGGGCTAATGGGGGAAACAAAGACTAATGACAAGAGTTACCAAAAATGATGATGCATCCCTTACCTAAATGTGGCTCTCTCATCTACAGCCGAAGTCATGTCTTACTCAGATGTTCATAACACTCTCACAGGGCGAAAACTTTGTTTCAGCTCGGATGATACGGCGTGATAGTAGATGGAGCGTTTGGCTTTTTAATTTTGAGAGGATATGAATGGTTACAATATTATATACTTGTTCAGTGGATGAAATAACTTCTACTATAGTGATAATACCTAAGTATCCCGGTATTCTGCGGCAACTTGTCTATGTCACTAAGCGAGAAACAAGTTTCACCCACATCATCGGCTGAACCTGCATGAATTCCAACGACGGGATGCGTTGTTTCAGCAAATCTAAGCGGCCTGGGCCTCGCGGATTTTCCCGCCCAAGAAGTCAGCCGCCTCCTCGGCGTTCCGGCCGTAGGAAAGATGCGGCGGCAACACGGCCGCGTTCAGGACGCCATCGCACACAGCATCGCGCGGATTCTCGGCGCAAATGATCATCACCTTGTCGGCGGGGAAGTTGTTGATCTGGCCGTTGTCGGCACGGTTCTGAGTGTCTCCGAACATGACGACGGCAGCAATGCGATCCATCTGCGCCTGTGGGAGGCCTTCGATGGCGCGATGGTTGAGCGCCGCTCCTTGGCTGTTGGAATAAATTAGTATTCAAAGAGATTTTGACAAACTCGGGGAGGAATTTGCAGCTACTTACGAGTATCCTCCAGTGACTATGATGGAGTCGGGGCATTGGGTCATGGCCGTGTCTAGAAGTCCCTCTAACTCGGCCACATCGTCCGGATCAGCGCCTCCGGGCAGGAAGTTGGTTGACAACAAGGCCGGATAGTCAACACCCTGAACCGCGACCTGACCGGGAAATTGTTCCTTCAGGCCGTCCACAACACCAGGCCCAACCACGGTGCCCTACTGCAGTCAGAATCGGATGTGCGAGATATATTGCCGGAACAGATGTAGAAAACCTTACCATGTTACCGATTTCGGTGGAGCCTCGAGCAAAAAGGAAAACGATGTCATTACATTCACCATTTTCCAGGTCGTTTTCAGTGCTGCCGCCAAACTGACGCTTGCTCTTGATGCTGGATGGGGTGGCATACGCCAGGGAGGCGAGAGCGAGAGTGTTGATGAACTTCATAGTGAATGTAGACGGTGAAGATTACTCTAAACTTGAAGATAAAGAACTATCGTGCCAGACGACAGTTGGAATGAATGTGATGGGATGAAATGGCAATTAAAGAGAGTTGCTCGGGATTTGATGCTGATGATTTCCAACTTGAGGATGGAATATGGCGCTTATTTATCCGCTATCATGAGCTCTACTCTGATATACAACCAGACCATCTCGTCTGCATATATTCTTTTTACCTCGGCAAGTCTGCTCGGCTCACAGAAATACGCGACTAGATGTTGCACTGGTGAATCAAGGAGGCTGCGGTTTGGGCTCGACTAAAAAGAAACCACATGAACACTTTTTTTCCTGCAAGAATACAGCAAATTATCACAATACAAAACAACTTTCGCGATAGTTGCCGTAAACGTTCTTGGATGCGGCCAACTTGGCTGCATTCTGGAATGTACAGCTCGTCTCAGCCTCGCTTGGCATTCACCTATGTTAGCAATTGCTGGGGTCATGAATTTTTGAAACTGTGTCAAGTCAGTTGCTTCTTTGAGTAATCCACCAATAATCGCGATGTTGGGTCGGGAACAGTTTCATCGTCAGCTTCCGGACAGGGGTCTTGGTTTTGAATCCCCACGTGTGTGAAGGGGTGATCAGGTCAGCCTTTTCGATTGGATTTTATGAGACCAAGAGTTTCATTTTCTACTTTTTGGGGTGTCTTGCGAAATCAAATAACCATAAACTTTGACTTTTTCGAGTTCCTTCTAAATTCTTTCCCAGTATGCATGCTCATAACTTTATTGGGACCTCTCAGATAGTTTAGTGAGATAACCGAGTTATTAAACATGGCTAAAATATCTTCGTTGGCAATAAACTCGCTATTTTTGCCCGTAGTGAGGCTACCTACTTTACAAAATATACTGACATCGCTAAACTATCACGAAATTGGCTGTCCCATAAGTGACCCGACCAACGTGACCTTCACTGGCCAGCTTCCTACCACTAGCATACCTCCCAACATCTTAGCTGAGCAATATCATTATTCTGGCTGAAATATCGTGTTCAGATCTAAAACGTTCTGAAGGGACAACATATTATTTCGGCCTAGTTAAATCACAAGTTTCTATATTTGCATATATCATCTCTAGTCATTCTTCTCTTGTCAAAGAGTGACGACAATTTTCTTTGCCGATACACCTTTGGCTAGAGTCTCTACTCCAGCCTGTATGTTTTCAATGCCATTTCCAATAATATATGGCTCAGGTACAGCCTTGTAAGCTCCGGATTGCAGCGCAGCCGGAAGATAGTCTTTAAAGAACCTCCTGCCCTCGACTGCTGCATAATCGGTTGCGCCAACTATTAAGATGGTTAGCATCGCCTTGCTTGCTTTCTCTTGTCATGGTCTTTGTTACGCACTCATCTTTGCCGAAACGTTTTCTGGAAGCCCGTCTGGGACGCCTTTACTGGTTGAGATGAAGCCGCCTCCCAGACTGGAAATAATTTCTGCAATCATAGCCACAATTTCAAAAGTGCTGATCGCTATTGCTCTTCAATACCTAGTCCGCATGGGTATTTGGGTACACTCACCAGCGAAAGCACCAACAATAGATGCTCCCTCCAAAGCCTCTGTTAATTGTGTTTTAATATTGGACGCATTTCTATCAAAGACGTGCTTCGCTCCCAAACTCCGGCACAGATCGAAATTGTGCTTTGAAGCAGTCGCCACCACGTCAAGACCGGAAGCAAACGCTAACTGAATCGCCGCACAGCCAACACTCGAGCTTCCTCCCCAGATTAGAATCGTTTTGTTCAATTTTGGAGTATCAGTCAGCTGAGGAAGTGGAAGATCTAATTGGTCCTTTTGGTATAATCCGGCTGCTGCAGTAGCAAATGCGAGCGGTATCACGGCCGCGTGTTGAAACGTCATGGCGTCGGGGATAGGCGTTATGACGTGTGACTGCACGGTTGAGTATTCTTGAAAGGCACTATCTTTTAGACTGAGTTGAAGAGCACAAGCCAGAACTCGTTGGCCTGGAGCGAGATCGTCAACTCCGACTCCGACGTGAACAACCTCGCCGGCAATGTCGTACCCCAGGATGGTTGGCCATTTTTCGACCCAGCCTCCGGTAAACTGCAGGAGGCAGTCGGCTGGGTTAATGGCGATTGCGCGATTCTTAATCAAGACCTCTCCTGGGCCAACCTCACCCAGGTTATGGATGCCCACGCGAATGGGTTTACCAGGACTGTCAACCCACGCCGCTCTATTTGTCGACATGGTGGCGCGTGGAGGCGGTCGCGCTTGGGTAACGCGGAAATTTGACTGGAGGTGAAACCTGCGACCGCGGTTGAATCGCAAACCCTGTATTCTAATGTGCTGCATATATTTGATGGTTTTTTATGGCGTGCAGTTGTCACTCATGGCGCGTCCTTTTCTTCCTCTTCTTTTGGCTTGTCGGGAATTGCACCTCACATTAGTGGGCTCAGACAGGCGGGTAAGGACCGACTTAGCGGTGCATTTTCCGATGTTCATTGGGTTTGCCAACACGGATTTGTCGCACCAGGTATAGGCGATTGATTCGATGGTTTAATAACACCGTGAATTTTTTTCAACTCGTATTTTGTTTCAGTTGATCAATGGACAAAATCTTTCTTGTTCGCGCCCGTCCAGCACCATTTCCAACACCAACCAAATTGACATGCGGTAATTCACCAAAAAAAAAAAAAAAAAAAAAAAAAAAAAATCACCTCTCTACGCANNAAAAAAAAAAAAGAAAAGAAATCACCTCTCTACGTGAATCATTACTCTCGCCAGGTAGCAGGCGCTTTATTCCATTTGAGGCCATTTGTCTGGGTAATACTCTTGGCAAAGCAAAGAAATCCCAGCGTTGAAGTCTATCTAGCATAAGGTATCTCGCAAGGTATCCGTCACGCTGAATCCATATATGATTTGTACTGAACCAGCCCACCCTTAGGCGTGTCTAGACTGTTTCTTGAGGCTGGCCACCAACGTTGAACATGTCGCGCAATTCAGCCGCACCCCCATCTATAGCGGCTTGACGACTCTGCCTCAGCATCCAAGGCGAGCTCTTGAGCCCTTTCTGCCATTGTCGCCCTTCAAATTCTACCTCATTCGGCTTCTCTCCTGAGGCCTGAATTTCGAGCGCTCTCTGCTCCACCTCTCCCCACACACGAAGAATGTTCTCGCCAGCGAGCAGCCTGAGCTGTTCGTCAGTGGCTCCCTTTTCCATCAAAAGCTGGAAAAGATCCGAAAATTTGGAAACATCCTCGAGTCCGATAGGCACATGGGGTGTACCGGAAAAGTCGCTACCAATTCCGACATGTTGCCAGCCGATGAGGTCCGCAATATATAGGATGTGATCCACCACATCGTGAATGGTGGCCAATTCTGGATTTTTGACATTCAAAAATTGGTTTACAAAGACAACCATGACGATCCCTCTATTCTTCTTCACGGAGTGGAGCACATCGTCTGGGGCGTGCCGCAAATGCGCCTCAACACCGAATGCCCCTGAATGCGAAAAGATGACCGGGGCGCGGGCAACGCGGATTGCATCTCGCATGAATTGATGAGAGACGTGGGAGAGATCAACCAGCATGCCAAGGCGGTTCATTTCTCTAATTGCATCCCGGCCGAGAGGAAATAGACCGGCGTCTTGCCCACTAAACGCAACAGTTGATGCAGAGGTTCCGAACGCGTTGTCGCAGTTGTGGGTCATGGTCATATAGCGAGCACCGAGGTCATACATCTGGCGGATGGCTGCAATGCTGCCCCCTACCTGGTGACCTCCTTCAATACCAATCATGCTGGAAATTCTGCCGAGTTTGAACGCCTGGCGTGCGCATGCAGCGGTATCACAGAACTGCAAATGCTGAGGGTGTTCATTGATGAACCGCCGAGTGACATCAATTTGCTCCAAGGTGTCTCGTACCGCCCACTATCGATCGTTAGCTAGCAGGAAGAGCTCGGGCATGTCTCACGAACCGAAGGGTCTTCAAAGTGGCCTTGTTTTACGTCGCAGTTTACGTAGACACTCCAAAATTGACCTCCGACCTGCCCTTGACGCATTCGATACAAGTCAGTGTAACCTAACAGCTTTTTTTCCAAATCAATATTTCCAGCATAGATGCGATTATGCAACTCGATTCGAAGCTGCCATGGTAAATCGTTGTGGCCATCAATCAACCTGTTCGGGTATCAGCCTGCCAGGTGATCCGATTAAGTTCCCGGAGCTATACTTGCGGTGTCGTTTTTAGAATCCTCGTAGTGCGTTCCGCATAATCGGTAGGGTCAACAGACGACTCCCACCCCCATAAGAATGACAGAGGGCTGAAGAAGAGGGCGACACCAACTGCCAGGGACGGAGAACGGAACCACGACCTGTGTTTCTGTGGGCGATTATGAATAGTCAAGCTTTGTTCTGTAGCAAGTGAGTCTATGGCGCTTGGGGTTGCCAACTGTTCAGCTGGAGGGTTGGTCGACATCTTCGATCACTGCTAGACTTAATCCCTGGCTTGCGCTTGCACTGTCGGGTTATACAAGTCTCCCTTTCCTATTGCAATCAAGTCTAAATATTTAGGAATAAATAAATAAGGCTCTAAGGTCGGGGGATCTGTGAATTACTAATATGGATATTGTTTTCGGAAAACTCCTAAATGGGACATTTATAGTCCATCCACCTTCCCGAAACAGCGTGAAAGCTATGTCGTGCTCGCACTGGATAATGGCTAATGAAGGGTAGTGGGTATTCAGTGACGGGCCAAATTGTATCCGCGAAGGAATTTTGCTGGTACGGTGTTCCCTCTCAAACCAAGAGCACAGGAAATCGGGTACTCTCATTTTGTTTATTGGAAACATCCATATCAACAAAGCTTTGCAAAGCTTCATATTCTGTAAGCAACCTTTCAACGCCGAATCATGCAAATCTGACATCGCGACATTTTCGGTCCAAACTTTATTTCAGCCCCTCAAACAACCCAACAACTGGGTGGGCCGACCAGGGCTATAATGCCGCCTACAACACGAAAACCGGCATTATTGGAAAGGTTGATTAGCTTCGTTGGTCCATTCTGAGAAGAGTGATTTAAAGACACGATATAGTTGTCCTGGGGAAAATAGGCTCGATCGTTGGGGTACAGTTGGTATAATGGTCTGTAAACTGAAGAAGTGAGCTGTGTTGTATTGAGACGAGAAGAATATTGAAAACGAAAAGGAGGAGATTGCTAAATAACTGGCGTGTTGGTACCGATGGCGGTGGCTTGCGGTAATTTTGCAGCCTGTGATTGGATCAGTTTTGAAATATGCCTGATGGATCAAGGCCGAAGGTGTTACGGTTCAGGTCAGATCTTAGTGGCAGCCTTGGACATTGGGCGAATCGACGTCGGTCGGAGCAAATAAAGATTGAAGTGCGTGTGCATCATTGGGGGCTGGACATTGAGAAGTTTCATGGTGCCGCCGTCATTCTGAAGGAGCTGTCGGTGCGTAGAATTCGTGATTCGGGTCTGGGAAGGGCAACGCATGATATGGCTGTATTAAGTGCCAGGAGTACATCTTCCAGGGTGTTCCTATTGGATTGAAATGCATGAGTTGATTCTTGTGTTTACTGGTTTTGGTTGCTGCTTGCATCAAGCGTGAGAATCCTTGAAGGGTACAGCATCAACCGGGAGGGATGTCTCGGCACCAAAATAAGTAATAACGTGACCACTTACAAATCGGCCGGTTTTTATCTGTCATTCGTAAATTTCATTACAGATCTGCTAGCCATCGTACTCTTTGCTTTGCCTGGATCAATCGCAACACTCTATCCAAAATCCGCTGTGCAGCAATTTAATATGAGTGGTGCAATTAGCCAGGGCGCCAGAGTAAAGTCTACATTCACTTGCTATTTCTGATGGAATAAATCTTTTAATGACCCGCAATGAAGTCTAGTTAATAATTACTAAACCTAAAGTAATGTTCCGTCTGTAAACGTACATATTTCTTCTTGAATAAGAGACCAAGGCTATATATTTTCTTGATCCTTTACAAACTGGCCATTGTCTAAACAATATTCAAATCAAAATTATTAAAGACTGGAAAAGTCTGGCTTGCTTTCCTGCGGCGTTCAAGCCGAAGACTACTCGGAGCCCCAGATCAAATAAGTCTTTGGTCAAGGCGCAAACATGTGACCAGACCTGATTGGAGCCAGGCGACAAAGCTGGTAATTTAGGGACCAATCATATATAATAAAATATTATCTTTTCCAGATGTTCAGATTTGTTGCCTGTTCTAGCCACTCATTACCGAATTTGAGGGAAATAATACTCGTTGCAACTTGCAAGAATATAAAATGTCACTTCTAAATTCCGAGGCTGCAGGCCCACTGGGCTATCCACAACCCCGGTCAAACTCATATTCATACTTTCTTGGCAGACCAAGTCAGGCAAGGTTGGCCCAAGCAGTCCACTGCTACGTTGCATGAATCATTCAGAACTTGGAGGAGTTAATCTCGCTGTCCGTGATGACCGAGTTGCTGGCCCCCACTGCCCACGAGGCAGATAGTGTCTTTGCGCGATGTCTTAATCTTATTTTGTACAATTTATGTAGGGCAACTGGTAGATCCCGGTCATCTCCGTTTTTATCCAGACGATAAAGCACCGGGCGAGCTACAATGACTGTGTCTGGCCCGTGGAAACATAAATTATAATGGCCGTTGTGTTAACCACCGTGGTATCTATTCCCGCAGCTGTTGCAGTAACTGTTTCAGCAGCCATTAGAATATCTCATACGTTACCTTGTATCAACAGACGATGTTGGGTGGGCCTGTCAGGGAAGGGAGCAATCAGGAGGCTTATTAATGTTCCCGGCCCCACATGTCTAAAAAGTTAAATGTCCATGTGAATATCAAGCAACAGCTGCTGTGTAAATATCAAATTTGTATCCATTCTGTTCTTTGACATGCTTTAAAAATCGTCATTGCAATCGATATCAGCAATGTACGACCAGATGTCATCCCGCAGTCCGAGTACGTCGTGGATGCCACTGCGACGAGGAGTCTTGCTCCTTGTTGTTTGTGCAGGACTAATAATATGGGGCCTAACTTTGGGCTTGTCCGGTCTGGCACCTCAGTATGTCGCGACAAAGTTCCAATCGGCGACTCATTCAAGCCCCATAGCAACACCACCCGCGACATTCCGAGGCCAGTTTCCACGCAAGATATGGCAAACTTGGAAATTTAGCCCACCTTCTTACGCAAAGCACGATTTAGAACTGGCCAAAACATGGACTGAAAAGAACCCAGAGTGGAGATGGGAGATCTTGACCGATGCTAATCAGTTGGGCTGGGTCCAATACCATTTCGGCCCCCAAGGGTTCAATAGACCAGACATTGTCGAGTTTTTTACGACTGTCCAGATAAAAGTCATCAAAGCCGATCTACTACGTTATTTGATCATGTATGCCGAAGGGGGTTTGTACGCCGACATAGATGTGGAAGCTCTTAGGCCAATCCGCGAATTCATTCCAAGCACTTTCGATGAAGGAGACATCGACATGGTTTTGGGCGTCGAGACCGATGAGCCAAAATTTAAGGACCATCCAATCCTTGGCCATGTTTCGCGCAGCTTTTGCCAGTGGACTTTTATATGCAAGCCACAATTGCCGTTTATGCTTGGCATGGTTGAGAATGCCATGACCAGGCTCTACGACCTCGCCAAAGAGCAGGGTGTGCCTGTTTCCAATGTGACAATGGACTTTGATCAAGTCATTGCGGGCTCTGGCCCGGGCGTATTCACGGATGTCATCATGAAGTACATGAATGATAAAAATGCCCAAAAATCACTCATTACGTGGGATGACTTTCATCACATAGATAATGCTACACTAGTCAGTCGCCTGCTCGTGCTGCCAGTTCGGGCGTTTGCGGCGGCGCAGACCCATTCGAGATCAGGCACCACCCATGATGTGCCTGAAGCACTTATTAAACACCACTACGGTGTATCAAACTGGACAAGCAAGCATTCACGATACAAGCATCCCGTGTATGGCGCGGTACAGGCATGCAGGTTCAATGAGACATGCGTGAACCAATGGGATGAGAATGTCAAGAAATACGATGCTCTACATAATGAGAACCAGTAAGTGTATATTAGAAACGAAACACCATAGACATAGATCAATAAAGCGTATAACTAAGTAAAATGGTCTCTGTATCCCTTTGCAAGCCCGTAACCCCATTAAAGCACGGTTTATTCCTAGAAGTGGCATCAAAGCGCAAACGATCATGACAGAAGCAACATCAGCATGAGAACTGTTGGAAGATTGGGATATTGTTGGCATCTACTTTTATAGCCTTTAAAGTTATGTAGATTGATGTTAACGGTATCCCTCACTATACACCTCAAACACTTTCCGGTTTTCGGCCATAAACCACTCGGTACCGAAAGAAAGGGTGGTTGGTGCTGGACCGAAGCTCACGTCGCAGTTGTGCGCAATATACCTTGACCTCTTCCATAGACCACCCCAGGAGTGTGCTCGCCATATATAAGACGTAGCCTTCAAAGTCTTGCTCAAGAGCAACCAGAACGTACTGGCCGATTTCCTTCAACTTTCGGTCTTTTGCCCACCCGCCGATTGGAATCTAATTGTAGCATTAAAATTAGCGTAATGAGAAAAGACTCCAGAAAAAATATCTTACCTTTCGATCGACGATTTGGATATCAACAAAGCCTGCTTCTTGCATATACTTTTTCTGAAGATCTTCCTCAACGATGGTGAAAGTTCGTCCCATTTTCTTCCCCCCCTCAATGAAGAATCTCCCCCATTCATGCATAGCACTGGTGTCTGTAACGGTGTCGTCATCGCTTTCCATCATGGCCGAAGCTTCATGGCTTTCTACCCACCCATTCGGTCTGCAGACCTTGAATGCCTCTTTAAATAGAGCCGACCAATCTTTGATGCTCCCGTACAGATATCTCATGTGGATAAAATCGAAAGATTCGGGTTTGAAAGTCCATGACTGGGTGCAGTCATCGATGTGACTGATGTGACGCATTAGATTTTTCACTCGGGTTATGAGAAGCCATAACCAGGGAGTATATCAGGAACTCACAACTCCAGATTCGGTGGAACCCAAGATGGTTGAATGGGAGAAATATCTGTGCCGACAACCTTCGCGCTGGGGAACGTGTCGGCGAAATCACTATTTCCAGAGAGATCAGTGTGCATTCTCTTCAATCCCGGAAGGTCACACAAACATTGCCCATATCCCTGGTCACGGCAAATCAATTAGCTGTCACAGTGAATTTGTGTTGCGCAAATGGAGTTTCTCGTACCAGTCCCTGTTCCTATATCGAGAGCTGCCTACAAATAGTTAAGTTTATAAACAAGCCATGGATGAACGAGTGCTTTACGGACCTGGATGCTGTCCTTAAGAGGCGCCAAGTATAGTTTATCATCTAGGACAAGACACAGAAAATGATGACTTTGCAGTTAGTAGAATGCCAATAATTGTTTGGATGATAGGAAGACTGACACGATGTCCATAGATTCGTTCTGCTTTTCGTCATTAGATGCCCTGGCAGGATTGGAGTTAGCAATTGATCAAAGTCGCGCAATGTTGACAGCTCAATACCAATACTCTGCATTTCCCAGCTCCGAGTGATATGTCCTTCCATGAATGGTGCGATAGGATAGAATACTCGAAGTAATTGAGGCTGTGGATTCGGCAGGGGTGGAACTGATCACAGAATCTCCATCATTTCCCTCAGCCTCGGCTGCCTGCTGGAAAAGGTCAAATCTGCGAGCTTTTTCCAACATTGAAGCCAGGTGGCGCTTACTGCAGTGAGCTGTTCCCAGTGTGCGACCGGATGCAAGGGTTGAGATGGCGAGGGAGCTCGATTCGCCATTGTCACTGGTGTAGTTTCCTCTGCCGCCATACTTCGTAGGTTGCGTTTAGCTGCTGTGCGCGACCAAGGGAGACGGCGTTCTAGTAATTGTGTGGTGGTTGATACCCGACCCCGCAAAAGAAGCGAGTTGCCCTTTAAGTACTTCCATACCCTGGTAGAGCAGTGTGTTGGCTACCAACAACTACCAACCGCTTCTTCATATGACCCACCTTCATTCATTATCCATGATTGGCCGTAGAGCATGCGGTGCTATTCAGTCCCCATAGTCGATAAAAAGATGCCTACGATGCCACCCTGACACTTTGAGTCGACAAGGTCTGTGTTATGGATCCAGGCCAGGTCCCCAAGTCCCGTGCTGCATAGTTGTTCGCTTAAGGAACAGCGATGCTTCTTGACCAGTAAGGACCTGACTTACTACTCTGTAGGAGGCTAGCTAGAATACTAGATCCAGGGAGGAAAGATTGATATGTACTTACTGAATAACCAGCAAGGCTCAAGGTTTCCGGGATTCTTTTTAGAGTGTTACTCTGTGCACCAGTCATTGGCCAGCTTTGCAAGTATTGTCGTCTATTTTAATTTGTTAGTTATGTCATAATACAAAAATTACAATAACAGTTGCTAGCTATAATTGAATTTTGCTGCCGCATGGACCCAGATACTCAGCATGTTACGCGATGAAAATAATAATTATATTTACCTACATTTTCTTAAATTCGAGATAATTAATAAGCTAGACCGAGCTAAGGTTTCATTTCCAGTGGAACTGCAATTGCATAGTTTATGTCGGTAAGGCGAAGATTGTTTATACTACCCTTGCTATTGCCAATGCCCCTGACCGAGGAGCTCTTATCGATTTCAATGTTGGCCCTTTCCCTTCCCACTCTTTTCCATTTTGTTTCTTTTCATTGGATAAAACATTATTATTCATGGCTGGGAGATAATTGCGGTCGTAGCCAGGCAATAGCTTGTATGATGTGGGTCTTCGGTCGGAACTCGGCCTGCAACCAAAACATGGCTGAACGCCTAAATCCGCTTCCCACTTATATATGCGGTCAGAGGCGTCTTTATATTCCTCTCAGTGATCACAGAAGTGATATGAGAGGCTAGTTTTGAGGCAAGGGATGCAACACTTGATTCAAGCCAAGATTTAGTGGCTGGTCAGAGGCGGTAATGCCGACCGGTTGGCCGAACGTACCAATCATACTAACTGTTCTTACACAATATTGGCTTAGATGCTTCCCCACTGCCAGCCGCGATCCGCATACTTCCCGTGGATGCATGGCCAGCCCGTGTTCAGCTGAAACATGCCGTTGCCGTTTTGGTCATGCAGTGTTGGTGTCCGCCTCCAGCAAAAGAAAACCACCTATAAAAACGAAACTGCGCCGCCCGTCCTAGATTTGCGACCAAGAATTCTTTCTCATGCCGTTATCTCCAAAGATAATTGTGAGTTTATATCTCCTTGCATCATGCGGACCATTCTAACATAATATCTGCTCGGACAAACAGTCTATCGGCATCTTCTACAAAAGCTCATCAAGCGTCGAATTTGTCTTTCGAGCACGTTACACTCCCATAATGTAAATAACATGAACTGACATAAAACAGGCAATGAAGTTTTCGCTGGTTGCTATCACAGCCTTAATCGGCATTTCACTGGCCAAAAGTACGGTCCCAGTGTCGAAAAAAGACCGTGACACTTGCGTCCATATCGGCGGCCTAGGAGGCCGTCGTGGTTGCTGCGATTTCCATGACTGCAGTCCTTGCTTTCTCCAAGAACGTTGCTGTTACAAAGCTAGCCGGAGGGCTTCGGACTCTGGATGGTGCCATTGTGGAGTGAACCAGTTCGCAGACGGAGTTTGCTTCTGAGGAAGAGAAAATATGATCTCTTTTTAATATCTGATAATGCATTATCCGGTGTACAGTAATTGACCCAGGTCTGGAGCTCTCGTGGATCGTAATTGGAGCAGGTCTTGGGCCAAGCTGTCCCCAAAGGACTCTCGGTGCTTCAATATCTTTATTAGAATCCATACTTCTCGTGCATGCAGTGTATAGCAACCGTTCACTCCTATAGTTCAAAATCACCTCGCAATGTTGCAAGACATTGGCATGTATCATTGAGATATTATCATTGTACAAAACGTCACAATAGGCACGCTGACGAGGCAAGAATACTCGAGCCTCTCTCAGGATGACTTGACCTGCTCTAGACCAAGGAGCTGATGTGTTCCTCGAAACAATCCCTCGCTTTTGGAAGGATTCTCAGCCTCCTGAGAACAGCCCAACTCATCATTCAATTTCTGCATTGTCTGCGGCACCTGCAGAATGCCCTCAGTGCCTTCGTTCTGGTACATTAACCAACCAGAAAATGAACAAATGTCTGTGAGTAACGATGGTTCCACCACACTTCTTGAACCTCCCAGTGTTAAAGAAGCACCATTTGACACGTCCCGGCTGCCATGGGGACTTGCCTGAATGCCAATAGAACCAGCCACCATGGTGCACCCGAATATAATACCATTATCGTTAACCGCAACTGGGACAGAAGAAATGCCCGCTGGAACGCTATCAATGTCAACGGTTGGATAGCATACTCCATCCAGGACGGCTCGGTTCCAGAGCCGCATTCTGGGGCTGCCATTTTCGTCCCAGAAACAAAAAGCAGTGATCCAACCAGAGATATAATCCGTACCGCTAAAAAGGGAGTTTTGAGTTGCAATGGTGTTCCAGAATTGTATGACGTCCGGACTAGTGGGGTCCTCAAAGGACATGATCATACGACGCAAAACTGGCCTCAGCATTTCTGCAAATTGTGTGGGCTCATCGCCCAGCTGCTCGAGCTTGTCCAGTCTCGCAAGGATATCTTCCCAGTCCGATACCTCTCCGAGTAATGTTACAGAAGGTATGCCACAACAAAAACCCATAGTATAGGAGAAGTACTTTTGCATAGCGCCCATGAATAAGACTGAGGCAACGACTTGGTCACTATCGCGAGTGGTGGAGAAGGCAGGCATAACCCACGTTCGCAACTGGGGATCCTTGACGTTATTGGCAATCATTGCTGTCATGCGCACGGCGAGGGCGCCAAGGTTAGCATTCTCCAGAGTCCCAACGTCTACCACCTCGAGGTGTTTCTGGCCTTGATGTTCGACGAAGAAAGATCGCAGCTTCTCTGCGTTTGCATTGATGAAGAAGCTCAATTGCGTGAGAATGGCGAACCAGACATCCTCAGGTCTCATTGTTAGGTGGTGATGCTTGTTATAAGCATGACAGGCGGCCCACACAAAGCCATTTTCTGATGGCGAAGTGTACCATTGATCCAACTCGCTTCGAGGAAATGAGCTTTGGATAATACGCTTACTGTTTTCGAATTTTCTAGGGCAGGAACCTTTGAACAGATCCTCAGGTGTGGCGGCCCGAGAGTGTTCCCAGCCCGTGGCTTTGTGATCAACGACAGTGAACGATACGGGCATGCCGGGCAATATATTCAGAGACACCAAAGTACGGCCCAATACGACAATTTAAAGAGAGGCCGAAATGGCTTGTTGTTAGCAGCAAAATCAGGTGAAATTGGGTCCCAGTCCTCTCTTGTATAAATATTTCATCGGTGTTCTGCCGTCATCTGAAATGAATGCGGGGTCATGGTCTGATCGACACCGTATTGGTTTAGACCTTGTATGTAAAAAAAGCCTTTGCTGCCTGGAGTTTGTGACCTACTAACCTGATAATCTAACCTGTTCCAAAGCTTGGCGTCATCGCATTGCTGACGGCGCATGAATGGTTGGCTGATCGTATGTCATGCCTCATTGCTGTCGCAGATTAATTGGCCAGGCTAATCTTTTTCAGTGGGACAAACAAAGCCAAACATCATCATTTAACAAAGCCAACAACCAACCACTACGCTCGTCTGATATCCATTCGCTTCAGTAATGTAGGCGCCAGTGTCCGCTCATTAACAAAAGAAATGCAACTACGTCCTGAATAAAAAACTTCGACTCAAGTCGACCTGTTACAAAGGCTATGTTAACGGGTCGAAATCAAGATCTGCTATGTCCCAATCACAGGTGGCCTCGATAGCCTCAACCAACTACTATTATGTAAGTCAGGTGCCTAGACTGGTTGGTATTAGAATTTAGGTAATTAGAAGATGGTTTAGGCTATAGTTAGCCTTGAAATACTATAATAGATAATATCTAAGGCCGGCTTGCTAATTTATTAATTATAAGCCTTGACCCCCCACCCAACAAAAAAAACAGCGCCACAAGGTCAAAAATTGATAATTTCAAGAAGAAACAAGAAATCACGGTCCAAGGAGCTTCATGAAGTAACAGTTGTATTTATACTAACTATATTTGATCCTATGTTGACTTGTCCAATTGATTGGGACGCGCTTAATCCGCCTTGCCCCGGTCGGCACCAGCCTTCTTGCAGTAGTAGGCCCATTCGTCGCCACCAAGATGCTTCGCCAAGGAATTGCAAACAATCATATCGCCCCGAGCACTCTATCGAGGAGATTAGAATGAGAAATAATAATACTTAGTATGTTAATGCTTACGGTTTTGCAGTCAGGGCATCTATCCCACTGCTTGTTGCCGGTATTGCGTCTTTTGTACATGCCACATGCAGCTTCAGTAGCGGCATTATTCTAAAAAGGTCAGTTTAGCTATATCTCGCGTACTAATTCTTTTCAGATTACATACCTCTTTTTCTTCCTCGACTAGGCGAGAGCCAATTGATACATCTGCACACCATGCATATTTATGCAAATCGGCAACGGCACTAGAGATATCTGAATCAATATATAACCAAGTTGACAAAGCGACAAGAGGTCACATACCCGGTGGCGCAGATAGCCGCAAAGAGAATAGTAGAGAACTGCATTTTCTTTACAGTAGTCGTGTGACTTGGAATGTATAAAGATGGTCAAAAGTAATGAAGAAGAGATGGTTGTTGATGTTGATGATTGAATCGAAGTTGGGGGGGGTCAAAGGTTCAATTTATCTTTCAGGGCATTGCACGCCCCATAGTACGAAGTTACAATTTGATAACCTACCTGTGTCATTGATTCCTCAGCCACAGCTATGACGGAAAGCCCATGAGGGTTTTCCCCAGGCATGAAAATTCATGAACGCTCGCTACCGCATTACGCCGCGCACGTACAATACCAAACCAGCTGATACAGCACGGCCACCTTAGATTCATACGGAGCAAGTCAATTCTGTGTATGAACAAGAAACGCTCGAAGATGCCAACTCACCCAATCATACAATAGTCTAAACGAGTTTTACAGATCTGACAACTCACAGGTGTTTCTCAATTATTTTACGCATGGTCGCTGTGACGTCATCTTGTAACGTGAACATTCACACCGCAGATTTAACCTTTCGGCATTTTATAGCTGCAGCAGTATCCCTCCGAAACCGGTACGTTTCAAGCTAAAATAACTTATCTTGGAAGCATTGACAGCCGGATCCTATTTCAGTGAAAGCCAACCCGAATGAGAGCATTGGTTCTGCCTACCCTGAACTTATTTCGGGTCGGCATTTCTTTAAACTCGCACAACATCACAATCCAAAAGCCCATGGTCAATTTGACTTATTTTGACAAGATTCTTGGTCTGGGAAGACCAGGACAAATTAAACAATTTTACTGCCGCAGCCCAGCACAACAAGATTCGTTGGCATCTGTGCAGTTCAGCCCTGCTTTCACAGCTTGTCTCAGCCTACAAATCAAAACAGTATTTACCGGTCCACTAAATGATGTTTTTGAAGAAACGCCTTAGGGCGCTCATGTTGAACTCACTCAGGGCCCTGTCATAATCCTATGTTTTCGGTCTTCGGTCGGACTAATTAGCTTGGTTTTGGACTGTCAAAGCGGGCTTAATTTCTTTGAGATCGGATAATTCATGCAATGTTTGTTAGTGCACGTGCCATAATGACAGCCAAATGGACTAATTTGGCCTGTTAGCCTGGTAGGGCTGTGACGTTTCGGAAGTAGACATTTAATCAAGCAGAGAAACACGGTGTGCATGTTTAAAACACAAACCGTGTGACAGCTTAGAAAGCTTAACCAAAGTTTAATCTCGATGCTTCACTTTAGGATGATTGATGCTGTTTGGGGCTGACGCAGTGCAGTAAAGTATGAGGTAGTATTTTTATCTGGTTTAACAATAGTAAATTTGGTCAATGGATAAGGTAATCCCTCGTGCGTGCAGTAAAATATTACACACAAATCTACTATAAAGAGGAGGCATACTCGCCGGTTGGAATATTGCCTCTTCTCATCATCAGACTCAACAAGCTCATTTAAACCAGAACTCCAACAGAAACCCAATCATCTAACTACCATTTTCAAAATGCAAATCAAGACTGCGCTTATCCTCCTTGCCAGCGCCGCTGGGTATGATCATCCCTCCCCTAGATGAGATTTGATATTTCTTGGAGCTTTTCTAACCAGGGTTTGGATTTACAGCGTGATGGGTGATTTGCACAAATATGCCAGCTGCTGGAGCCGCATCCAGCCGGTCCACAATCCTAACGGCTGCCCAGCCAAAACGCTGCCAAGAAGTGAAGACAGCTCGCCAAACTGGAATCTTCCTCTGAGCCGTATGACGGAACGTGGTGCCTATGGTGATGTAAGTTTTGGTGCCCTCATACCTCGTTTCAATCATTAATATTGTGCAGAACGAAGCTGCAACGGTGAAGGCTTGTGCCTCCTATCGCAAGCGCAACACTGGGAACAAAATGTGGGACAAGTGCCCCGATTGCACCATGGTATGTTCTTTTTCCCCGGTGTCTTCATTTATGAGAAACCTTTTCCGTGTTCATGTATACTGATTCGGTGCAGGGCTGGAGACGAACCTCGGATCCCAAATATTGTGTAAACTCTTGCAACTCAGGAGCGGGTCACATTGGTGGAGACGAATGGCTCTATTACTGCAAGCAGGCCGGAGCGGATGGAAGTTATGCATACTAGGCTATTTCACGAACCTGGCTGTTGGTGATAGTACTATTGGAAGGATATTGAAAGTATGCTACTCAATACACGAATTAACATGATTTTATCGCGTCCATCGGGAATTCGATTTGCGTTCAATGCCGATGAAACAGACACTTGAAGTTGTTGCTTTCTCGATTTTTGACGGAGCGCTCCGTGAAGGCTTCAACCTCAGCGCTGAAGCATGGACCCTTGGCTAGTTTTGCACTTTGACGCTTCTAATTTTTCTCCCGTCTTCCATGCCTTGACATCGCGCCATTGCTCGAGAACAACAAAATTATTCTGTGTAATCATCAAGCCTCAAACGGAATGATGCTTCCTAACTAAATACTTTGTAGCAAACTAAGCAGAAAGACAAGCAAATTGGACTCTACCTATGTTTGTGCTATTGAAATCGGGGGAGTTGTGCTCTCTTTTATTGATCAGCCCACCAGGTCAAAAAATGAGTCATGACCGTAATTCTCGCGATTACCGGCACCAATAACAGCTGTTATCAATAGAAGGCTCTGTACGCAGCAGCCCAGGTGGTAGGGAAAACTGCACACCAAGCCCAAAACAACTAAAACGCTGACCGTCCCAGTCAAGAAGCCCCCCTCCCAGAAGCACCCACTCACACTGCCACAAGAAGTCACGATTTAAGAACAACTGATTGGTCAAAAATTTACAACCAAAAACCAAAAGCATAAGAATAAGCATCTATGGAAAAATCTGATGAGACGACGGGTCAAATTCCGACGTGGCATAAAATGAATGAATTAACCCATTTTACTTTTGCTTATCTCCACTGCCACGTCCACCATGCCTTGAGTTCAGGGTTAAAAGACCCCGGTCAATTTATCCGATGATACCGAAAAACCCCCAGAAATGCGAAAATACAAGTGTGATGTTTATTGGAATGAATGCGCAATATCACGCATTTTCCATGGCCAATGGAATGACGGCCCGGAATAATTGATCCGACGGAGATGAAATAAACACCGCGGGAATGGTGTGTCACACGTGATGTCTGCGCTGTCATGGGCTGTGTCAATCCTGTTTGTGCCCGGACCCGAAACTCTCGATTGTTCGGGTCGAGCACCGGACAATTGCGGACTCCAGCTCCAACGTCCCAGAACAAGGCCTAACACAAGGCCTGAAAACACGGCCCAACACCAGTACTGACAAGATCAAGTTCAGCTGCGCTTGCGGATGTCCGGATAGAAGCGGGCCCAGGAATATTCTGCCCATCCTGACCGCTCGGCAAGATCGGAAAGCGAACTCCATCTTGCAGATGTGATGGCCTTTAGCGGCCCGTTCATTGGCTAACCAATCCGGAGGCTTGTCCTGTTTGGCCATGTGCACAATGCGACAGTGTCTCTCAGCCAGAATCAAGGCTGTGGCAGTCTCTATTTAAAGCCACGTCACCGAAGGTCACCGCGGGCTGCACAACTTCAGCCTCGCACTCCCAGCTCGAACGCGACGGCACCAGACTGGACTAGTGGACAGGCGTCATGGACATTTCAGCGCCGCCGTTCTGGGGCGCCCAGACCTCTTATTTGAAGTAAGGATCCCCACCCCGCCTCCTCCCCGGCCCGAGGACCGAGTGCTCAACTCGATACGCAGCTTTTGTGAAGAGGTACTTTGACCCGACCCAACTCCCACCATCCACGCGGATCGGGCCAAAGCAAAGATCTCACATGGCCACGTCGTAAAAAAATAGGATTATGTCGTCACCCGTTACGTTGCCGAGTTCGTCAACACCCTCAGCAGCTTAGTCTATGGTCTGTACCGAGTTTATGAATCTGTGTCATTTTTGTGCAAGAAGAAATTAACTCGTCCAAGTTGTATATGGATGCTATGGAATCCTCAACACAAGGCACAAGCCGGAAGCCGGGCCGAGGTTGGTTTTGTACTGTGGTTTGATTGGCGTAGGCCTTTGCTCCGGGGCATACCACATGACATTAAAATACCACACGCAAATGTGTACGTCTATCAGCCTGATTCTTGAACCACGCCGTTTCTAAAAAAAGAATTTGTTCAAATGTGTAGCCGACGAACTATCTATGCATCTTTTAACCACACCATTAACCTACCAGGTTCTTGCATACGATGCCACCCCAGACCGGGCCAGGTTGCTTAAGATTATCCTATCTATAGTCTTTACCGTTGTCATGGTTGCACACATGGCGTTGGATGAATTTCTTCTTCATGCAGTCACCTTTGGCTTGGAAGTCGCCATTATCGCCACCCGGATAACAACAATGATTCCAAAACAAGTTCCCGATCCGCTCCAAAAGAAAAGACTCCAGTACATAGCAAGGCTTGGCTGCGGCAAGTTTACCCTTGTTCTACCTAGCAAAATAAGACTAACAAAAAGATTAGGCAGTTTTGCGTTGGGCTACTTTGTCTGGTTACTCGATGACTGGGTATGCAACATGTTGATAGAACTGAGGAATTCTGTTGGAATCCCCTTTGCTTTCTTCTTAGAATTACACGGATGGTATGGTTTGATATGCTATACTACTATAGATGGTAAACTGACATTTGATAGGTGGCATGTTTTTACTGCTATTGGAGGTTACGTTGCTGTGGCGGTTGTGGACGTGATAACATCTGGTGAGGTCCATGAAGACCCCACCGATCTCTTCGCTTGGCCCCTTCCCCCCGCAGCGAGATTCACAGCGAGCATCCTATCGGGAGACACGAAGGCAACAAAGAAGATATAATTTTGGCATGACTTGAAACTCGATACGGCCAGCTTATGACATAGAACAATATGACAGCTTACGAAATAAAGAAGGTCGATTTAGGTTGAAACTCTGGGGAACGCTTTATCATGAGTGGGCAATTATGTCTATGTGGTCAGTCCCCTGGAAGGGCAGCTTGGCTTAGGTCTCCCAAACAAGTGAATAGATAGGCCTTCAGTCGGTAAGAAGTGAAGGATGGACATTAGAACCATTTGTCAAGCTCTTTAGCATGTCTAATATACCCCCCGCCCTCCGAGAGCATTAACCAGCCACTATTTTAAATTTATCCACATAGCCCCACTGGTTTTGTTCCAGCCCTTGTGATTGTGCATTTGAATTACCGAACTGAGAAGTAAACTGATCAAACCAAAAGATGTCGGGAAATTGTTACATTGTTGAACATGCATAAGTCTGGAGATTTCGTACTTTAATGATACGAAAAAGGTTAGCTAGAGGATGTTGTCTGTTTAGTTGCGGCATAGTGCACTACATGCCGCTTTCATACTGAAACTTTTTCAGGCTGGTTCAGGACCCTCTGGTTAATCACGATGGGATTTGGGCTGCATAAGTAGACAGTAATTTTGTCGTCTATAAATCTATTGTCTATCATAGTGAATTATAATATTTATCGCCTAAAGTCAGCCAATGCTGAGTGAGCCATGGCGGGCATCACAATTAGGTAGTTCCCTTCTATATCTGCTTTTCTCCAGCATTAACCTCAAACAGCCGACTGCTGCTGCTATATTTACTCAGTGTAAAGGCAGTTGACGGGCTTGGACTCGTCAATGACGTTGGCCTTGACGCCAACACAGTTGGAGTTGCCGCCGGGGCTGTCGACACCAGCGCTGACCCAGACGCTGTAGGAGTTGTCTGTGGCGCCGGGGCAGGCGAGGAAACCGGCACCGTCGAAGGTGAGACCGTTGGCGCTAGTGTAGGAGAACTTGTTCAACTCAGCGTTCTTGGGAGGAGACTGAGCACCGGTAAGGTAGCCGAGCTTGCCCTGACCTGATAGGCTGTTAGTAAGACATGTTCTGCTATAAAATGGAATGCAACTTACCCATGCCGGAGCGGTCAACATAGACCTGCTGGGGAGGGTTCTCAGTTCGGTAGAGGTAGAGCTCGCCGTTGTTGAGGTAGAAGTAGGCAGAACCATCGGTGCTGGAGTCACAGGTGGCCTGGGTGTGCTTGAGGTTCAAGAAGAGGCTGCTGCTGGCGGCCTTGAAGGCGGCGTACTGGAGATCGCTGCCAGATCGGATGGCCTGGAGGCGGAAAGAGGGGTTGGAGACAATGGTGGTCTCGCCAGTAGACTGAGGAGCGGCAGCGGCAAGGCCGGCAGCGATGAGAAGAGACTTGAACTGCATGTTGGCGGTTGGGTTGAGAGTTGGAAGTGGTTGAGTAAAGTGGTGAGGTAGAAGATGCTGTAGAAGTGTTGATTGATGGAGTGTTGATGATGAGAAAAAAGGACTTTGCAAGCAAACGACCAAGGTCCTTATATAGAATTATCACTGACAGCTCGAAGCCATATTGAAGTCCACTTTTGCGTAGATTGGAGCCGAGGCTCCGAAACTGACATCATTGCTTGTAGAATACGAGGGCACGGAGATGGGTCCTCGCTCTCAACCGTGCTGCCACCTCCACAGCTTGGACAGCATTGGGATGAGGGAGACAACTTTCCATGCAGATCTTTGGCACGACCTTCTCGGAACCCGCGGGCTTCTTCATCCAGCCCGTATTTCTCTAAGAACAGACTCTTAATGTCATCTACAGACAGTCTTGAAATATGCACTTCTTACTCAGATTGTCTACGCCTTTGGTGGACAAATTAGGAAACATTCGAGAAACGTTCTAGATGCACAGAATGCACCGTTGCCACACTACTATTCAACGGCTCTAAGGCCCCCTGGCCGGTCTAATTCATCAAACATAAACATAAACACACGGACGACTCAACCTTTCATCCCATTATTTGGCGGGCGCAAAACATGGGGCTGTTGGCCGCTGGAGCATTGGCTGGCCTTTGTGCCAAAGCCATTGGCGCTACGGGCTTTGCCTAGCACTGTGGAGAGTCCATGCGCTGCATATCCTGACCGTATGGAGCTAAAGATCGTCCAGAGTACGCCCATTTTTAGAATACGGCATGGGGCTCAAGCACTAGCTCAGTGCCAGTGTTTGTCCATCCCAACTTTCCCACGTCCTGCAAATCTTCCCCAGTCGCAACCCCTTTGAAACCCAACTTACGAACCGGGCAATGAGATTTGGCCGTTGCGTCTGACATCGTATGGCCTGCCCGACTTCCGAAGGCGACAACAAGGACAAACGGGTACGCCGCATGGACACTCTGGGTGGCGGTCAAGCGCATGGCAAGTGGCCCGGCTCACTCTGAATAGAGTTTCTCGCCTCAATATATTTTCGGCCCAACTCTGCGGTGAATGAACGGTCGCATGAATTTATTTGGGTTCATCGAACCAGCCATCTAGACTACGGTGATGCACACCCGACTGGTTCAGAGAGCGCCCAGGCTCCCCGAATAACTTCACCTTCATTGGACTAGTCGTACTGGGTGGATCTGAATTTGGTGTTCAAACGTTCTCACATATACTGGTGGATGAAATTAAGTTATTATTTCCCAAGTTTACTGATGCAGCATCACAATGTGAATAAACAGCAGGTTCCAGTAGTGTTGAGCACATGTTCAAGCCTATGACCCATTAAATATTTCCCACGTCCGCATAGAGATCAAATCGTCTCTGAGTGGTCAATGGAATCTGTTGACGAGCTTTTTGGATTGTGGCGTCGTCTAGTTCAGCGTAGATTACAGCGTCGTCGCGTTCCGTGGTTGCCATTATCCTCCCTGCAGGGTCAACTATCATACTGTGGCCCCAGGCTGGATAGCAGGAGTCCTTTTTGAAGGACTGTGAGCACATTGCCACAAAAACTTGATTGTCGATGGCTCGTGATCGGGCCAGCAACTCCCAGTGCAGTGGCCCAGTAGTGCTATTAAACGCCGAAGGATAAATCAATGCAAATGCACCCTTTCGAGCTGCTACGGCTGCCAACTCTGGAAACCGAATGTCAAAACAGATACCAAGTCCGATTTTCCCGTATCCATCAAGGTCAACCACTGTAATTGCATTTCCCGGCGACAAGACGTCCGACTCCCGGAATGTCATCTCGCCCGGAAAGTCGACGTCGAATAGGTGTACTTTTCGATGTGACCCGAGCAAGTCGCCTTTGGGAGAGAAGACCAGAGTTGTGCTGTAATACTTGCCGCACTCGGAGTCTAATTCCGGGATGCTGCCGCCGATCAGGTACGTGCCTGAATCACGGGCCATCTCGGCGAGGGCATGAAATGTCGGTGCGGCCTCCCTCGGCGGGGGGCTCGGCTTTAGGATCTCCGCATACGCGGGAAACGAGGCTGTGGCATACGGCGAGTTGAAACATTCAGGGAGAACAACGATGCGAGCACCGTTTTTGGCTGCCTCTGACACTTTTTCACGAGCTGTCGAAATGTTTTCCTCCTTATCAGGAGCTGATTCACCTGGTGTTAGCAAAGCTTTCGAGAGCGTCAAGGGGCGTGGCAAAACAGACTGCTGGAGAATTGAACACAGGCAATTTTGACAGGGCTCTGGAGGAAACAAGAAGTCTGCGTAGAAGCCATTTTTTGCACTAAGGGAGTAGATTCTTATCCTTTTGAAGAAAGAGATGGTGGAGGGACACTTGGTCAAAGCCATCAACATGAAAATATTCCTGCTGTTGAGCCTTTGGCAAAAGTGCAGCCCCATCAATATTAACTCTGCAACTCATCGGTATTTTTTACGCAAAATCTCGCCAAAACTGTTTGAAATCGAGCCACAGACCATAATAAAAAAGTGAAGTCATTTTTGCCCCAATCATTCTTCATACGATACGTGTTTATCATCGCGTCGGTCCCGCGAACTGACTCTAGGGTAGTTAAGAGGGACTGATCGTTCCGGTTGACTGTGTTGGGTATAGCGCGAATGTTGCTAACCCCAGTCTGCTAGCTGGCATTGTCTTGTATTACAATCGTCGCTCGCGTCGACCATATTTCGCTAGGCATGGTAGCTTTTCATCGCTAAGAGACTTTCAAGGAGCTCCACATAACCAGCTTAGGCTCGAGTGGACTATCAATCTTTGACGCGGTGTGCGGGTCAATTATGTAAAGGGTCATCTTTTCCGACATGTGGCAATGGATTGACGCGTGGACGCTGTCACAACATGGTGGAATGGCAAGTTGAGCGACGCGCCTAGATGCGAAACTGGTGCAAGGCGATGTTTGAACAAAGAAATGGCTCTTTTACCAGCTACCGGACTTGACTGTCCGAAATGCATAAATTCGGGCTGAATATTCCTTCACATGCAAGACATTCATCAGTTCCAGACCAGTTTCACTAGTCTTTTGCAATATTACTAGATCGACACGACACCGCAACAACCATGACCGCTCTCGTTAAAAAAGAAGTTCGCACTAGCGAGGCTCCCGCGCCACACCCATTCTTTTCCCAGGGTGTTGTCGTGGGGAACATTGTCTACGTCTCTGGCAGCTTGGCCAAGGATCCCAAAACTGGAGAATTTGTGCAGGGCACCATCGCCGACCGCACAGTACGATCTGCCCCATTTCTAGCTGCATTCTACGTGAAATAGCTGATTTGCCTAGGTTCAAATTCTGAAAAATATGTCTGCGATAATGCAGTCAGCCGGGACCACAATTGACAATACAGTGAATTGGCCTTTTGCTTTCTGGCTTGCAGCGCTTGAACTAACCACAAGATGGTTTAGATCAAAGTAAACATTTTTCTCACTGATATGAAAGACTTTGGTGAGATGAATGAGGCATATGGATCCTTTTTTAACAAAGGAGTTCGCCCAGTGAGTAATGCACCTGCCGGGTATCGACCCCCACTGACTTGGCTTCCAGGTCCGTACTTGCATTGGAGTCAAAGAACTACCGTTTGGCGCCGACATAGAAATGGAGGCATCGGCAGTCATTTGATATATCACCCATGGAAAATATAATTTATTGAAACCACTTTCTAAGATGTCACTATATTCAATGCTGAATTGCAGGGCTTTGCTGTTTATTGTTTCAATTATCGAAGGTTATAGCCCCCAGCTCCAACCCACTTCCCGAATTTCAAAAGGAAATCAATTCTTCCATCGCTTCTCAAGCATCTCCCTGACTGAAATGGGCTTGATTTCAGGAAACATATCATTCAGTGACTGCTTAGGTTGCAGGTCAAAGGCTCCAGAGACAAAGAGTCGCCCGAATTGCGCAAACAGGCCTTGGAGTGCCTCCTTGGGGAAAAACGGGTAAGCTGGCACATGACCGGGAAGTTCCGTGATTTTGCCAGATTCCAACAACTCGAGCGAGTCATGGACAATTTCGAACTTTTCGCCTAATGAATGGGGGTCAGCATTTTATTTTTACCTCGTCGACGTGATATGTGGGAGCTTTTTATGCAAAGTGTTGGTACGCACCTCGAACGTCTTCAGCAATTGCCGCAAACTCTGACCAACTTAGCTTGTCTCCAATAATGTACGAATCTCTCTCCCATGCTTTCAGAGTGAGGAGTTTGGCAGTGAATTTGGCGACATCGCCAGAGTAGGTTAGGGTTACGGGCTGGTTTCCGGAGCCTGGGATGGATGCTTTTTTGCCTTCGGCATCAACGACGAATGTTGTTGGTGACAGATAGGATTTGACGTTAGGCATGCCCCAGTAATCAAGGAACAGGCCGTTGGAGATGACTGTCCATTCGAGATCTGTCTTCTCCAGGGCGTCAAAAATGGCCAATTTCTTTTGGGCAATTGGGAACCACGATTGTTCAGACGTGTATCTAATGCCCCAGACGCTGGGGATGAAGCGTTTGGTGACTGAAGACTTGTTTGCAGCTTGAACGAGCGAAATCTCGTTGTCAGGTGGCGCGACGGAACCAAGCCCAGACACAACCGTGCCGACTTGGTTCTCTTGCAGGGTCGCGGCCAAGGAATCCACATCCGAGTAATCGACGGCAACGATGCGCGCACCGATGGTCTTTTCAAGCTCTGGGTTCGCCTATCAATATAGATATTAGCTGGGTTTCAAAGCATGACGACCAGATTTTTTTTTGGCTGCAACAGTCCAGATTGACGAACATTTCGGCTTAGGATAATGACTTCCAGTGCTCCATCTGCGAGGATCGCCTCAACAACAGTCCGACCAATGCTTCCGGTGCCTCCGGGAACAGCGACGACAGACATGATGATTGATTGATATGATATTTCTTTCTTAAAAAGCAACAAAGAGATCGGCCACAGAGGGGCTTTTGTGTAACGATAATTGATTGTGTGCCTGAGCTATTGAAGAATTCTTTTTGTGTCTATACCGCTGGGATTCCATCTTATATAGGTGCTCCCGTCCTTTTCGGATACTACTTGCTATATGCCAGTTGGAGTAGCTGACAAATTTTGGCATTTCAGGGAAGCTTAAATGCCCACATGGTGCTCTCCAAGTATCCCACATAGGCTCGAAATGGCAAAGCCGAGAGCCCCGCATCACCACAGATCCTTGCCCCGGATACGATATGCACCCGATCTTTGGTGATTTTTACTTTACTTACCAAATCACCTTTGCGCCATGACATTTGATCATCAAATAATGTGTGAGCTTTTTATTGGAATTGGGTTACATTTATAATCGTATAATTATTCCAGCGCTACTTTGTTTCCATCTCCTTTTCATGTAAAAATAAGTTTGGTGTTATTCGTTTCATCAGATCAGAAAAGCATTCATCCGGCTGGCGGGTGAGAAAACAACCGAGGCTCATCCCTATCGAGAAGTCCCATGCTACTACGGTGGCTATCAGCCCGGATACGCATGAAGACGATTCATTTGCATGAAATATGCTACATATGGACTGTCTTTCTGTGGCAGAGAGCTTGGGATTCGTGTCGTCGGTGGTAAACGGTGACCTCATTTCTGGAACCATTATATCCAGTATTTGGGGACTAAAGTATCCAGGGTGATTAAATTGCGAGAATTGTGTCACCATAAGACCCATACCGTGAAGGTAGACTTTGAAGTGCACGAGGGCAAGCCTAGAAAGAGGTTGTCAACTTTTGTTGTCTCAGCAAAGGTATGATGAGCCGTCAGAATTACCTTTGATATCCTACCCTGACATCTCCGTTGGAGCATTCGCGGTCGATTGTAGCCTGTGAATAGAAGCCACTGCGCTGGAAAATGGTATACATATTTTTAGTCTGCATCATAAATGGACCTAGCCGTTCAACCCCTCTATAGATAGACAGAATGAGTGTGATGAGTACAGCCTGGAATTTTGGAAGCTGCTCGGGACAAGGCCTACTCAGGCCGGGGTCTTGTCTGATCTGGTCGAGCTAATCGTCGAGATTAACATCAAGCACCACATTTGTTAGAGATGCAACATACAAGAAAGTTTCCAGTATTGGCGGATAATTCGTCATGCTTGAGCTTTGCCTCTTCTTTCGCTTGTGGTGTATTTTTAACCCAGAGCCCTGTAGCAAGAACTGCTTGGACAACTTGTTCGGCTTGAGTAGTGGTTGTAAATAATTTCTCATCCAGTAACGGCCAATGAGGATGAACTTTGCGGAAGTATAGTTCACCTAGTTCCCGCTGTGTTGGATCCATCATGTGGCCGAGTTGCCCCGGACTAGACGGTGTCTTGGAAGCCGGATGACTTAGTGCCACATGCCGATTACGGACATCCCTAAGAAGCGACCATTAAATGAGCGCCAAGAGTGGATTAATACTGAAATTAAACCCATTCTCACCTTCTCCGAAAGGATGCATGGCACAAATGGCACTGGAATGATCGCGCGCCGTTGTGTTCCTTTTCGTGGCGCGAGAGATGTTCTCGTCGTCGGTACGAGCGGCGACAACCGCTGTGTCGACATTCGAATCTTTTGGATGTTTCGTTCATAATAATTGGACAGTAGGCCACGGTAGCCGGCTCAAGTAGTGATTGGGAGGTGTGATTATTAGTCGAAATAACAAAATCCGGGGTCGGGAGTTGTTCACACAAGAGCTAAGTTTTTTGGGAACAAGGCCATGTGGGACGCGACATGAGATGTGGGGGAGATGGTCGGTGTGAGCCATGTGACGGGGACAACAGGAAAAAAGAAACCGTCTCGTCTAAATATCTTTAAAAAGAAATCTTCAATTGATGAAGACTATGCTGGATTATCAGCATATCTCGGATATTGGTCCCATATGGCGGGCTTGAGGCGTCTAGGGAGCAAAAAGAAAAGTTTCCTGCTCTGCCCCGTACTGGAATCGAACCAGTGATCTTATCATTTCGAATGCATTAACTTGCTACTAGTGATACGCTTTACCACTGAGCCAACGGGGCTTGCTTTGAGCTTGTGATGATTCTGCTTCCAAACAGCGACCATTTTCGTTTGGTGATGCGATGGCATCTTTTGTGCGAAGTTGGACAAGTTGGCGCATTGTAGCGCCTGCAGTTTTGCTTTTTCTCGCTCCAGGAGCGTCAAAGGCTGCTTATCCCAAAGCCTGGCCTTATTTTGTGGAGACGCTAGAGTGCTAATTCGTCCTGTTCTTATCATGGCGGGTGAGATTGAACCGCAATTGATCTGTCACGAGCCCACGTTCTTTCAGCGCGACTCTACGGCATTCCACCTTGGGGCAACAATCAGTTAACAAACACATGTCATGCTGAATCTGACTTGATAATATACTTCAAATAATGTGATGAGACTCGGATCCATTGATCTAGCAAATCACGAATGGGTGTATTGGGATTTGGTCAAGGAGCTGCTCAGATGGTTCGTGGATTCGGTCATGGTACAAGATGCGACGATCACGGTATGAATAACTTCCCGAGAAATTATGGAAACAAGTCATCTTAGTATCGAAATCTGATCAAAATATAGTACAAGTGAACGTTTTTATCGAAGCAATTCCCCGCGGGTTCCATATGTACCATACCGAGAGATCTTCCTTTGACAAGTACATGTTGACCAACTGCTACCCCCACGTCGATCCTTCATACTACCCCGTGATAGTGATAGTCACTTAAGTCACTTAAGAAGGAGGAGGTCCGGGAGGGAAACCACCGCCGCCGCCCCCAGCGTTCTCATTCTCTTGACCGCCGCCTTCGTAGTAAGTAGCGGCTGCGCTGACTTCCTTTACCAAGGTCATGTTGACACCAAAGCTGAACCAACCAAGAAGACCATCGCTGACAGAGTTACCCAAGAGGACGTATTCAACGAATGGATCGCTGGTCTTGGCGGTCTCCTGGAGGATGTTATCCTGGGCGTTAGTGGTGAGGGACTGGGTGTTGGTGGAGTATGGGCTGAGCTTTTCAACATCGGTGATGAGATCCTGGTCAAAGAAGATCTGGCCCACGTGGCTGGCAGTGGTAGACCTCATTGTTCCGTTGGCGAGGGGCTCAGCATCAACGTGCAAGAGGACGTGAATGTGCGTGGTGCGTCCAGAGTAGTGGCCGGGGAAGAGCGTCTCGTACTGAGCAACGCCATCCTCGTCAGTCTGCTGCACACCTCGCAGGAAAGTGGTGTCGAGGTTCTCAGGAGCGCTCTGGTAGTCACCGCCCGAGCTGACACCGGAGTAAACACCAGTGGAGTTGCAGTCTGTCAAGAGTTGTTAAAACCTTATCCCAGTATTGGTATGTAATGAGAAGATTCAAGGTTAACTTACGCCAGATCTCAAGGTACGCGCTGGGGACGGGGTCGCAAGTCTCAATGTCCAGAACTTGCAAGTCAAGTGCCAGGTCCACACCAGTCTGGACTTCAACAATGTTCTGACGAACATACTCTCCAGACACATCTGCAGGTAGGGTTGACACATTAGCAGGCCGTCTGTCGAGAAGAATTACTTCAACTTACAGTAAGGACCCTCGGTGGTCTCAGGAGCCAAAACACACGAGTTGTTGGTCTCGAAAAGTGTCGACAAGGGAGTATCAAGGGTGTAGTCGGCAGTCGAATGGTGAGAGACGGTAAGAAGATCAGTTAGATCACGGCCTAGTTCAAATATTAGCTTCAAAGATGGCAGGTTTGGGAAGTGTAAACACTGCAGTCTTTTATACCTTGGAGGTGGCGCTTCTTGAGCATCCTAGATGCCATGGCGGCACGGCGGTCAACGGAGCGCTTCTCCAGGCCACGGGCACGAATCTTCTCGGCGCAGTGGCTCAAGTCCTTCTTGGAGTGCTGCAGAGCGGCAACGCGTGCGGCCAATTCTTTGTTGTGGTCATGGCCTGGATGCGCAGAGACGCTGGACGCAGCAATGGCGCCGGCAACAAGAAGACCGAAACGCATGGTTAGCAAAGGCGTTCGGCGCTTGGGCGATTCTTGAGATGAGATATGGGCTTATAAGCGATAGACAAGTGTGTATCCGCACTCTGTAAGATGGAGAGTCTGGCAGTTGGTGATGAAGAAACTGTCATGTCCTGAGCAACGAAAGATGGCTTTATATATTCAATTCTAGTACAATACGAGCCCCTGATGGATCAGTTGAAGTCGGAATTGGCTTGGCATCGTGAAATGTCCATTCTGGCACGCAAACAAACGGAGGTTGGCGATATTCCGCAATATCACCGACGAATTACTTTTTCAGTAAAGATGGTCCGTCCTTCCCCTTTCGCACTGCAACGTAGTGAGCGATGCCAAGCCGTCTACTAGGCGTAGCATGTTGCACCAAGTTTCCATTTGCCTTCTCAGGATCGAAGAAGAAGGAACAAGACGCAAAAGTGCATGCAAAAGTACATGCAGTCCCGGAGACAAGGGCCAGGAACATTAATGCCGATGCACCAATTGGTCAACCGGCATTGGTAGATCCAGGTCCCGTCCGGCTTGTGGGGGTGCCCTACCCTGGTCGCGTCGGTTGGCTAAGATGGAAATATCGTCGCCAAGGTTGCGGGTTGCAACGCCAGACAAGGCAGGTTGGGATGCGCCCTGCAATAGGAAGGTAGCGCGTCGATCGAAGAGATTTGGTTGGGTGCAGTTGGAAAGAAACACTCCCACTTCCCGTGCATTCACAAGAGTGATGACGCGGCTCTTCTGCCATGAAACAGGGACAGGGCCATGCATGGCAGGTGGATTGCACCAATCAAGACGGTCGTATTTTGGCATCTTCTTGATATCCAGCCTCTGAATGGGCGGGAAATTATAGAATGGGAGGCCCAAGTCAAGCAATTAAGGCCAGCATGTTGATGGATTCTGGGGGAAACGCAGGCTAATTTCGAATAGGCTCATGGAATTGCGGAGGTAGACTCTCCTTGAGAGTGAGTTGAGGCTGGAGGCCAACATGTTCCACTGGCAAATGTGCTTTACTGGTATGGATTGATTGTGCAAAAGGTTCATGAATAGCGCTACCACACTATAGATTGCGCTGCATCTTTCATGTGAATAGCCTCGACCGAGCTTCCAACTTTGGCGACAGGAGATACTTGGGGTCACATCCCTTCTAGCAAAAACAGCCAATCTTGTTACCATGCACGTATCAACTCCCCGATCCTTTAACCATAAAGTAGCTTATTTAAGGTCCGGGTGCCGAGGTTGCATTTCTGGACAAGGGAGTTCCAACAGAAATGCTACCTGCCCCAATTTATGCCACAATCACGACTTGCATTCGCAATCCGCAAACTGCGGTGACTGCACTCCTTGTGGGGGCCAAGCGGCATATCGGAAGCTTTTGCCCGAAGTGTTTCCCCATCGCCTTCAGGGCCCCTGTCACGATCGCTTTGACGGATGGTGTGCCGCGGTCGAATCCTTGTCAGGTTGAGGCAGGTATTCACATGTTGTGGAGCACTTGACTCCGCCCTGCCTTTGACGGCGTTGCGGTCTGGACGAGGCTTTGGTGGCTATTTTCACGTATGAATGATGCGGACCTTGTTTTGACCTTTTTCTCTATCTGGGGAAGAACTCTATAGAGAAGAAGAAAAGTGTACGGCCAACAGAGTCCTGCTGACGACTACTTCGTCTTCATTCTGCCAAGACAGCACCTGTTTCATTCATGCAGCACCTTGAACCCTTTGATAAATTAGCCCAGGCTACATTCTCTCATTGCGAAACCTCCAAGTCCGCGTATGGAATCACAAGCCCTTTGAGATTTACCCATAACCAGCCCCATTCAAAACTCACCATGGCCAAAAATGCGTGTGAATACCACCTCGTAATCTCGGTGGTGGAAAAAGCCATTCCCGGATTACCGAGTGCTTGAATTAGATAAGCAAATATACCGTAATTTTCGACATGTCAGCTACTGTAACATCATCTCGTCGCAAGACAGCATTTATCCGAGAAATGTCTACTGACATGTATTCCAGTCGTCCTTTAAGCGAGGGCCAAGTAAGGGTACTCACAATTCGCCCTGATGACTGGTCAGAAGCCATCAATTGCGAATTGACTGTCATCTCGCTCAGTGCCAAACCACGGTTTGCTGCTCTCTCATATGTCTGGGGCGCACAGTCTCCAAATGGCTGTATCCGAATCAGTGACCAGGAGGTAAAGGTCGGGCGCAGCTTGGAGACAGCTCTCCGTTATTATCGTCAAGCTGGCTGGGACATGCCAATATGGGCCGATGCTGTGTGCATCAACCAGAACGACAACGTGGAGCAATCCGCCCAGGTCAATATAATGGATGCCATATATTCGTCCGCCGCCGGGGTGTTCATATTCCTCGGCTCTGGGTTCGATCTGGCCATCAATGACTGGGTTTCAAAAATTGAATTGCTGCGTGATTTTCAATTCACGACGTATGGAAAAACCTGGACCAGCAATGCAGTGGGTCCAGCTTGGGAGAAGAACCAGGCTTCTAACGTTCCCAATCACCAAAACTCGCTTTTGTTCCATTTCCTTGAAGGTGCCGCCAAGCTTAAAATCAATGATCATTTGAACAAGGTTCACGTCTGGGGAGCAGGGCCGACTCCCATGATAGAATCGGAGTATCCGTGGGACGATTTCATCAACGCCTTTGAGGCTTTTACCACGGCACCTTGGTGGTCTCGCATGTGGACTGTCCAGGAGAGTGTAGTCGGCGCGGAACCAACTCTAGTATATGGAACCGCTGCAGCTCCTTGGTCGTTGATACGAGAAGCCGCTGAAACTATGGATATTCACATCGCAGAATGCTGTAACAAATATTTGAAAAATGATGCACCGCCGCGATTCGCTTCCGCATTGACGAGGTTTATCTCTCAAGTGGACTCCATCGAAAGGGCACGTTTGGCATATCCTAAAGATAATTCCAGCTTAAGTCGTGCATTGGAGATCAAGACACAGTTCTCTTCATTTCCGCAAACTAAGATTGATGAAACTTTGCCTATGAGGCTTCTACACGAGTATCTTTGGCTATACCATGGAAGAAATGCCACGGATCCACGTGATAAGGTGTATGCACTCCTGTCTTTAGCCAAAATGGGTAACTTTCCATTGAAAATCTACCCAGATTATACGACTGGGAAAGAGGATGCCTATATCAACACGGCCAAAAAGATGATTGAAACCACGCAGTCGCTCGACGTGCTAAGAGCTGCAAGTGTGTTTAAAAGTGCGAATGTGCCGTCTTGGGTGCCAGACTGGTCAATAGTCAATAGTGACAGCAATCTCTGGGTACAAACCAAGTTTTTGGGCGCCTTCGACGCAAGCCTTGGCGCGAAGCCCGACGTTCAATTTGATCACACCCAACAACCGCTACTCAAAACAGCAGGCATTATCATTGGTCGCATCAAAAGTGTTGGCGAAATTTCTTCGGTAAAAAGTGAGTTCTGGCAGACCGTGTACGAGTGGATGCAGCTCGTGGCCAGGCATTCTCCTTCAGTACAATGGGTTGACTTCTGTCGAACACTGGCGTGCGACATGATGATATGGCCCAGGGATAGAGTCTTTCGGAGGACGAAGCCTATAACCAACGAGCTATTGAACAAAAACTGGAGGAGGCACCCTGTAACGGGCAACTTTGAACTGTGCATCCCTTCCCAAGAGCTCACCCAGACCTCGGTAGAGGACGTGAAGGTCTGCTTCAAGTTATGGTGGGGTTTGCTTTCCAATACCGCCGTTGAAGGGATGACCAGCTTGGCTGCGCCTCCTCCAATGGAAGATCAATTGAAGGCACTCACAGCTCAGAGGAAGGTTTTTGTCCTTGACTCGGGTGATATTGGGCTCGGTCCAGGCTCTGCAAAGGATGGAGACGTTGTTGCTGTTTTGAAAGGATGTCGATTTCCTTGCGTAATCCGACGAAATTCGAATTCAAATAACAACGAAGTCCATTACGACCTGGTCGGTGACTGCTACATCGACAATATGATGGATGGGCAGATTTTAAATGACTCGCTCCATACCGGTGAAATGCCTAAGAGAATTGGAAGCGCAGGCGCCAGGAAGGATCTATGGGAGATGATTACGTTATGTTGAGTGATTCAAATATCAGTGTTTGATTCGTGGCTTCTGAACCAGAGGGTTGCATTTGCAAGTTATGAGTAGCATACCTGAATTCGAAATACAAACTCGAGGATAATTACAAAACTGATGATTTGAAATCTTTGAACTAGTGCCTTCGCGGGGTGCAAAATCAGAATTCGGGTTTACTGCACCCGTCAACTGCTCGCCACATCAGCTGCATCCTCGACCAGGCATAGACTTACCATGAGGCACTGTCCAGCGGTTATTTAGCAAAATAGACTTGTCCAGTGCAAAGATATTTCTGCTGGAGATAAGTAACCCAAAATAATCCTTGGGATAAAGCCAAAAAAGACTTTTTTAATGACAACTCTTGAAAAGCTGCATCCTCTCCAACCCTATGATTACAGAAAAGGATATGGAGTATCCATGGCCCAGATGAATCGCAAAGAAATGCAAAAATAAATGATGAGACTGGGACTCGAACCCAGGAGGATTGCTCCATCAGGAATCTTAGGTTGTTAAGGTGACCTTAACCTGACGCCATAACCAACTCGGCCATCTCACCAGAGGGTTCAGAGAACCCGCTTTGATGCCGGAGATGCCGCCTAGTCCACGTACAAGAACCCAAGCTTGATGAACTCCAGCATTCCACATGCATAATTCTCGTCCTCCTTTTAATATGAGCCTGAAATAGGTTCTGGTCATTGCGGGCTACATTTATTCAAGATCTTTCCCAATTACTAGTACTGGTACTTGTTGCGCAATATTATTTGAGCACCAGTACATTAATAAGCATTTGAAAGGCATAAAAACTCTGTGTGTAAACCACCGTCTAATATCACCATGGCCAGACAGTCTTCTTTCTTGAAGGTGCAAAATTTGTTCAAAACTCGAGTGGAGATAGTGGAGTTTGAACTCTGAATTCACGTATCCACTTTGACCTGGGGTCACATATATGTAGGGTAGACTTGAGAATTTTTCATCTATGACGATGTCTTGAGCATACTAGCCATCCTGGCATACATAAAAAATAAGCTAATACAATAATAAAAATTTTTAGTCTATGTTGAGGTTAAAAATATAACCATTGTAAGTCCTCCCTCTAGTATGAAGTCTTTTTGATATAAAACAGGGTGATATACAAATATTCCTGCCGTTGTCCCCACGGCGATCTCGTGTTTTCATACAGGTTGTTTCTTCATCCCTCACCAACTAGATAAACTCATATCCGAGTCTATGATCCTTGCTCAGTTCTAGCTCCCAATACGAAATGAGCCATGAGGCCCGTGGGAATTTACGGCTTATATTCCAAAGCCGTTCCACCATTATTAGCAACTGGTAGGTGAAACCGGACCAGCACTTAGTGAGGCTTGCTGATAATGCAAAGTTCTTCTGCATATGACCGAGCCGTCTTCTTCTGCCTTGGTCACGACGGATTAACCACTGCAATTTCTGGTGCCACGGTGACTCGGTGGCAACTCTCAAATCCTTGCCTCTTAGAAGCAGAAAATTTCGTCAGCCATCTTGGAAGAGGCTCCGGGCTGCTTGAAACCCATATTCACCAAGGACTTCTTGGCCGCATTCACCATGCCAGGCGGGCCACACAGCATAACCTTGGCATCTGGGCTGGGAGTGGGGAACCTCTCTTCCATCAGCTCCTGCGTCACATATCCAGTGCCATATGCCCAGCCAGCTGGGGCGTTGTCGAGGAGGTAGTACAGCTTGAAGTTCTGGGGGTATTTTCGAGCAAACTTCTCAAGTTCCTCTCGCAGAAGGATGTCTTGCTCTGATCTGTTCGCATAGATGAGGCTGACTTGTGTGAGGTCACGGTCATCTTCACAAATGGCGCGGATGATCTGGAACATTGGAGTGATGCCAGTACCACCAGCCAGCATACCGATCCTCTTGCAGAGACCACGCTGGTATCGCATGGCACCCTTGGGCCCTCGGAACTGCACCTCATCTCCGACCTCCAGGTTTGCCAGGTACTTGCCAGTCAGAAGTCCATCTGGGTAGCACTTGATGACCAGCTCCAGAGTCCCCACATCGGCGTTGTTCGAAATGGGCGTGTAAGATCGGTTGACTGACTTGCCATCGATTTCAGCCTTGACTGCGAGGTGCTGACCAATGGGCAACCCCAGGACTGTTGCAGGCGTGGGGAGGGTGAAAACGAATCGATAGACGTCGGGGGCAATAAGCTCCTTGCGAGTGAGAGGAAGAGCCTGATATGCTGACGGATCAAGCCACCCTCTGCTGTTCAGTGGGTTGGGCTTGACGATCTTGGGCATCTTCTTATGAGGAGCGTAGCTCATGAAGTTGTACTTCTCAAAGTGAAGCAGCTTGGAGATTCTCTGAAACGCCATTGTGCCAGAGACAGTGAACAGAGCCGAAGCAAGAATGAATCCCTCCAAGAAACCCACTCCCGAGGAGTTGGACCTCAACGAAGGAATGCTGAAAGGAGGCAGCGTAGGCAGAAGCCTGGGGTTCACAAATCGAGAGGCCTGGTACGCAGCTACAGCGCCGACGGAAGACACTGTTACGGCGGCAATTACGGCTGAACTCAGGCCACTATTTGAGTTGCTGGCTTTTGTTGGAGTTGATTTCACCTGAAGAGTGACTGGCTTCTGTGTGTCCTTCTTCTGCACGCCGTTGTACTTGCCAACGAGATAGTCGCCCATGATTTCAATTGCATCATCAGAGTGGCCTGCGTTGTCAAATTCCACCGTTGCATCTTGTCCTGCAGCGTCAATGAGAACGTCGGCACCACCAGGGTGATCATGAATATATTTGGTAATGTCGTAGACTTCCAATGGTTAGTTTTGCTGACCCACGTGAGTGTAGTCAAGAATATTGACATACCTTGCCCCTGGATGACCATCCAACAATCGTCGCGACTGTTGTGAGCTGCCACCTCCTTTTCGGTGAATGCTGGTACCTCTGTCGAAGCCATCTTGATGAATTAGAGTATTGGGAGGGGGAAATCAATTTGGCACGGGCTGAGGGGATCTGGCCCGGGGGAGGGTCCTTAAAGACGTGTAAAACAGTAATATGACGGACGCGGAGATCTAAACGCCGGCAAGGTGGCTAGCGGCTGAGATTCTATTATCGTGCCTGGAAGCTATGACCATTTGACATCACTGCCAAGTCCAGGCGTGCCGAGGCATGGAGGTCTTTTCTCGGCCGAAAACACGAAAAAAAGGCGGGTCAAACATAGCGAGGGCCTGTCCAAAGTCATGCCAGTTTGTGGTTTCTAATGCGGGCTTCGTCATTTGGCATATTTTGGGCATCTCATTTGCCCGTGTGCTATCAATGCGAGAATTTGGACGGCGCGAAATTTGACGTGGCGGTGTCGCCGTTGATCTGTGAGCCGAGGCATGTCTTCTTTGGGGTCCCTTGCTCTCTTCAATCGACACCATGTCACTGGATAGAGCCTCCATTCTTTTTCTTTGCACGGCCCCTCTGTGGAAATTTCTCGCTCCCCGACCCGCTTATACGTGCCAGCATTCGGACCCCTTTTCCGTAGCAAGCTAGCGTCACGGCTCGGTATCTCCCATGGACATGGTCCCTCTACTGCCGGCCCTAAGAGCCCCTGAATGTCTGTGACGCCAGCGGCACAAGGACGTGGCGGCGCCGAGTAGCGTACTGCGGCGGACCAAGCGCGGACATGCCATTTGCACAACAGCTCCACAACTTCGCAATGTCCGGCTTGGTACGATGGCGATCACCTTGATTATGATTGTTCTGCTTAATTAACATGTTCCTCATCCCTGTCGTGCCTCGGCTCAGGTCGCAACGCAAGAGTCCGCCTTGTCCACCAATGCTCTTTCGTACAAGCAAAAGCCTTGATTAATATTTAACACGTAGATCGCCTGAACCCACCACAACCAAACCTCGTTTTCACGTAATTCTTCGCTGTAAAGTACGGGCCTTCTATTACCATGGCAGTAAAAACGTTTCACCTTTTGGGTGAAGATCCCTCAACATCGCAGGATCTTGACCTCCCCGCATCCTTGGACCTGGAAGGCCTTCAGCAATTGGTCGCTTCCCATTTCGCCATCGTCGATCCCAATGGTAACTAAATCTCACCATCGGTGTGCCTTTTCAACATAGATGCTGATTTAAAATAACCAGGCATTGGATTTGTCTCACAGTCTGAGGCTCTGACAACGGTCGCAGATGTGATTGCGACTGAAGATGTCGTTGCCATCAGCATTGATGGCAAGCCTGTCCGCGAGGTCCCAGGCCCCGCAGGTTTTCCTTGGATCGGCAACTATTTTGAAATCTACCCCGACCATCTTGGCAACCATCAGCGGTTGTTTGAGAGATATGGTCCAATTATTAGAACAACGAACATGGGTAGTACTGTCTACCAGACAAACGATCCAACCCTAGCCAACATCGTCTTTAGCGAGACCGACTTCTTTTCTAAGCGCATCATTGAGGGACACCCACTTTTCCCCATCAAAAACAAAGAAGCTGGTGTCTTTCTTGGTGACACTCATACGACTGAGTGGAAAGAGGCACACAAGTTTCTACCACCGGCTTTTGGTCCCAAGGCGGTGAGGCACTATGCCCCCACCATGCAAAAGACCGTGGAGGACTCCTTCAACGTCTTTGACGAGCTTGATGAGCGCGAGGAGGCCTGGAACGTGTATCCATACATGCTCAAGCTCGGATCCCAAGCTGTTGGCAAGCTCGTGCTGGGAATAGACTTCAAGCACTTCACCTCCGTCGATGCTCGTCTTCACGAAATGGTGATGAGGATTGCCCAATCACTTGAGCTGAACAAGAAGATCTCTTCAGTGGGAAGCTGGTACCGTCACATGCCCTTTGGAGACCCTCAGCGGCTGCGCGAAGCCCGAGACCGCATCGAGGCAATGATGGAGGAGTCTGTGGCAAATGCATCAAAGGGAGTGGAGGACTTGGAACTGCAAGAAGCTGCTCTCCAGGCCGAGAACATGGTGGACTATGTTCTCCGTGCAAAGGATAGCAAGGGTGCCAAGCTCCCCCGAGATCGCATTATGGAGCCCCTCGTTGTTGCTACCGGCGCTGGCTTCACCACAACTAGCTCGCTCTTGTCGTGGCTCATCTATGGGCTGGTCGCGTATCCTGGAATGCAAGAAAGACTCTTGCAAGAGTTGGTCGACAATGGCTTTGAGCAAGATACACAGATCACGGCCGACTTGACAAACAAGTTGGAATTCCTTGACAAGTATATCAAGGAGACGCAACGCCGACATAACCCCTCCTACCAGCCTGCACGTACAGCATCAGTAGACATGATCCTTCCCGGAGGTTATAAGCTTCCGAAGGATTCCATTGTCATTCCCGCCATTCACCACATCCACAACAACACCAAAGTCTGGGATAACCCCACGCTCTTTGACCCAGACCGCTGGGACACAGACCGAGTCAAGAACCGACCCAACGCCTCATTCGTCCCATTCGCTGCTGGACCACGAATGTGCTTCGGCTTCAATTTCGCTCTGCAGGAGGTCAAGATCTTCTTGACCAAGCTTGTATATCGCTACAACTTCACCTTTGCCCAAGATGGCCCGGTCGAGTATGACCCAATGTTCCAGTTGATCAGGCCCAACAACCTCTACGTGAGGGCTGAGAGGAGAGTCAAGTGGCCACCGAAGAGTGAATAATCGACATTTGTAAAGATAATGATGCATGGGAATCTTTTTTTACAGCTGGGGTTTGGGGGGAAATAAAACGGAATAGAGTTCTTGTGTGTATTCATGAATGATAGAAACAAATCCATATATGTAAATTAAGAATAGTGGCACGGTCAATTGAGACTTTGAAAGTCAATTAATCAGTAACTGCAGCACATATTCATCTTGTAAAATACCCGTTTTTATTCCATACTATAGGACATGATTATCAAACATATATGTAAACGAACTCCCGTATCCAGAACTGCCCCAGCCTATGATGTGTTAGAGCATGTATTAATGTAGCAGATGGACTTTTATGATATTTACTCAAATGAAACGCATCACAGACTGTCCTGGGCTTTATAAACCCTCAGCTTGAGGAGTTGGCTTGCAAAGAGCTCATGACCTTGCCTATTTCCTCGTGCAGAGCTTTTTTGCGAGAGCCATCAGCTTGGTGTTGTGATACCAAAGTAGCGGAGACGGGATCGGCGAAAGAGCTGGCATGTAGATAGCTATCCAATTGATGTGAGATATGTGCACCTGGCGCGGCGCTCTTGCGTGAAGTCAGGTCTCCTCCATAAGAAGTCTCTTTATATTGTGCCTGTGAGGACATTGCGATAGTCTTGTAAGCGGACAGGGGCGTTGTCGGGAATATTGGGGGCTAAAAAAAATGAGGAGATCCTGTTACAAAGTGAAGAAAGAGAATTGAAATGGCAATGTTCTAAAAGATTTGAGTATTTAAAACTACGTTATTTACAACCACAGGAATCGTTTTCTTCCGTCTTTCACCTAAACAGTGCAGCCATTTGGCGCAAGCTTGTGTCAACGATTGTTCTGGCGGATTAGCACGAATCTGCTGCGCTGAACAGCATGTATGTGGCTTGAACCCCTGCCATCCGAGTGCGCGCCTACGACGAGGGCACAATTGTGCGCTCGCATTACGTTAGCCAGGCGTCAGCCCGAAATTAGCGCTAACGCATGTCCCCTTCACTTGATTTTCTTCAAACAAGACAACAGCAACCCCCCAAAATTCCTTTCTCTTTAGAGGAGGTTCATTGCTGGAGGACTAAACCTGGATCTTGATCTCTGGAATATTAGCGCAGATTGCTACCCAGCGGCTTACGTAGCCATGGAATCTGTCGTGGAACCCAAGCCTCGCGACGGTACGTTGATAAGTAACATTATACTGGTAGTGATGATATGAGGTTCTCACATTTGCATCGACGTAGGTGGCAGCGCCTTTATAGACAATAGACCTCAAGCGGCGTCGAGCACGGATGAGCCTGACGGCCGTACTCCACTGCTACTGCCCGGTCCCGCCCAGTATTCAGCTCCGGCCCCATTGTGCCAGGACGGCTACAGTAACGCGCTCACCTCACCTCCTAACTTACCTCCCATAGTATACCCAGGGGGTGCTCCAAAAACTTTTCCCCTGGCCAGTGTCGGTACCAACAGCGACATGCAAAGTGGTGACCGAGTCTTTGACAATACTGGCCAGAACCAGCCGCCTGGAGTAAAGCCTCGAGTCACTGCTATGCTGTGGGAAGACGAAGGAAGCCTTTGCTTTCAAGTTGAGGCTCGCGGTATTGCTGTCGCTCGCCGGGAAGGTAAGAGGCCAAGACTAATATGTCTAAACGTCCCTTTAGTAACCCAATACAGATAACCATATGATCAACGGAACAAAACTCCTGAATGTGGCTGGCATGACTCGACCTAGAAGAGATAGAATACTGAAGAGTGAGAAAGTTCGACACGTTGTTAAAGTTGCCCCTATGCATTTGAAGGGTGTTTGGTACGCTCTCTACCCTCAGAAAAATTGTGTTTGTTAACAGACGTGAAAGGATACCTTACGATAGAGCGCTTGAATTCGCCAACAAGGAGGGAATCACAGAGATCCTTTACCCCTTGTTCGTGCACAATATTGGTGCTCTTCTTTACAATCCAGAAAATCAGAGTCAGACCGCGCAGGTCATGACCTCTGTTGAGCGACGCAAGCACGAGCAAAGTCAGACAAAAAACCCTGCGCCTCCTGGATTGCCATCAGTTCATGACTCTCGCCTGTCAATGGACTTGTCTGGTCCCCAACCCCCTCTGCCAAGACACGAAACCCGAAGAAGCCCTGCGCTCGGCCGCATGACCGCCTTCCCTGCTACTCCTACAAGTGCTGAGAGTATAGCAAGCATGGGGTATTCGGAAAGCTCCGGTAGGCAGGGACAAGAACTAAGTACACCCCAAGCTCCCGAGCGGATGACTATTCATCCTAGTTTCCCCCGAGACCTACCTGCTTTTATTGCAACGAGTTTGCGAGATGATGCCAAAGATGCCTATTATGGACTGGGTCCTGTCCTCGCTCAACGACATTTGAGCAATTCCCGCTCAATGCCCACTACCCCAGCTACCACACCACCCATATCCCCAATTAGGAGCCTGCAAAAAAAGCTCTCGGAGACTCAAACGTACGACAAGTCTCGATCGATATGCGACACCCAACCGTTGCAACAATCTCCCTACCAGGGCTCAACCACCACAAATTGGGTGAGCCAGGCCAACTCATACTCCGAGAATAAAACGGACCGCTTCAATAAATTAGGAGATCAAGTGTCTGAGAGTTCTACTCATTCTCTATGTTTCTCAGTCGATTATTCGTCTTTCTCAAAACTAGACGCGCCTTCAAAAGAACCGTCAACAAAAGTTTATAACTACTCGTTTGCAACAACAAAGGGCATTGAGGCACAGAGGCTTTCGGAGAAAGCAGATAGCCCCAGTGGTCCCAAAATCCGAAAACAGGCAATAGTTCCTTATGATAGTACCATAAATACTAGTATGGGCGAACCTTTGGAGGAAAAATATTCAGACACGGAATCAAATTCGGCTTCTGATTATTCGGAGGATATCCCATACCTGGACGATGACCATCCCTTCCTCTGCGCCAAGTCAGATATAGTCAGGAGTGCCTTGACGGCATTTGACTCCAGGACGAGTAAAGATATTAAAGAACTTGCCCAAGTGCTGTTTGAAAATCATTGCGCCGGTTCATCATCTCCTGCCGGTGGACCCTCGAAGATAAGCGGATGTGATGAAGGGCCCGGGGAGAAATTAAACACGACAAAATGTAAAAACAGGTCAGGCAATGAAAAAGATCAAGATGATGGAAGAGACGGAGAAAACGAAGAAGACAACCCGAAGAAGCGCAACAGATCAACCAAACAGTCCACAATGCGTGCGATTCTTCTGGCATGTCCTTTCGCCAAGAAAAATCCCATAAAGTATAGGGGATGCCATGGCTATGTTTTGAAGAGAATAAAGGACGTGAAACAACATATCCAACGAGAGCATCAACTTCCAATATATTGTCCCAGATGCCAAGAAATATTCAAAACCGAGTACGAAAGGGACGATCATCTTCTAGCCACTGAAAGATGCAATATTAGCCATGATATCCGGCACGAAGGAGTTACCATATCTCAACAGAAGCAGCTGTCGGGACGAGTGTCGGCCAAAATGACACTGAGGGATCAGTGGTTTACGATTTTTGACATCCTCTTCCCGGGGCACTCGCCTCGACCAGAGTCACCATATATCAATAATGATCTCTCTGTGGACCTTGAGTCTTTTTTGGCCATGATGAGATCTGAAGGCCCTTCGATTATTGTATCAGCATTACAAACACATGGGATTGTACTCTCTGATATTAGAAATGAAGAGCGGGACCTCGATGCCCTCCTCCAAACTGTGATAAGAGAGGGCCTGCAAGATATCACCCAAAGATGGACGCTGTCGCTTACCGACTCTAATACCCCTCCATCCCCGGAAATACAGCGAAGTGTTCTCGGCATGTCGACGATGTCTGGTAGCCAGAGTGGTTCTGGCCCCTCCGGCACATCATCTACCACACTTGTAGGGATGGACAGTTACGATCAAAATAGCACTGGAAATGATGGTGCGGCGTTGATACAAGAAACCAGTAGTCAGTTTGCTGAACTGTACGCGGATCCTGAGTTGTATCAATTTTTGGGGGCGGAAGGTTCGGCAGTGGAGGATATGACACAACAGGGAGCACATTCCATAATTGGTGCAAATCAAAACAATTTTTCACATGTGATGGATGAGAATGTTTCGTGGAATCACGCCGAATCTTCGCAGTGTGATTTAGTTGGAATTTTGGATGACAATGAAATCTCCTAGTGTATAGAATAGCTAGGGTCATAGACAGTCATAACTACACGCAGTACCGTATCATTCTTTCCAAGACTGTTCCGTGACTTAGATTTGCGTATCCAAAAAGAAATAAAGAAAAGTGTGCAGATGACTGTTGACCTGTTCAGCACTATGACATTTTCTAACTTATGCAATGAAGGAACTTTTGCATACCTGTGAAATGTGGTGACAGTCTTAAGTTTGCACTGAAGGTTCGCAGCTGGTTGAACAACATTGAATGAGCTAATTAGACAAACGAACCTCTGCGATCGCATAGTTGTGGTGTGCTGTGCCTTGCATGTGCAATGAAAGACCAATCGATACAGAAGATCAGCGATTGAATATGACGATTGGAGCCCCCAGCACCAGCACTCTGCCGTTCAGACCCATATTTGGCCTAGCGCCTGAATTCACAGTGGCTGTTGTATTCGATGGGCTGCGCTTCGTTTCTAGGATCCCAAAAAGCAGGCAGCTATCTCACACGCTAGCGGGTCTCTCGAGTGGTATGACCAAGGATGCTAAAAATTATATAAACTAAGGCCTGAAGAGAGGCGTGCATACGCATTCCTTGACCTGTAAAATATTGTGGACAAAAATTCCCTCAATACAGTCCGTACCACCAATCAATGACCAAAAACACGCCCACGGTTTCCTATGAACAAATTGTCGAGAAGGCATTAGGGGCAATTCCCCATGAGTTTCGCGGTCCCGGCGGAGCCGTCTGTGTACTCAAAGATGGCCGTATCGTTGGCAAGCGGACTTGGGGTTACGCGGATGTCGACCAAAGGATTCCCATGACATCCACTACATTGATTCCCATCTGTTCAATCACAAAGCATATGATATGCGCGCTACTGGTCGATTTGGAGCGCCACCCAACGCCTGCATTGGCTGCCAAAGGCGATGTCAGGAAACAACTAGAGGTCAAGCTGGGCTACATCTTGCAGAACGAAATCACTCAAACCGATTTAACCATCGATGACCTGTGCAGCAACCATTCTGGCCTGCGCGACTATTGGGCCCTGGGCACTCTCTGGGGTGCCAGACCCGACAGCCGATTCTCGTTGGAAACGGATTCTGTGGTAATGCGCAGCCTTCTCAAGACATTGCAGTTCCAGCCAGGCACCGAGTATTCCTATGCCAACACCAATTTCCACATTCTCGCGCGCGCCATTGAAGCCGCTACCAACGAATCGATTGGATCGCTGTTATCGCAGCGTGTTTTCGGCCCCGCAGGAATGACAACTGCCCGGCTTTGTGAAGACACCTCCCAGCACCCGGCCCCATGCGTGGGATATGAGGGAGATGAGCAGCATGGCTACGTGCCTGCAATTAATCGCGTACAGTGGTCTGGCGATGCTGGGGTGGTAGCATCGCTGGAAGACATGATCGCTTACGAAGGGTATCTTGATCGCAGCTTGTTCGACCCGCAGAGTTGGTATCGCACCATTCTTGAGCCGGGATCATACAGAGATGGCACGCCTGCGAGATATCATTATGGCCTCGACCGTGTCGATGTTGGTGGGGTCACCGCTGTTGGGCATGCAGGTGCTTTACGCGGCTTCAGGCTCCACAGGCTTCAGGTGCCGAAGGAGCGTCTCTCAGTGGTGGTCCTGCTTAATCATGAAGCAGACGCCACAGAGCTAGCCGAGAATATCCTTCGCGATATCATGGGCCTACACCAGCTACCTCTCGTTGATGTAGAGCCATCGCCCGCTTGGTTTGGCGTATTTCTGGACCAAGATACCCAACTGGCACTTACAGTGTGTCCCAGCGACAAGGGAAAATTGTTCATATCATATGCGGGCGGTCCTGAACAAATCGCCCTCACCAGTTCCAATCACGGCAGTTCACGTGAGATGATTGCCTCTATTGATGGTGATGTACTTCGCATTGATCGCCTAGAGGATAACCGGGTCATTCAGGCCTCCCGTCTTACGGCGGCTGAATCAGCAGGGGCCAAATTGATCCAAGGAGTTTATCATTGTGCCGAGATCGATTCCACCTTTCATTGCTGTGGTGAAGGGGGGTTTTTGTACGGCTTCTTCGATGGGTTCATGGGCAAAGGGCCGGTGCACCTCATGAGGGAACTGGGTAAAGATGTCTGGGCCCTTGCCTGCCCACGTGGTATGGATGCATCAGCACCAGGTGATTGGACCATCATCGTGCATCAGGGTGAGAATGGAATTGCCCACTCTGTAACGATTGGCTGTTGGCTGGCGAGGAAACTAGAGTTTATTAAAATCCGTCCAGACAATCCATAGCAGGTTTTGAGGTAGTTATCCTCGTTACAATCACATGCATAGCCGTCAGAGCTATCAAAGGACTTAGAAAATACCTTTAGACAGACCAAAGTATGGAAGTCATAGTACCTGTGACACGTTTGGAGGAAACCGCCCTATGTGCTGGGCTCGCCTCGGTGTTCGAAAGTGAAACACTATTATGAACAAAAGTTCCAGAGTTCACAAAACAACAGCCATCCAATCAGTCCATGCTCTCATATGAAAGAATCAGCACATGAAACTTCACATTGAGTCTGTGGTCAATTCCGTATTGACTGGTTCGTTTTAAAAGCCCGGCTGAAACGTTGTATGTTAGCTTGGAAGCACTGAAGCAGGTGTTCGATCAATGGCTATTAGGCCTATAGGTTCCCTCCGTTATCAGAAGGTAAATTAGAAATCAGGTAGATGGAACAGAGTCACACGCTTTTCGGACACAGGATGCTGTTAGTATAATTAATTGGTCTAAATTTACTTATAGACATCTAGCAGCGTATAACGGCGCAATAAAACTAAGTGTGCCAAGCAATTCCACCTCTTGAAAGATTGGGGTTCGTAGTTCGCAGGTATTTCCATCCAAAATGCTAATAAGAAAGTCCGATACAAATATCATCCGCATAAACATGCAAGTGCAGTTGAAATTGGCGCAAGGGAGCTCGCCCGTTCTGGTCAATCTTCTGATTTGCAAAACCGCCGGCGTCTCTGAGCTGGAGATACCCATCCCATACCAACACGCCCTAGTCTCCTACTACTTTATCGCCCGTGATCATTGCTTCCTGGCATTTCGTGAACCTCGTTCGAGTATCCGGGAGGAACCGCGCTGAGCTCGGCGCTGAAGCCCGAAGGTGCTGTGGTCGACTGCGGCGACATGACGGACGATCCTCGCCAATCTGAGGGCACGTGCGATTGCATGGAGGGCGAGTGAACGGTAGACTGAACAGTTGACTGAACGGGGGATGCGACATAGGGCTTCTGGTCAACGTTGGGAGGGGAGTGTTGCTGGTCGAACTGCGGGGGAACGGCGCCCATTGGTGGTTGTTGAGGAGGGGCCTCCTGGGGCTTTCTCTTGCGGCGGAGGAGATAGATGGCACCCAGAACGATAAATCCTATAACAGCAACGCCGCCAATCACACCGCCAACAATGGCGCCAACAGGTGTCTTTGAGCCCTTCTTGCTGGGCTCTGTGGATGTTGCTGCGGGCTCACCACTTGTTGAAGCGGGGCCGGTTGTCGGGTTGTTGGTGGTAGTAGCGGATCTGGCTGACGCTGACGTTGAGCTGTCGAATACTGTCAGTCTGAACCCGGGGTCGTCTTGACCGGTGTAGGTCCAGTCGACGCTCGAGACTCTGCTTTGGGACGAGTCTACACATTGGTAGTCACGCATGCCGCTGGGATACGCGTATGTTCGACAGAATGGCGCGGAACTTGCGGTACTATTGCGCAATCTAATTAGCCTGCGGCTTCACCGGGAGTGGCTTTTTTTTGGAAGGTCTCGGACTCACCATCTGAGGTAGAAGGAGTTGCTTTGGCAGACATCGTCACAAGCCTCGGTGTTCACAGCTCGCGATGAGGCGAGGCAGGTAACATAGCCGACAGCGGTCTGCGCATCGTAGCAGAGAACACCCACGGAAGGATCCCACATGCAGGTTCTGTCCTCAGCACAAGTAATGGCGTTGCCTGGAGAGCCAGACAGGTAACCGCAGGTTGAGCCTGGTGCTACGGTCCAAGTGGCGGTGGTGGTTGCTGAGGAGGTTGCTGTTGCCTGTCTCCTTCCCAACCCGACAAAGTGAGCCTCTAGGGGCATCAGGTCTCGGGGGTCTGCCGTTCGCGGTGCGATCTCATTGTCTCGTCTCGCCTCAGCAACTGCCAGTGCGTTTGTGGTTGTGGCCAAGGCCGCCAGAGCCAGCACAGCAAGTCGTGAGCGGGCCATGTTGATGCTCAATTCCACTTCAGCAGCAGTGTGGGAGGAGAGGAAAAGTCGAAACAAGAAGCCCCAGGAATGCAGGTCTCGCGCAAATACATTGTCTCGTTGATAACAAGGCCTCTCGGTATGCCCCTGCCAGGTCCAAAATGCACCATTGGCTTGGCGCCTGGTCAATTGACCAGCATTGTGTATAGATTCAGCCTAGCACCCTTCCCCGGACCAATCCCCAGCATTGTGGCTTGCAGGAGCTGAACGCCAGCTGGGTCCAAACACAGCCTCGTTTGCAGATTCGGACCAAGCGCCGCAAAGTGCGGTATTTAGCCGCTCAGCCGTTGCTGTCTCTTGCATGAATCTGCAAGCGTTTTGTTTCTCCTCTCGCCGGGTCACAGAGGTTGGATTGATAAGGTGCTGAGAGATTGTGAGAGATGGGCGCTGTGACCACCGACCACTTGGAGATCAGCACATGCATGGTTGGCCGCTTTGGGAGATCCCTGCAAAACAACACAGAGAGGCGAGGTTCAGCCCCATCTCCTTCGCTTGCACTCCGTACATTCCCAACAGCCCTTGTGCATCCTGCCTTGCAGGCGGTGAGGCCACCCTCTCCCCCAAACCCGTGATAGCACCCAGATCAGACCTGGCTTGGGCTGGCATGCGGCCTGAGAAGCTTGATCTACAGCCGCACTCAATGAGGAAGACCTGGACTGGGATCACGAACAGTCGGGAACCTAATTGTCCAAACCCACCGTTGCCGGCCTGATTCGGCTAGCTCTGCGATTGGGCTTTTTCCCATGGTTTTCAGCGGTCCCCGCAGGAAGCTTGATTCAATTTATTTAGTGGCGTGTTGTCTCGGGCGAGTAAGACGGTCTAATGCCCACCCGAATCCGAACCCCGCCGCAGCTACAAGCCCGCAAATGGCTTGAACAACGGCCAGTAACAGCACAGGCACTGTGGGTACCAGAGCTCGTGGCGTTTCGGGACCTTGCAGGTTTCTTGGGTTGAAGCTGACAATGCCGGGAGTGGCGCTGTGAATGTCTTTGTACTCGATCAAGGGATCGATGACCTGTGAGCATTCACAAGAGCTATTAAATTTAGACCTCCCATCACCCACACATCTCTCAAATTAGTCTAATTTCCTCCATGCTCAAGCCCGCCTCGCAGGTCCCGCATTACTTCTTGGCATCCCACCCATACGTCGATCGGCTTGGATATTCTCCGATCTTTGTCATGTCCAGCCCAGACGAATAATAATTCGGAAAAGCAGCAACGAGCATAAAAAAAATTGCCATGTACACATATACGTGTATGTCCGGCATATCCAGGCAAGAATTAGCCTACCTGTACGACTTCTCTTCTTCCAGAGTACCACGACGTTACTACTAGATGAGGACCGTACCAGCCTCTATCTAAACGACTCGACGAGGACCAATAGCTTCGGTGCAGCTTCTAAATTGGGGGTTTATTCGAACGAAATCAAGAAGTCCTCATCGTCCCACCTCATCCATCCAGCAAGGCCCAGGACCAGCTTAGAGCAACAAACCCAATCAATCGAGTTGACTGGATCGTCAATCCACCACCGAAGGTCCCTTCGCGGCATCTTCTTCAACGCCAACGCAAAACATCCTTCTAGGGCCCTGGTAAACATCTCAGCTAGGTCAAACATTGCCCTAATTTGTCAACTGCCCGAGGAGCACTTTTTTGCGATGCCGTGTCACAACTAATGTAGCCGACGCGGTCGATCTTAAGACTGCCAGGTCCCTCATATCACAATCCGACCACCCCTTCGAACAATCCTAAATCCATAGGCTTGGTGTCTTTGTTATAAAACGTAGATATGCACCCTGCAAAGGACTCTGAAGCCGCCAAGGACACGCAATCGCAGAACAGCTCGCCATCAACGTCGGTCAAAGGCACAAGGCGACAGTGGCAAATAATACAATACCCAGATCCATGTGTTTATGTCGCTCTATGGGCGTGTATAAGAACTATTCAATTGGGTCATGCACGCTTGATATTGTTTGTTTTGTTGTGAATGCCAACAGAGACATGGCATAGTATTCAGAACTGTAAACAGTCTTGTCGATTTAAGACCTCGTCATTGTGAAATTGCAAGGCTATGGACTTGATATTTACCGCAAATCGCTAGAAATTGCCATGTGGGGAATAGAACAAACACGAAACCATGTTAATATGTTACCCAAAACAGAGTGAAGATTCGCAGCCTCTGTTTCAATTAATAAACCCCGTCGTATATCTTCGAATACGCTTCATTATAGGGGCAGGTTCACTCTTTTTCTCGATCCGCCGTCTTCCGAAACGCTTCCAAACGTAAAATCCTATAATGGTAACAATTACGGTGGATACTACAAAGATGTAGATTTGATCCGATGTTACTATTTTCTTTTCGCCAAAGTCGAAGAAGTTCATCCCAAAAAAACTCTGTCATTGCTAATTAGCTACGTAAATCAAATCAAATAATGACCCAACTCACGGAAACAAACGACCCAGGGAGGAATAGCAATGTTGCAGTGGAAACCAGCTGTGTGAGTTCCCTGCCGTCCTTCTGGGTCTGGTTTGCCACGGCATTGTCGTCCGCGGCAGCAAGGTTGAAGGCCTAGAAAATATTTAGTGATAGGCTTGATTACCGCGACCAAATTACAGTACCAGTGTGATTTCATTCTGAAGTCTCTTCTCAAAAGCCTCGGCGCGGCATCGCAAGTTCTCCAAAAAGTCCTGGTAGAAGTCGAAATCTGGGGAGCTGCCGCCTTCGCAACACTTATTGTGTTGATACTGTCGGTGTCGCTCGACGATTGATGCGACTGTTCGCGCAGAGATTGTAAGAGTCTCTACTTCGTGGATCACATGTCGCGAGAGCTCATGCATTTGCAAATAGCGTTTTTGCATAGAGATGCTCCCTGGGTCATCTTGATGTTGGATGCGCGACTGTGATAGTGTAGTATCATTAGCGATCTCAATTTCACTTTTCCCTCCTCGTCAAATACAGGAAGCCAGCAACGTACATTTTCAATATCTCGAACTGGAGCTCTAAACCCCCATAAGGCACCGTCAAACCGAAACGATATTACGGGTAATAGGACCGAAAAGAGGCCCAAAGGGCATTCTCGCCAAGAAGAGGGATCAGATGCCACAAAGGCTTCTTGGATAGCTTTCTTCATCTCGTTGGAAAGATCAAAGCATAACAAAATCTGCGTTGCATCGGCCTCCGAGTCAGTGGCAGAGTACCAGAGCGTTACAAAACTTATGTATTGCCACTTGTAATCATAGTCTTTGGCTGCTTCATCGTACTGAATCTCTTTGATGAGAAATCGCGACATTGAGCCTAATCGGGCTATAGTTAGCTCTTGCTTGCTCGACATGTGGCCCTTGAAACAAGGAAACCGCAGGCATAGAAAATACCATAACTGGAGCCATTAAACTCAGATAGTGGAGACGCATTGTGGCTGAAGAAGCCATTTGATTTGAACCCAGTTTTACTCCAGAAGAATCCAGGGACGCCGAAAACTGCAGAAATATCATTTTTCATGTCCTGAACCTCTCTAGAATCGACTTTGGGTAGAAACCTGACCGAAATTTAGCGCATTCATTCTTGGGTACTAAACACGAATACAAACATTATTTCAAGTCCGCTCTTTCGTTGCTCCTGTTTCAAATTGTCGATTAGTTTGGCTTCTCGACCCTGGTAGGCCAGTCTCACATACTGCCGTTTGGATGACCCGCCGCAGGGTTATGGCATCTTGATCTGGGGTCCATGTTCCGCTGCTTTTGTTGCTGGAGTCATCACCTTGTTGCTCAACGCTGTAGAAATATCTATTTGCAATCTCCGTCGATCTTTTTAAGCGGAGGAGAGAGGACTGGGTGGGGTTGCTTGAAACCGGAGCTGTCACTGTCCCCAGAGGCGTGGCCGGTTGATTGGACATGGCTGGTATCTGTCCTGTGGCCAGCAGTTGAGAAGTTCTATGATCTATCCCGTCAGACACGGACTATAGTATTCGGCTATTCCGCGGGGTTGTATAGCAATATGGACATATTATCAAGTGAAACAATTGAAACCGAGAAATAAGGCGGTGGGAAAATAGCGAAAATTAATGACCAGGAGAAGGCAGCACAGCCAAACTGTCAGCCTGGGAAATTAGGCGCCCGATGCCATGTGGGCTGAACAGTGACCCACACATGTCCAAATCATTGGATCTAACCTCACGAGGCGTATTTCAGCTGATGCCGAAGGCCGATTCTCCGCAAAGAGAAGCAAATGGACCTGAGAAGTTCACTTATGAAGAAATAGAGCTCCATACTTTAATCAAATATATTTTAGCATCAACTAATAAAAAGCGTTATGATTGTTCGACTTTATTCAGAAGCCGTGTTGTGCCTGTTATTGGTAGTAATCCCTGTCGGCTAAGATTTGGCGGGGCTCCGCCATTTTTAACACCAATATTTTCGAACTTCAACCTGCAGCCGACGTACCCTATAGCTTCTATTCCAGAGTTATGCTTTCCTGTCAGGGTCCAACGCATCAGTCATATCGCCACTGCCTGTTTCAAAGTTGCAAAATCTCTAGGTCGCACCTTTTTGCTGTCTGATCAGGAACGTCCTACCGATTTAGTCACCACATCTCCAAGCAACCGAGTTTATGTATAACCCAACTTGCTTTCTAATCTTTCGCGGGCCTAGTGCCTACCATTGAACATGGACACGGATCGGCATTGATTAAAATGATAGAAAAAAAAAATCACTTCCCCATAAGAATAGTAAGAAGTATTTTCCCTTGGACTCAAATCTGACGTACTCCAAACCTCATTATGTGGGCGTATAATTGGCAATTGCAGCGCTTGCGGAAATAAGGACTTTGGTGTGGAACATTTCAACTCTCAACGAGATGCCATGATAAGCCAGACTATAAATTTGGATGTGATTACCACTCAACTAAAGAGATAGGGTGGAATGGCACTGTCAAGTGCTATTTCAGGTTAGTAATTGTTAAAATTTCTAGTTGCATGAAGATACAATTTGCTTGGAGGTCCTATAGGTAGCCACCATAGTTGAGGCCAATCGTTGTGAGGTGGAGGCTTTATGTGAAACCCAGTGCACTGAAAATTAGATTTGCGATACAGTACTACACACACTCTAGAGCTTCAAGACTCTATGGGGAGTTTCCCTGTATTTTCTCTTCAATATAGAAGTAACCAAGCTTGGGAAAGGTCCTTGACCCCCCTTGGCGGTGTTCAAGAAGGATTGCATCAAAACAGCAGGTACTGGCGTTAGCGACGGCAAGAGAACCTTGCATTTTCTCTTTGCTTGGAGCGACTAAAGTCGTTAAACCTGGCTAGGTTGCGAATCCGGCCAATCATCCCATATATTATATAGCTCCTAACGACGGGTATTGCTTGACGGGAGTGCCTGGCTTCACCGGTCGGGCGAAATGATCCAAATAGGTCGCCAACGAGCCCACCCAGCCATAGAACATGAGATATTGCGCATGAATGCATCTGATTATACATGACGGGTCGAAGGAAACAATGCCCAATAACCTGTGCGAATTGGCTGTGCTTGGTATATAATCTCAGTCGAAAATTTGCTCAGTACGTTTTGCTTTTTTTTCACCTCCCAGCCACGACATTTGGTGGATGCGCCCGGGCAACTCCGGAAACATGCTGGGGCCGCAAATTTCGGCAGGATGAGCTGTCCAGCAATGACCTGGCTGTTGGCAAAAGAAAAGAAACAAACAGACCCAGTGCATGGACCGTAAGTCGGTATCATCGCATTGACGATTGGGTCAAGCGACTCAGCTCTCTGCGACGCCCACCGTGCTCTCCCGACAGTGGCCCCATTGACGGGACTCGAGTCCCCAGATACGCCTGGAAATAGAGCGGTGTTGGGCCTGCGCAAGCTCCGATGACTTGCTGCGTTTCCACTGTGCCCCTGGCGCTGCAGCTGCGGTGGCGTTTTGATGTGTTGTCCACTGGCCCCCCGCAAACACACCGGCCCGGCGCGTGCGGCTGTTCCGATGTCCCCATTGACACGGCAAAGCATAGACTCGATTTACATCTATATAAGCCGGTGATATCTTGACCAGATTAAGAAGAATCATCCAGATCATTCTACTACACCAACAACATCTTCTACCCACTTAAACCTTCTCAACCCACAACCAACCACCTTCAAAATGTCTTCTCCCGCCCAGACTGAGAACCAATTCGTGGTTCCCCTTCCCACTGCCACCGGCCTCTCTGCTCCCGCTGGTAAGTAGTCCTCCTCATCCAACCTCTTTTGTTTGTTGAACAAAAACCAACACATCTATAGGCCAGCTCCTCAAGGGTGCTACCGACGCTGAGGGAAAGCCCACCGCCGCTGCTCTGCTCGTCGGTATCAAGCTCGACCTCGAGGCTGAGGTCCATTTGACTGCCCGTGTCAAGGGTGACTTGACCGTGGGACTCTACTAGACGACTTCAATGGGGGCGGCTTGACGATTGATGATTGATTGGGACATTCCTTTGTGCATGGGTTAGGACATTAGGCTTTGTGGATAAAAAATAGCGAAAAATGCTTTTTAAACTCGTCCCTTGGGGACATGTCTAAAATCAGGCTTCTGAGGATTTTGGTGACCGCGTGACCTTCTATTATGCACCAACCATCAATGCACATGAGTGGTTTGCACTCTAACTCTCAATCAGCCAAATGAAACATCGGCTCGGTTTCATGTTCTGATACTTTGTCAAATTATCAGATTAACCTAGGTAATGCAAACTACTATTTGATAGATACCGTATACTTCCCGCCAGATACATTTTCTACAATAGCCACCGACAAGCCATGAATATTAATCTTTTTTACTCCATTGGAACCTTTGAGACTCAACTCGGTCGATCCTTGAGCCAATGGGATCTCAATCGTTCCACTAGTTGACTGTGGAGTCTCGATGGAGCCCGAAAACCCACTGGTATCGTTGTGCCATTCAACGGCAAATTTCCCGAGAGGGCTCTGGAGACCCGCCTCGAGCCTAGTTAGGCCTCCCAGAGCTGGCGCAATCTTCCAAGTCTTTCCAGCTCCCGATATCAGCTGAATGCCGCCACCGAGGAATGTCAATGTCGAGGTGGGACCACTGGCCCATCCATGAGCATGGCTGATCCTAGCATCATTTGCGTAGGCGGGATAGTGCAGGCTTCCGTTTGTAGAGTAGCCTTCAATAAAGCTGCTGTTGGTCATCCGCGGATCATCGAGCATAAAGTCTCCCCACATAAAGTCAATCAAGTCAACGGCATACTCTGGATGGCCAGCGATGTAGTGCGCCTGGAGCTCAAATCCAGATGCAAACGGTGAAATAGTCTCGCCCGCTTCCGGAGCGGGAGCACCATAAGGTCGGATCCAGCGATTTTTCAGTGCGTCGCTGATTGATTGGGCGCGCGATCCAGTGGCCACTCCAGCTATGATGGCCCAAGAATTTCCGTCTTGCGGGTGTAAGGTCACTGTGGACGTATCGTTATCCAAATAGAGCATCGCCGACTCGTCCCAGAGAAGCTTATTCGCAGCTGTTGGAATTCCTGAGGCTGAAGCATTCCAATGTGCCACGTCACTTGTGTCACCCACAATAGAAGCCAGCTTAATAGCATTGTTCAGAGTGTAGTAGAGGATTGAGTTGGCCTTGATTTCTGTCAGCATCATATTTTGCAGTATTCAAGGCAGCCGGGTCTAACCTCAATATTATGCCCTCCCATTCCATTTCGTAACCAGTCGCTGCTACTAGTCACGTTCGCCAGTCCAGATGAATCGATGAACTGAAGAGGATAATTCACTCCCAGTTTGTATTGGTCCCAGACGCTGGTGAGATATTCCAGATCACCAGTATATATGTAGTAATCATAGATGACATTCAGGGTGTGACAATGATAAGTAAAGCTCCATAGGAAGACTGTGGTTCCACGCAGTGAACTGATGTAGTCTGCAAATCCCTTGCCTGCCCATGACAGACGGCCATCGGATTGCTGGAGTAATAACAGCGAGTTGATGGAGTTCCTGATAGGATCGAGACTATTTGTGGACACGAACATTGATGGACCAGAGATGGCGATGTCTCCTGGCCAGACAAGTCGATCTCGCTTGCCGCCATCGGTCAAAACAGAGGTGCCATCTATGTAAGCAGTCAGTACTGGAATTTATTCATCTCAAAGTGGTGAGGTGAATTTTTCAGAGGAGCTCATACTTCCAATCGTATAGTTGTAATACCATCCAGACAAAGGTAACCCCAGTGAGTTACCCGTGGTTGGATCCACTGAGCAAAGCTGATTAGTGTAGGCACCCGCGTACCAAACACGGTTTAGCTTTTCATTTTCACAATTAAAGTAACCAGAGTATGCCTTTAGATCAGTCATCTCAGGGGACGCCGTCCAGTTCACATGGAGCTGGGACAAGCTGACGCTGCCAGTAGAGTTATAGACAACCGTTAGATAGCGGAAGGCACCCCTTTGGTGTTTCTTTTCAGCCAAATAAGATCCAGGACCGGTCAAATTAAACCAAAGAGCAAGATCGATCCCGGCATCTTGAGTTGCGTCGCAATGCTCTGGGCTGATGTACAGAGAGCTTTCCGTAAATGTGAACCCAATTGCAGCATCTTTTCCAGACACAGCATCCACTTTAAATCCGACCTGTCCAGCGATATTTGCACCGAAATCATAAGTAATATACGAGTTCTTTCCCTTCAATGTTGTTGATTGGGATGGGTTTCGAGAATTGACGTGGCTGGATTCAACAAGGAGCGCTGCATTTTCGATTCCGCCGCCAACCTGATAGACAGACTCGGGGTATACCGTGCGTGAAGATGGGGCCAGGATGTACTCGCTATATGGGACCTCAGCCGCAGCCGCAGATGCAAATAGGTATCCTATCAAGGATGATAACCGGAGCAAGGACATCATGGCGGGTCACGATAGGAAATCCCAACCCAGGTTTTCGAAACACCATACTAAGTCTAGGATAACAAATAAACGGATGCCAAGACATTTAACTATTCTACTTCAAAAACAAAATCTGTCCATACAGCCTAACCTTGGGATGAGCTATACCGAAGCCCGAGTGTTCCGATTTTCGGCTCGGGTACCAATCTCGGAATAAATTCAGTGACGGCATCAAAGTTCGCGGTTCGTGGTAATATCTTCCTGTGAAAAATTTCATTGGTGCCCGCATAGACCCGCTACATGTGTATAGGGTCTTGAAAAATTGGGGAACAATGCGGGGAGCGGTTTGTGGGTATATAGCCTCAATACTGGGGACCTCGGCACGTCAGGCTAATTCCATTCAGACAGGGCTTCCATTCTTTTACCTGGGGAATTTCTGGTGAGTTTATGGCATTTCTAGCACATTGTTCAGCTGTCGCATTATCTATGAGCATTGAGAAATAATTCAATGATATTTTAACTTGATTTCGCACATTGTCACGATGGTAGAATCGTCCATTAACTACAAGCGGAGTCATTACTGTCTTCTGCCGACGGCAGCGTGGAGTTCTACAGAAATCGGGCCGTCTTAAATCACGGTTTTTAAACCACATCTAAAATGGCCTAGGGTGGTATGATTTGACATGGATTGCGGCACCCAGTAATCCGAGGCAAGTGGGGGAACGCGGGGAAATTGGCACAGGTTGGCAATTATAACAAGATTGCAGTGACCAAGGTCGTTGCTAAATCCAACGATCGGTCAGAAAATACCGAGACCTCGTCCTTTTATTAGCCCGAGGAGCCCACCTCGCAATATTAATAATTGAGGGGCTTGGAGTAGTCAGTGGGTTTATCGAAGGGAAGACTTACCTCTGCTTACATGCAGGTCCTTCTTCAAAACCCTATTGTCTTCAAGGCTACTTTTGTACTTTGCTTGGCCCTCCAAAATCTTGCATTGGTTCGCGAGATGGCGAGCATCGGGCCTATTGCATATTCACGGCCAGCCATAGCTGAATATGCACACGTATCGTAATTGTGTTTGCTATTAGGCGAACCAGCCCTAAAATCTTGATACAGGTGAGATCAAGACCACAAGCTGGTACAGTGGTGCAAATTCAAACACCGTGATCAAGTCTACGTAGTTATTACACAGTTATTTAAAAATTAAGATAAAAGAAATTAGCCCTACTACGAAGCTAGCGCATACCATGCTACATGTTGGACCTATACCGTAAAACCTCTTCTAGCGTGACGTCGCCGAATCAGCCATCCCCCAGCTATGGCACCAACAACAGCACAACCTATCAGTGTCCCAGTCCCAATGACCGTCTCTTCGACGACCCGACCTATGTAGGTCTCGCCGCGGGGAATGGTAGCCAATTCATTGCCAGTCAACTCGTAATCCGACCAGTCAACCCTGGACAAAACCTTCTGGTACTCTATCACCGTACCGCTCCAATTATTTGTAACGAGGCCTTCCTTGGTCTTGTACCAGCTGCTGCACCTGGGGTCAGCAAATGACGAGCTTGCCAGAGCTTCCTGCAACTTGACGTTCCACTCTTTAATTCTCTCCGGCTTGGGCTTGATGGTCAGTGTCTGGCCCCTTTGCCGAGCCACAAGCACCCGTTTGGCAAGCGACACAATGTATCTAGCTTGGGCCTCAATCATCAAAATGATGGAGTTGTGGCCCAAGTTGGTGTTAGGCCCGTATAGCATGGCAAAGTTTGGAAGGCTCTCCGCCGTTACACCATAGAGCGCAGAAGCCCCTCCCGCCCAAATATCGCTCAGTGATCGGTTATTTTCGCCGTTTATTTCAATCCCGTGCAGGAAATTGTGGGTTTGAAACCCAGTGGCCAGAACAATGAGGTCGAAATCAATCGAATCTTCGCCAGCCTCATCAGTGGCATCCCGGACAACAATTCCGTTTTCGGTGATTCGCTGAATTGGCCTTGTCTCGAGAGCGACATTGTCAAGACGCAGTGTCTTGTAATAGTCATCTGTAAGAAGTATGCGTTTGCATCCTGGAGGGTAGTCCGGCGTCAATGTCTTCCATAGGTCGGGACGATCTGGCAGCTCGGACTTGATAAAGTCTTCACAAAACTGCCTCAGCTCTGCCGACTCGATGGAATTTCTCTGGATCAATGGCATGTATGATGCTTCCCTACCATCCATGGCGCTTGCCCTTGCTCGACTGAGGAGGAATGGGACCTTCTTCAGCAATGACTTTTTCCATTCAGGCACGTCTTCGTCTAGCCTTGGAATGATCCAGTTTGGTGATCGTTGGAAGATGGTCAGATTAGAGGCAACCTTGGCCACCTCCGGAATTATTTGCGCTGCAGTTGCGCCTGATATCACGTTTCAGCTTCATTCATCCCGTGCATTCGAACATGTGCTGCTTACCATTCCCGATAATACCGATGCGCTTTCCACGCAGGTCATAACTCCAATCCCACCGAGCTGAATGCATCAGCTTTCCTCTAAATTCGTCTTGGCCGGGAATATCAGGGAAGTGCGGCTGGTTGAGTTGGCCCACGCCAGCAGCTAGGAAGGCTGTTTCGATGGTATAATTCTCGCAGAACTCGGCCTCCTTTCCTGCTAGAACTCGAACAGAGACTTTCCACTGTCGCACACTCTCATCCCACTTCGCTGCCGTGACCTCGGAGCTGAATCTAACATATCGGTACAGGTCGTACTTCCTTGCGATGCCTCTCATATAATTCTGTATTTCCAGATACATGGTCAACAAGTAGCACAGCTGAAGGGCCAAAGGGAGATTCGCGCTGCAGCAGACTTACGAGTATTTCCTCCTGTTCCGGGTATAGCCTGGACCATTCTGGATTTTGTTCAAATGAAAAACAGTATAACCGCGAGAGAACTATCCAGGAACCAAAAGCTTTGTCAGTCACCTCTTCGCACTGGCTGTCTCGGCAACCCCAAAGTCGAGAGCCACCCACCATCACAACAACAGCCTGGATAAGCATTATCTTTCCATGTCCCGCCGAAGCCAGCACTCTTTTCGACGATAACAAAGTCTTTCATTCCCTCTTCGAGTAATTTTATGGCCATACACATCCCTGTAGTGTGTCATATCAGCAGATATTCTTTGACCCTTTGGTCATGATGAATATTCCAGTGGAGCATCGATCATCTCACCTGAAAACCCGGCCCCAACAATAACGACGCTAGACTTAGTAAATCCATATTTCTGGCTAGTATTAGTTTCCCTTTCGCGTAATTGTACCATTTTGATCGGAAACAAAAGGTTGAGTAGCGATTTGCGAAGAGAAATGACGACCCGCAAATGCAAGTCTTGAATGCAGCAGAGACACAAGAGGATATTTGAACAAGTTTCGCCTGTAACATCGAATCCTTCTTTGATAGGGCGGTGAATGGCACGTCAAGTCGTGAGGTCACAGTTTGGGCGGGGATTTCGGTTCAGCTTTTCCTTTTGTCTAGGACCTCGGCACACTTGCCTATAAAATCCAAGTTTGTTCCGTCTCCATACAGAAGAATGAAACCATATCACGCGCAATAAACTACTGCATTGGCGGAAGAGCTCATTGGAGGAAAATTTCGACCGGGCGCCGTGTACGTGATAAAGTAATGCGCAATGAGGGCGTGACTGCGATAGAAAGGGTTCAAAGCATCCCGGTCTAAGGCGGCCAGTTTGAGAAACAAGGCAAAACAATGACACATGTCTCGTCCTCATCGTACTGGAATGTGGGGTAGAGATATGATGAAACGCCACACGCCTACTGGAACGATACCAGTAGACTTGTCCATTCACCCATGAAACTATTCGAGAGGGGCAAGGGCTAACGGAAGTGGCATCAAGTAGCACGCCTACGGAAGCAATGATACCAAGCTCACCGAGGTTGCAGTATGCTGGCCACCCAGCGGCAATGTTACCGCAGCGGGGCCAGGCTCATGAAAACTACCTTGCTGCTAATACACACGACGATAACCGCCATTATCCGATGGGTGCGTCAAACGAGCGACTATTCGCATGACTGGGTAACACGTGTTGTGTGCCCCGTAGTATAAGGGGCTTCTCAGAGGTCTAGTGGTAATGTTAATGCCTGTTCTACTCAGGATTCTTTAGTGTTTCACTCCGCTTGCCAAGCATGAAGTTGTGTTTCAATGGACATGGATGATGATAGCAGCAGCCTGTGTGCAGCACTATGCATAAAAAGAAACGTTATCACCGTTTTTTGCGCAGAAACGGAAAAGTTTTACCAACTAATACAACGGTCTATCATTATAGATGATGGTTTTATTGATTGTATAGCTTAAGATGTGTGTGCAAGTTAGTCGAGTAAACTCTAGTAGTCTACTCCAATTCTTCTCCATGTGGGTCGATCCACTGCTACGAAGGCCAAAAAGAATGAGCGCTGCAGGACTCGAACCTGCGCCTCTTACGAGACTGCGAAATTTGTAACGGTTAATCGCTTAACCTGAACACAGCGCCTTAGACCGCTCGGCCAAACGCCCTTTTGTTGTGTCTCGCTCACAACTAGAAGCCATCATCAGATGCAGGTGACGCAGCCTGAGACAAATGACGACTGTGGAAGCAACAAAATCGCCGTGTGACATCACTCGTCTGGCTTTGACATGGATGACCTTGCATACGCCAATGATCTCGGAAAGATCGCTGACCGGTTCCATCCCACCCAAACCTGAAGAGATCCAGGCCATGAGACATTGATCTTTGTTGTACAAAGCATCTCAGGGATCCCGAGAATAACTTGTTACCCTGTATCCATTCAGAATTGGTAAATATTCCTCACTCCGAATCATTCTCGCACGGGTTTAAGTAATTAAAAGTTATAAATGATGACAATAGTACTCATGAGGACCCGCAGGCTTCATGTCAAAAGGTAAGTGAGTGGAAGTCTCATTCGGTACTGGTACAGTTCAACTCGGATGTGCCATCAGGGCAAATGCATTCCAATACTGTTCCTTGCAACTTACCACGACAGCTCCACTATAATGACGCAAAGGAACCACAATAGGACATGAACAGCCAATCGTACCGTGCTGTGCCTCTACTTAGCGTGTATCCACTGCCAAATGTCACGAAGATTACAAATCTTCTTCTCAGTGAGATCTAACTAATCTTTGCCATCTTGGGAAATTATCGGAGAGACTGACGAGTGGGCCAGGAGTCCAGAGTTGAAGATCGCCTACAATGAGTGCTGCATCCTCACATGCCTAGTATCTATAACAGAGACATGCTTACAACTCTGGTGACTGCGACCTCACAACGTCCGTTGTCGAGTCTGCTGCCGAGGTCCATCCGCTCGGATGGATGCTCCCAATGAGTAAATTTCGAGGATTTGTCGCCTGTTCTAGGTCTGCTGTGCTGTGGGTGGTGAGGGTTGGAAAGTTGACCTTGTTACTATCCCACTGGAAGGAAATACTGCTTTCGTAATTCTTTTCTAGCCGCTCGACCATTTGGGGATATTCGTATCGCATTGGATCTCTTGTCCACTTTTGCATGACTGAGGCTTCAGCTGATTCCTGGTCGGTCGCATCACCAAACGGCTGACTGATGAGGGCCAGAAGCGCCACCGAGAGGTCTATATGTGAAGCCTTGGAGTGTGTTGGAATTTTGAGAAGATAATCGCCTCCCATGGAGGGTATTGCGGACATGTAATCTTCGAGGGTGGTGAAGTTGTTGGTGGACTGGCCTGTGGTTGGTGACGGAGTTGCCATCTGTGTGTTCGAGAATGTGTCGAAATTTGGTTGCCAAGATGATATTTCTTCACAGAGAAGGCTTAGGCGCTCGTGAAATTTCGCAGCTACTCTATCAAGACTTCCGCAGTAAGAAAGAACTGCGAGGCAGTCCCTGGCTCGCTCCATGTCTTCTTGCCAGGTCATCGGATCGAACCTGTGCAGCTGTTTTTGGATCACTGAGTGCAACAGAATTGTACATGAGGTATAAGCTTGAAAACTGTGATTTTGATGTTAGAAACATATGGATTTGATGGCATATGCCGAGTGGATTGCAACCACAGACTCACATTACAATCCAACAACGCTTGAAGATGCTACCATCTTCCAAAAGGAGCTTGAGAATTCTGGAAGAAGTACCTGCCGCAAGAACAGACTCAATGCCTTGCTCAGCCACCAGACTTTCCAACGGCATCGGCAAAATGTTATGTGACGGCCTGGCAGCATAGGACTGGATAAACTGAGATGCTACACGGCGGTATAAAAGCATAATGGCCCCTAGGTAGAGCAAGTGGACATGCAAAATCGATCTTTTCGTCTCGACTGCGAGAGCGGGGTTGCCACTGGCCTCGAGTCGCATCTCATTAGGTAGCTCGCGATACCAATTCTGCAAATCTTTTAGGATTGTCTGCATTGCGGGAATGGTGAGCTGTTTGAATGCCACTTGCATCCGGAGTATGTCAGCCTTTAGAATACATATCTTGACCATTTCTATTTGTACAACTGTCAGGTGTTAGTATCTGGGCCGCAGACGGATTTGGGAACGTCGCACCGACCATCTGTGATATCTGATGGGTCCGAGGCTCGGATGTTTGTGAGCTTGGAGTGGTCAGTCAGTATGAAGGTGCTCCCTCACATCATTTCGTGGTAACTGAAGGAAGCTTACAATTGCTCTCTCGGACATGACGTCATTTCTAGATATATATCCAAGGGTTGATGATAACCAGCTGTACAGCACAGTATGAGCAATCAAATGAAATGGAAATAGGCGGAATTTACTTGCCTGGAAAAGAATATCAAGGCTCGCCATGTTTTTCTCAGATCAGCCATATCGGATTCGGACACGGAACGCGACTGAGTTGCTTCCTGGCTCAGCCCATACATGCGGGACACACTGAGCCCGATTTCTGAACATGGTTCGTCAGTTGGATTTGCCAGTACTTCGCCTCGGAAACGCACTGGAGGCAAAGCTTACCGACGTAAGAAAGTGCCACCATAGACTTCTCCAGGATGTTATACTGTGCCAGCAAGGTACAAACCTTGACTGCATAGAGCGGCTGCTGCTCAATGACAGTGTCGAAGCACTTTTTGGCAAGATCGTAGAAGCGGGTTTCGACCTCCTTACTGAATTCATCAGGCAGATACTGTGCTCCAACGGCAGCGACGGCCATGATACAGCCGACCTTTGTCCATGGAAACTCATCGGAAACCTCTCCAGTGCCAAAGATGTCGCGATGGTACTCGAAAACACAATCTCTATCGAAAACATGAAACAGCTTTCCGCTACAACTGAAGAATGAATCCAATGCCAGTGCGGTGACAGATGCATCCGGTAGCTGGGGGTGTACGGAGCCAGGAGGCTGCCCCACCCCTGACGTCAAATCTGGCTGACGGTCGGGAGTGGCAACGGGCTCCAGGCCCTCGGTTGCTGTGTTACGAGCGTACAACGCCCCGGAAAAAGGCAAAGGAGGTTGGGGCGGGTCCTGTGTCGACACCGAAGTTGGAGTGAAGCTGGTGACTTCTGTGTCGATGGTCGTTTGTGGCTCATCGGTTGGAGTTGCAGACGGCTCAGGTACTCCAGGAGTGGGGTTTAAAGATGCTTCAATGATCTCCGTCGGGGCACCGCTTCTCCGTATCTGTTGGAATAGCCGACTAGCTTCATCTGGCGAACTCGTTTGAAGGTTGGTAAACAACTGCTCCAAGGACTCGAGGCGATTCTTCGCAGCGCTCCTCAGTGACTGTCCGCGCTCACCAACGTAGCCACATGACCGACTTTTCTGAATACATGTGCTACATTTCGGTCGTTTCCCGTCGCACTAGTATTGTAACATGTCAGACGCAATGACAGTGGTGTGCTGTGAGATTTCAGAGGGCTCCTCTAGCCGACCTTGGTCTTGGCCTTGCGACAATTCTCGCAGGCTTGAAGGGTGTTGTTATGCTTTGGGAGACGAAAGGGATTTCCCGGTGGTTTTTGCGAATCCGCCCCATCACTTCCAGGCCGTGCAGGCCAAGGTTGAATCGCTCGAAATGTCATGGTGGTGGGGGTGGTTTCTTTTACCCTCGATGTGTGACAGGATCATGACGGAATCAATCCAGGTCCCCTTCTCCGACCGCTAGACCAGGCATTGGTTAGGTATGTATTGGCGTTGGCCCTGAAAATTCAGCATTTGTCTGTCCCGTGACCCGCCGGCACTGCCGCCACAGGAGTCCGTGGCGGACTAGCCATTGGAACTCATTGGACAGCAATCTACGGTAGTTACGAGTATACAAGACTGTACCTTTGAGATGAATATGAATGTACACGAGATACCAGAAAAAGAAACGAAAAGCAAAATATTTTTCGTGAGAATGGACAGGGGGTATGATGTTTGTATTTGTACACACCTGTCACTTTTAGTGTCTTTTTATTCATTGTGTTAGAAACCCGACCTGATACACATTTTGGTTATCTTTAGCCACCAACCTTTAAGAACATGCCATGCCCAATTTGGGCACCCTAAGGGAAAGAGCGGCGACCACGCAAATAGGGAAAACCTGTCACTGAAGCCAATAATAAAAGACTGCAATCGAATCATACACCTGAGGAAGTCGTCCATCCACTGCCATCTGGGAGATTGAGGTGGTGTACACTTTAAAGAATATGATGTTTTATTTACAAGTAATCTTGTAGATCGCCTCCCAGTCATTATAGACATCTATACTTTTACTGACTGCACGTGCGTTTAGGAAGGTGAATCTGCAGGGGTACCCCATGTCGTCAATATGACTGAGCGGAAATCATGTGCTTTTAGCCCCGTGCTTCAGCAGCTGGCTCGCAGACAAAGAATCCCCCATTTTCTCCGCAAGGTGGAGAGGAGTTCCGTAGTCTGGGTGATAGTAATTCGGGTCTGCGCTATGCTTAAGCAGCAGACTAACGAGGTCAGGCCGATGGGTAACCAAGGCAATGAATATGACGTGCTTAAAATGACCGCCAATTTCATTAACATCGACATCTGTTTTGAGGAGTTGTTTGAGTATGTTTTCACTTCCAATCAAACACGCCAGATGGAGAGGAGACCCTCCTGGCTCTCCGCCAACAGTGGCTGGACAGTAGTTGGCCCTTAGCAGTGCAGTTGCAATCTCCTCACAGCGACGAAAGACTGGGAACTCAATCGTGGGAGCACCACGCATACTTCCGGGAGACCAATCCGTTGATAAGCGATTTGTTGTAAAGTTGCACACATAGTGAGGGCCTTTATCTTTTTCGGGGCTCAGAAATTCAAGTCTGGGTGCTGCACAAGCCTCCAAGGCCACTAAGAGAGGCGTCTTGCCGTCCCGGTTGGCGCGGTGGGAGTCGACCCCATGGCGAAGCAGAATATCGATAATGGCTGGTTGCAAGTGGAAGGCTGCGGAATGAAGCGGATAGTCTCCATTGTTGTCCGGCTCATTCGGATCCATGCCACGCTGCAGCATGGTTCTCACCGCCTGCTCAGATCCAGTACAACAAGCCTGGATAAACCTGGTCGTTGTGATAGGAATGTAATCAAGAATAAAGCCCATCGCTTTGCCGTTGCCGTCTTTAATTGCATCTGAGATGGCTGCTTCAATCACGGGCCAGGGATTCTGAGTCTTCATCAACGCCTCAAAAATCATTTCCGCAATACGAAAGTCCTTGGGCTCCGAACGTGGCTCTTTTAGAGCACACTTGACAGGATTAATCCACTTTTCCGGCTCGATGTCCACCTTTGCTCCAGCCTCCAATAAATCAACAACGATCCCCAAGTGGTCAAGTTCAGCTGCCTCTGTGAGAGAAGTACCGCACCAAATGAGGTGATGCACATTGGCACCCGCGCTGAGGAGAAGACGCACAAGTGGCTGGTCCTTCATCATCACTGCAAGCGTAAGCGCACTTCTACAGCTATCCACCGTCTGGTTCACATCTGCACCATGGTCCAGAAGCAGACTGACGACATTTCGATGTTTGTTGGCAACTGCTGCACTCAAAGGACTTGCATGCTCGGCCTGAAAGCTGGCATAAGATAGGGGCTTCCTACCAGCCACATTGACGTTGGCTCCAGAATTAAGCAAGGCTTCTGTGATGGCCAAGTTTCCTAATTCAGCACTCATAATCAGCGGAGGCTGGTCAATGACCACGTTGACACCCGCTAGACTGGTTGAGTCATCTTCGAATGCAATGCTCTCAGCCTCCAGAAGCGCATTTACAATCCCAACTTTACCGGTGCTCACTGCGAGTTGTAGACACGATGAGACCCTGTCTATGCTCTGAGCATTCGACTTGTCCACTTTCAACGCAAGTCTCGCATCTGCGCCGTGAGCCAGGAGTGTGCGCACAATTTGTTCGTTGCAGGCAACGATTGCGGCTCGCAACGCCGTATCCCACTTTCCTTGTAGAATATTGACCTGGGCGCCTGCTTTAAGTAGGCGCTCCACCATCGCCTCATGCCCATGCCGGGCAGCTGCCTGTAGAGCGGTGCCATAGTAGTGCCCTGAAGCATTAACATCGACGCCTCGTGATAGGAGCATCTCAACGACCGTGTGGTTATTGAGAAAGGCTGCCATCTGTAGGGCATGCTCGTAGCCCTCGCCAAATGCTTTCAGCTGGGGGTATTGCATCATCAAAGTACATAAAATGGCTCCAGGCCCCTCTTCAAATACTGCCTCCAGGGATGTCAAGTGTTCAAATCCTTGACACCCAGGCGCTTTTCTCTTGCGTGAATAGGGCTCTCGACCCAGAGACCCAGAAGTAAAGTAGCTTAATGTGCTTTCAAAAAGCCTTGATACTTCATCAACCTTTCTCGGAAGCCTAGCCCCTGCATCCAATAGTGTTTTGAGGATAGTTCCGCTTGAGCATTCTCGGCCCGCAGTTTTGAAAACGCTCGTGGCCTCTCCTATAGCCAGGTTAACATCCGCGCCACCTGCTATCAACTGCTTCACCACCGTATTTGAGCAATTCTCGGCAGCTACCTGCAAAGGATATTCTTTCTGGGCGCCAAGGTCATTTGGATCAGCTCCTAAATCTATGAGTAACTTGACGATATTCCCAGGGTTGGGTGTGCGTTGATTTGACCCGAATTGCGTACCAAGTTGAGTTTCAAAATAATCTCCTGGAATGAGGCCTTTAATTGCAGCCTGAAGTGGGGATATTTCAGAAACGCAAATATCTTCATCGTCATAACCATATTCGTTAGGAGAAGAAGGAGAGAAATTAGGAGACCGAGGTGATTCCATCGAATCGATTTCGTCATCGTCGGGAGCAAGTTTGTTGATATCAGCGGACATTTCGCACACCAGGTATCGAACGACTTTGTCGTGTCCTCCTCTGCAAGCATGTATCAACCCCCGACTGATTGACTCAGGTCCAACTGGCTCTGTCCCTTGCATGGTAGCGAGTAATCTGACTATTTCCAAGTGTCCATTTGCCGCCGCTCCAATAAATAAATCACCGGTGACCTCATCGATGTTTTCGAGACAGCCAGAGCTGAAAATGAATTGAAGAAACGAAAGGTTACCATCGATAGCACACTGTTGAAGACCCCCTTTTAAATCTTCCGAGTTCAGTGTGCTGGTATCAGTTGACTGTAAGATCGTCTTCAACAGTTCAATTTTCCCACCAGCGCAGGCATTAGAAAACTCTCCTATGAGGTCCTTGTATTCCATTTGAGAATAGACCTTGGGACCAAATTCTGCCTTCAATTCATTGGTTTCATCAGAGGAGCAATATTGATTTGCGATTTCAAACGCAACCTCTTTGGCTGAGGTATCTGAAGAGTTCCCGACAGTAGGATCGGCCAAAATGGGTTTAAGGCAGTTGTACAAAGGTATTCGAGCAGCTAGATTCTCTAATAAAACCTTGAAAATTGAAGAGAAACCACACTTGGCAGCCGTAAGAGCTGCAGCCTCAACGTTATGGTTGTTGATATCAAGAGCATCTCTTTGGCTTAAAATTAGCTTCACGACACCCTCCTCTCCAATTCGGGTGGCCGAATCAAGAGGGCTTTTGTAATTGAAAAACCTCAATTTTCCGTGGCCGTTTTTCTCTGGAATTGGAGCTTCGTCGCGAGTCCAAGGACGTATATCAGCCTCAAAGATGGCATCCAAACTCAGGATAGGCATTGCTGATCCTGGAGTTTGATTCCTATCTCTTTCATACTTCCGACGTTTCCGTGTTGTTTGCACCTCCCGTTGTGGAGACGCCTCCCTAAGGAGATCCCTCGGCTCGTCGATAAAATCGCCCTGATAATCGTAGAAAGATCGCTCTCTGAAAGGTCGGAAACTGTAATCTCTCTCCAATAGCAGGAGCACAATATCGGAATGACCTCCCTCTATTGCAGCATGAAATGCGTCTCTGGAGTAGCCCTCGACATAGTTTTTGGCACCCATATTGAGTAACATGCCGACGATTTCCGTGTGTCCGTGGAAGGCAGCACCTTGTAAAACAGTACCATATGGCCCGCCAACTTGATCGACGTTTGCACCTGATTGAATGAGAGTATTCACAATGCCTTTGTGTCCCTGTATCGCCGCAATGTCCAAGGCACTACCAAAAGTGCCCCTCGCATTCACCTCCGCCCCATGTTGAAGAAGTAGTTGAACAACAGCATGGCGGTTCAACGAGCATGCTATCGCCAAGGGTGAGCCGAACTGACCTTCGGTTTCAATTCCCATGCCCTTCTTGAGAAGATACTTGATCATCTGTAGATCGCTGTACAGGACAGCTACAGCCACAGCATCATCAGGGAGCATGGTGATAGGGTCTACCGATTTTTTCAGACACCACTCAAGGGCGGCAATGTGGCCATGTTCTATCGCCTTTCGCGTCATCGCCTTTACTTTACCTTGATGTTCGTCAGAAAATAACAATGAGCAAAAACTAGACAACTCAAATCTCTCCAGTGATTTGAGCTCGCCAACCTCAATAGCATCTATAAGCGCCATCTCATATTCTTCAAATGTCTGGATCCCTGGACTAGCATCTGAAGAGGTTTGCGATGGAGGCGCATCATCTTCAAGGAGGTCGCCTGTCGATTCTGTGAAAGCTGTAAAGCAGACAACTGCAATATTGTCGCTACTTTCGTCATCCCCCCGTGGGAGTGGCTCAAAATAGTCAAATGGGATCGGTAATTCTCCCATAGCCTGCTCGGTGTGGTAAAGGCATCGAGTGAAATTTGCACTATGTGGAATCAAGACTGAAGAAAGATCGCAATGACCTTGGCTGGACACCAGAATCCTAGCCACGTTCCCTGAATTGGCAGCTACCGCCACCAGAGCGCGGACCAGAGCGCAGAGTTCGGCAGCATTAATTTTATCAGCGTCACTGACAACGATTGTCAAAGGTTCTTGTTCCGATAGTTCGAGGATGAGCCGTACGCAGTCCAAGCTATCCAATTTTGGCAAGTCTAACCCTTTCACTCGCGCCAGAGCCGACCGGCGCTTAAAGTCTGCCCACAACAGCTCCCGGACCCTTGTACTGTCTGTGTTGTGAGTGACAAGCTGTGATAAGATAATACGCATAATTGCATCTGGTAACGGGCCATCTGGGTCAGATGCGATCTCCTCACAGCACACGGATGCGAACGGAGCCAAGGATACATCACGCTTGACAGCGACTGTCATGTTGGTCATCACGACACGGCCGATGTCCATTTTCTCCCAATCGACAGGACCCTGAAGGATCAGAAATGAGGAGACGCTTGATGTATTCCATGTCCTAAATTGCGGAGTATTTAATATCCAATCTGTTGAGTTTGGCAGCTCTTCCTGTCGACTGTGGAATGACAAAGGAGGCAGCCATGCAGCTAAATCTTGTTGACTCTCTTGGCTCAAAGCCTTCCAAGACGCCCAGGAATTGTGAGAGAGCGGTGAGGTAATCGGCTCGATATACTCCAAAATTTGGGAGTTCTCGCATTTTGCAACTGCAAGTATATCTTTTGCTTTTTTTAACAGATCTCCAGAGCCCGTTGGGATTTCAATCTTGACACCTGTGTGATAAAAATTAGACGTGCGGTTAGAATACGCCAACTGGGGGGCTTGCGTACCGGGAGCATTCCGTTTCATGGAGCTGACTATTCTTGCAAGCTGTGAAAGAATCTCGGAGTAGAGATGAACCAATAATGTTGATATCTCATCCTTCATAGGTTGAGACTGCTGTCCGAGGTATTCGTTTTGGCACACGGAGCTTCCGGTGATCACACGAGCAATTTGTTCCTATGGGAGAGTCAGCAACCCCATTGATGGATGTTTTTGAATGCTCATGACATGGACCTCACCAGTTCGTTTATCACACAGCCAAATGTTTGTGCATTATCTATGGTTGTCCGGAGGATAAATCGAATAATAGCCCAGGGGAAGGAAGTATTTATGGGATCAAATTGCAGTTCAATGTGGCCCCGTTGCATCAATCGGGAGACAGAACCCCCAATCCGCTGCAACAGGTCACGAATTATTGTCTGATGTCCACTGTTGTTTTGGAATCTCAGTCTCTTTCTGACGCATTCTTGCTCTTTATCTTGCGTGGTTTGCAATACCGCTGTCAGAATGTCGCGCTTTTGTGTTTTTGCGAGTGACAAGAGCTGAGCCCAAACCTCCTCCTGTACGAGTGCCTGTGCCTTTCCCCAGAGATCGCTCCCGTCGGAGGGCAGGCTCAGGGTAGGTTTTGTACTCTTCTGCATGTTTACGAACTAGCCATTGCTGTAGATGAGATTTCAAGGTTCAGATGAAAGCAGTTGACTACCGTTGAAGAATGTTCATTGTTGCCTGCACGATCCACGCGCATTGATCAGCTAAACTAAACTGCGCCACAGCGGCTCCAATTTATGTTGCCAACAGGCCAATCAGCATCTCTAATCTGTTGTTGATTAAGCGAAATGAGGTCGGTTCGAGCCATTCTTGTCAATCTTACAGTAGTCAAACGATGCGAATTTTGACTCCGTTTCCGAAAGTTAACTTAGCGTAGGTCCAGCGCGAACTCGAGATGATTAACTCGAGTAAGTGAGCCTTGGTCTCATGTTTCTTGGCATCGGGGTGGATAGTGTCGCTATTGCTGTCCACCCGGTACTGAAGTGTGTTGTTTGGCTCAAATCATGAAGAGTCATGAAAATGTGCAATGTTTTGTTTTGTATACATAACTCGAGTCGATTGAATGACTACGCTGGTTCCCAAACTTCTGATCCGCCAAGGCATAGCCGAAAAAACACTCAGAGCAACCAAGTCAAGCTGGACATGACGTCATTGCCACAACCAAGTCTTCACCTTGGCGTGTTCAATGGATGGTACGGTGAGGCCCCAGCAGAAATTTACGGCACAGCTCAGGATCGACGCGTCGTCCCTGCGAGGAGTAGGGCTGTCAGCACAACCAAGCGTAACGGACCCGCACGCAAATCGGGCTTTTAGTATAAAGTCCGGCGATCTCAGCACCAACCGCTAAACACAAAAACCTTATCAATTAAATACATGGTCTATGTTGCACGAGGCCATCTGCTTCCATTGTGAGCTTTTAATCGGGCATTTCCATTTTCCTCTCATGCGTGATTATTTACGTGGCGCATCAAGTTCGTCGAAATCGATTTACAGTCTGTTTGCGGAAACGGGGAATATGAATCCTCCCCGCAGTCAATCCCCCTATCATCAATTAGGCACCTGGACGGGGACGGCGAATATGTCCATCTACTCAATCCCGTGCCTTTCGTTGCTTATCCGAGCCCAACATTGACACAGCCGCAATGGTACGCCATCAACGGCTACGCGTCGCGTCAGCCATACTTTGAAACCCTCATACCGCATTTGGTATGCTGTTTGCGATGGGATGGCACAAAGAATACACCACGATCTTTCGTCAACATTTTCTATTTTTACTTTCTTCCTGAACAATACATTATTCATTCATAAGTACAACTAGCGGACAGTGTTTGAATTGTCGGCAGCGATATACCTGTATAGAAATGCGTTCAGTATCATCACCCCTCCCCAGCCAGTATACCAATGGAGTGAAATTAATACAAAGCAACGACAAATGCAATATCCTGCAGCCTTTCTCATTGCTGCAATGCTGACGTCTCGTCAATCAAGCTTGTGAATCCCGACTGGGGCGATGCTGAATAGCTAGCTGCTTCTGGTTAGATATGTAAGATCGTACAACACGCTACTCCACTCAATTCAGTACGTTAAATCTCCGGTTCCGCTGGGCTCATCGCTGAATGAACCAGTATAAAGGAAACGAAGTCGAATCCCATTACCGCCGATGATGCAGACTCATCAAATTCGACTCTTGCACTTTTGAACGCCCTTCACCATGCATGCCACTGAGAATTGCACCGCCATTTCCGCAGCGTGCCCTGTCGAAGCCACCACGTACGGGTACTACCCTTCACTCCCGGCCAACATCACCCTTCTGGCCGTCTTCACTTTAATTTTCTGCGCCCAGACCATTCTCGCATTCCTGACAAAGGTCTACTCATATTCCATCGTTGTTGCGATAGGATGTCTCATTGAATTGCTTGGCTATGTGGCCAGGATCATGATGCACCATAATCCGTGGGATAGCGCGGCCAAGAAGATGCAGATTGTTTGCCTCATTCTCGCCCCGTCCTTCTTAGCTGCAGGTATCTATCTCACAGTAAAACATACGATAATGCACTTTGGAGCCCAGTATTCGAAATTGAAACCCTTTCTTTATACCTGGATATTTATCGGCTCCGACGCCATTTCGATCGTGCTCCAGGCGGCAGGTGGTGGCATTGCTTCGACCGCCGACGATGACAAGGATAAACTGGATCTTGGAAACAATATCATGATTGCAGGAATTGTTTTCCAGGTGGTCACAATGGCTATTTGCGGCGTCTTGGCGGTTGATTATGGTGCTAGACGATACCGTCATCGTCGATCCTACACCGAATCCAAAAGACACAGCATGCCCACCAGCCAGAAGGACAAAATTTTCCAATGCGCGATTTGCTTTGCCTATGTTACAGTGCTAATCCGCTGCATCTATCGGTAAGTCTGCTGTGAATATACATGTATATGCCCAGTCTAATCCGGCGGCAGAATCCCCGAAATGGCAGGCGGGTGGGGAAATGCCAGAATGCGCAACGAGAAAGAATTTCTTATCTTGGATGGGCTGTGAGTAAAGATTAACCCGTATATTTTCCATCTTTGGCTGACCATACAAGGATGATTGCCTTGGCTTCAATTTCCCTTACAGTTTTCCACCCAGGCTTCTTCTTTCCTGTAATGAGGACAGGATATGAACCATTCGACGGGTACGCTTCCTCGGAACCTTTGAGCATTCGGCTGGACTCTTCACCTAGCAGCTAGGTTGAACGCCCACCAAATTCTCATTCGATGTCCGCCATCAAAGAGCCCCATCTAGCCTTTCCGCGTAACTGGGAGATACTACTATGAGTTTCAACATCACATATTAGCGATGCAAAGTTTCCAACACCTACGCCACATAAGAAATGAACTATTTCCTTACCAAATTTGTAGTTTCTATAGGGATAAGGTGGGATTATTGGTGCACCAGTATGATAGAAATTGGTTTCTATGGAGTATACGTTGGACGGCAGTATAACTAGATCCGCTCGCCGCGGTATTTATTAGATTGGGATAAATCTGAACAAGACAATTTTGCTCCTCAACTGAATGCGGATTGGTCATTTAGAATTACAACCAAAATGTTACTTCCACAACCAGTCACATAGTGCCTTTCTAGCTCATTATACCCAGATGAATTGAAGATGGTGTAGGGTAGTGGCGGTGGTATGAACAAGAATGTGCGCTTCGGCAGTTACGAATCTTGTAGAGGCTAAAAAAGAAGTATAGTCACTAGCGAGAAGTCAAAAATAAAATTGATGTTTGTATTTTTTTATTTGGTCGTTTTTCTTCTTTATTATTTTCGTATATAACACCAACGCTGATAGAAACTAGTATTGTACCTTGTGTCCTTCCTTATATATTGTCTGATCCAAACTCAAACGCCGTTGAAAAAAACACCAATTCATAGAGGGTCACATCAATGCTGGTTTTTCTTCCCCTTTCTCTCCTTATTTCATCATTATTTATTCCTTGATAGCTTTATAATTAGAGCGCTGATGAATCACCGAATCAGAAAAAAGCCATGGTCAACGACTTTGATTGGCCGAGTCTTGGCAGCGGTTAAGTGGCAAATCATCTCCAAATAGCGACACAGGGCAGCGTAGCGCTCCAAGGGCCCCTGCGTTTCTATTTTGGCGGGTCGGATACGAAATGGATTTCCGATGCACATTGGCTGGCTGTTAGCGCGGCAAAACCTTATCGTGATCAGTGCGATATTTGGGGGGGCAATTGCTTGACAAAAAAATAATTACACATCGGCAGTCTTGGAAGTCGGCGTCTCCCGCTGCTCCCGAGCTAACTCATTAGATAAAAGGACCTCGCCTTTGCCTCGTGCCCTTGTTGCCAAGCCCATTATCACCACGTTTGTAGCCATTCGTTATTCTACCCCACAATGATAAAATGTATAGCAAGATGGGTCAAGGATCTTTTGATCGCGCTTGAAGAATGTCGTCATGGGACTCATTAATTCACGTTGGTCAGAGAATCCAGTTTATTCATAGTTCCTGGACGGGATTTCAACCAGGTCGCAGTGGAAGGGGTCCGCAATGGGCAGCATCCTTGCGTCCCCCACTCTACCGTTATCCCAGGAAGGACTGATTCAGACCACTATGAAATATAAGGTTTTGAACCAATACCATCCTGGTGTCTTTTTAGAGCGTGGTTGCCACACAAGGCTGGAACTTTTTGGGGTTGGACTTCCCTGCGCCACGAGGAGTATGTCTGCAGCCCAGTCCGGATGAAATGTTAACATGGCGAACCGGTTCTTGGGGCCGGCAGTAGAGTTGCTGTAATTGAAAAATGGGAATTCACCAATATAAATGACGTGAAAAAGGCACCTCTTAGGACCAGACGCACACGACTGGTTGCCTTTCTCTGATCAGCCAAGCCGTGGGGGGATTTTCAAGCGATCATACTTTAACACTAAGCAAAGCTCCACCCGACGGTATATCTAATCCCGAAAACCTGTGCCTATCAGAGTTGTGAATTAGACTAGTGGAACCTCGGCTCAGGCCGCCAGTCTAACCGATCAAAGCAGGTCCAAGTTGAGGTCTGCAGTTCCAAGGCGTGACGGAGTCAACATTGGTCCATAGACACACGCAGCCATTAAAGTAACAAACTCTAAGCACTGCCGCTAATGGTGTGTAAAAGAACACAAGATAAAGCACGTTATAATTCAAGGGCCATCATTCATGGGCTGGGTGTCATCCAGATCGTATATGCATGGGAGGCGATACTGCCCCAAGAGGATGCTCGCAGCCGAGGATCTCACCGCACCTTGTGGGGTATAGACTGATTGGCATCCCTGTCAATTCGGTATCGACCGACTGGCCACCGTTTGCGAGATCGACGGCACCTTTCCAGACAGGGATGACACCGTCAATGCAATCGGCCCTGTTAACCTAATTTGAAGCCTTGTCCCGGTTTTGGATGCTAGCCGCCCTCGATAATTGCGGAGTTTGTTACATCCGTTGGTCCAAAACAGAAGGAGGTCGGATTTGTGGCCACTCATCTGCTGTGCAATTATTCCGGGAACTTATGTCGACATTGAATTCGTATTTAGCCAATCTGTAGCAAGCAAGTTCGGATGCGTGCCTAATCAACCCCAGCCCTGCACACAACCACCAGGCATGCCGTCCACACCATTCGGCCAGAATACCGTCGCCAAGACACCAATCAGAGCTGCGCGACGGCTCCAGGCGCGAGCTCATGTGAAGATGGTTCAGGAATAAGCTGCCTTTATCAGCAGTGCCCAGGAACCGCCACAATTGTTCCTTGCATATGGCAGCAACCTTCAAGGTACCCGAATCTTAGTCTATAGCTTGATTCCCGGTGGTCGGTTTACCATACCACCTACCTTCCTTCCTCGGCTCAGTGGGCCGAGCCCTGTTTAGGAAACTGAATATGCTTAACCACTGAGCTTTTTGATATCACCATGCGTGATACAGCAGCCAAGACAACACAATTTACGAGCGAGGCCGTTCTGCCATGATGGATCCGCCAAGTTCATGTCCAGACAACTATAAAGTTGCAAGACTTGCAGTCCTTTTTTCTTTTGAAACTCACCAACACAGCAATCCAGCACTGTCTTCTCCTTGGAACCTGCACAACAGCTCAAAATGGCCAGCATTCGTCGTCTCGCTCTCTACTTTGGAGCTCTGCTCCCAGCTGTGCTCGCAGCACCCGCTCAGCTCGGCAAGCGAGAGCCAGAGGTTGTCCCCGGCAAGTACATTGTCACCCTCAAGAGTGGCGCCGACACTAGCAAGGTCGAGTCTCACTTGAACTGGGTTTCTGATGTCCACAAGCGAAGCTTATCCAAGCGCAACACTGCCGGTGTTGAGAACAAGTTCAACATCAGCAACTGGAACGCCTACTCTGGCGAGTTCGATGATGAGACCATCAAGGAGATTGAGAACAGCCCTGAGGTATGAGTTTTGACAAACTAAAAGGGGATGGACGCTAACTAGGAATCAAGGTTGCCTTTGTTGAGCCCGACTACAAGATGTACCTCTCTGACTTTGAGGTTACTGACCGTGCTCTGACTACCCAGTCTGGCGCCCCATGGGGTCTTGGAACGCTGTCCCACCGTACCTCTGGATCTACCAGCTACGTCTACGACACTTCTGCTGGCTCCGGCTCCTACGCCTATGTTGTTGACAGTGGTGTTCTGGCCACTCACTCCCAGTTCGGCAGCCGAGCTACTCTTGGATACAACGCTGCTGGTGGTTCTCACGTTGATTCTATTGGTCACGGAACTCACGTTGCTGGCACTATTGCCGGATCTACCTACGGTGTTGCCAAGCAGGTAAGAGCTCTCAAACTGGGTTATGTTAGACTCAAGATTGCTAATACTTCACTAGGCCAACATCATCTCCGTTAAGGTTTTCTCTGGTCGAGAGAGCACCACCGCTATCATTCTCGATGGATTCAACTGGGCTGTCAACGACATCACTTCCAAGGGACGTGCTGCTCGCTCTGTTATCAACATGTCTCTCGGTATGTTCTCAAGAGCACTAGGGGTTTGAGAATCCGCGATTCAACTAACAACCAACTAGGTGGCCCTGCCCAGCAGACCTGGACTACTGCCATTGACGCTGCCTACAACGCCGGTGTCCTGTCGGTTGTTGCTGCCGGTAACGGTGATGACTCTGGCCGACCTCTTCCCGTCTCCTCCCAGTCTCCCGCCAACGCCGCCAACGCCCTGACTGTTGGTGCCATCACCTCCGCTTGGCGACCTGCCTCCTTCACCAACTACGGTAAGTCCTGGTGGCAACACTACCCGCTCTCGCAACAAAACATGAAGGCTAATTCTTAATTCTTCTAGGCTCTGGCGTTGATGTCATGGCTCCTGGTGTTGGCATTCTCTCTTCTTGGATCGGCTCCAACAGCGCCACCAACACCATTGACGGTACCTCCATGGCCTGCCCCCACGTTGCTGGCCTGGCTCTTTACCTCCAGGTCCTTGAGGGTCTCAGCACTCCCGCTGCTGTCACCAACCGCATCAAGGCTCTTGGTACCACTGGACGCATCACTGGTACCCTGAGCGGCAGCCCCAACCTTGTTGCCTACAACGGCAACGGCAACTAAGCCACGAGCAGATATTTATGAGTGATTTGCCATTTAAATTATGACACAGACTAGGCTTACACGGTGGAATTCTTGTACTGGACTTTCTTCCTAATCAGATTTAGATATGATAGATTGTTGCTGAGCCTTTGGTTCTTAGTCTAACCTGCATGCTAATTTACATGTTATTGAAACCGAACCCCTGATCCCTATCATTGTGATATGCTGGTGTATTAACTTCAACACCCGATATGCTACGTGTACAACAAAGGCGCTTACTTGTTTTTCTCCGATGCAACGTCTTGGTTTGTCTTCAAGATGCGGCTGCCTAGTGGGGCAATGCAACACGTGACATAATAGCCTGGTTGCAATTATGACAGCAGCTGAAGACAGGGAATGTTCGCAACAAAAGCCTCATCCTCTTGGAGCGAAAAAAAAACCAGTAATGCAGCAGAACCTAATGAATAATGGGCGAGGCTAGTGAATATATTCCCCAGAGCCAGACTCTGCCCGTCAAGGTCAGCATCTTGGGTGAACCAGGCAACATGCGCCATCATGTCTTGCATCAGGTAAGCCTCAAACAATATGCGTCACTCTCAGGGCTACCAGCTGATCGACACACGCAGCTATCGCTGAATTCAGTATGGTATACATCGGACCCTGTAAATAAAATCGAATACCGTCAATCAATCTACCAGCGAGAAGATGCTGCCGTCCTGGAGCTTTCTACGCTCGTTCATACGGAACGTCCCATGCAAATTGTCCCCCATCAGCGTCTTGTTTGGGGTGCTGACGTGTTAATTCTCATCTATCACGTCTTGAGACGTGAGTCTTTTGATTTCATGAATTCCGTGCATCGCGACATCTTCAGACCTAATGACAATGGTAAGCCCGCATGGGTTTGCGCTGTCGGCGCAGAGACACCACAAACAGCTTGGGCGGTTTCTCTGCAAGAGGGGAGAGAGTTTAGCAAGAGAATTGGAGCCCGCTTTCGGCTCATATCATCCATTTCTAAGGCCAAATTTGATCCAGCCTTCAGAAACGAGATTATTAGTGCAGTCCCACTTGCCAGACCTCCACCCGGAGTAGGCTTGGAGCATCTTGATGACAGCTCTGAAGAGGAAGAGCGAGCTATAAAGAAACGAAATCGACTCTCCCTGGTAAACCTACGGCAGAAGTTTAGGGGGTTTTTACACAAAAACAATTAACGCCTACATGGTGTGTACTTGGCCAAAGTTTGATATTTTGCAATTATGCAGAATTGGTGAAGGACGAGGCCAAGGGAGTCGCAGCAGATGGAGATGGTGCGACTGCATAGTGCGGGGGCAATAACGCCACAAGAACATTGGCATATCCTAATGTATACAAATAAAGCTAATATGAGAACATTTTTATCACTATGCACTGCCATAATTAGAGCGTTCATGTAAACACATGTATACAAGCTGAGTCGGACTTCGAATCGGTATTTCAACCAGTTTAGCAAATACCGGCCAGCACCACAGCCAAAATTACTCTTTACCAAGATAACCGAAGCCTGCCAAGGTGCCAAGAGGACACCACGATTATTTTGCAACGAAAATGGCCAGAACAAATGAGAATGGTTGGTCGGCCTTTTGTTGCCAAGCAAGGAGGAGCGATTAGCGATCGGGCGTGTGCATAGCCAAGAAACCAAGGAAACCACACTTCTACAACCTTGCAGGGAACCCACCATAGTATATATCAATTACTCACAATAGCATCATTCAGCCTAGCTTTCTAGATCCCATATTGAATTTGTCTGGCTGCTCTTTCCGACCAAAGTTAATCTTGCACCTTGCCAAATTGATGGCTCAAGATAAGCACCTAATCAGCCCATCCGTTTTATGGGTCGCGAGAGCAGGGGTGTCTTGTAGGTGGAATTTTAACCCATGGCACCAGCTTCGTTATTTCCAAGCCAGCTTGATTGAGTTGAGTGGATGTGCATTGCCGGTGCCGATACCCGTCCACCTGCCGAAAATCGCCAGGGAGATGCCTTTTCGCACCTGAATCAAGCGGCAAAGGCACTTTTGATCAGTTGAACTGCCAAATTTATCATGAGGGAAGATAATCTGGCCGCGCATCTCGCGCCCAACGTCGGCCCGTTCTGAGTCTGCTCCATTTCTTTATGAATGGCTGGCCCATGGGCTGAAATCAATGACCAAGAAATGTCACTGCAGAATCCCGTGGCAAAGTCTTGACACAAATATCCAACCACAGTCCAGGCATCTCAAGGTACCTCAATGTCGGCTTGGAAGCTGAACGGTGATTTGTTAATTTCCATCCGCTCTTCAAGATCTGCTACTCAAAATGGTACGGAAGATGTGGCGGGATGATATGAGCTTGATTTTATGCATCGGCTAGTCACCTAAACCGGGAACAAGATCCGCGGAAAGGTGTTGGCACCCCTGCTCGAGATGCCGATCTATCCATTGACTCTCACCATTTACTTGCGAATGAACGAGCTCCCAGAAGACAACGGTCATAAAAGAGATCCCTTTTATTTTATTCCTGATTTTTAATCCAATCAAATTGAATCACCTAAGCCCGTTTTTATTCGAAATAGGCGAGAACTTTTGTGCATCCCGATTTTCGTTTTTCCCCATTTGGACACCCGAGCGGCTCCCTTTGAAGCAGCCCAGCATTCCAACTTCAACCCGGATATACGAAGGAACTGTGGAATACGATCTACTACATCTGTGCACCTTCTCAAATTGGACCAAAGAACTATTGCAAAGCAATGCATGCCAAACGGGGATACTATCTTACGAGGAAGGTCAACTTGTAAACAAGCCAAGGGTATTGGCCTCCTGCTCAATTCCCCAAGGTCAACCCAGATTATGACTTTATAAATCATTAAGAGCATGCGAATCTTTCAAGTATAAGTAACAAGACTCATCTGCCTCTGGATTCTCGTTTTTATCACAATCATCTCAGCCATCAGCTACCGCACCGAACCAGCTTCTCCAGTCTTTTCAAAACAATCGTCATAATGAAGGTCTCCAGTGTTCTTGCAACCTTCCTCTTTGCCAGCGGCTCTCTCGCAGCCATGGGCACTGCCGCAAGACGTGCACGCAACATTGAAAAGATTGCCCGTCGTGCTGAGGCCAACCGAACCTCGAAGCCCAAGTTCCCCGTCATTGACGGCGGTGAGCCAGATGAATTGACCAACACTTCTCATGTTGAGTATTCCAGCAACTGGGCTGGTGCTGTCCTCATTGGTTCCGGATACAACTCTGTCACTGGTACCGTGAAGGTTCCCAAGCCCAGCATTCCCAGCGGCGGTTCCTCTCGCTCGACTTATTATGCCTCTGCTTGGGTTGGTATCGATGGTGATACTTGTGCCAATGCTATTCTCCAGACCGGTATCGATGTTGGCATCGAGAATGGCCAGTACATTTACGAGGCCTGGTACGAGTGGTACCCTGACTGTGAGTATCAACCGTGAAAACTTTGAAACTAAAGGATCTGCTCTGACAATGTTGTTTAGACTCCTACACCTTTACTGGATTTTCCCTTTCTGCTGGAGACTCCATTAAGATGACTGTCAAGGCCAACTCCAAGACTTCTGGAACAGCCACCATCCAGAACTTGTCCACCGGAAAATCGACTAGCCACACCTTCAACAGCCAATCCTACAGTCTGTGCGAGACCGATGCTGAGTGGATTGTTGAAGACTTCCAGTCCGGTAGCAGCCTTGTCCCATTTGCCGACTTTGGCGAGTTTGTCTTCACCGGCGCCTCGGCTACCACCACCGGGGGCAGCACACTTGGCGTGTCTGGAGCAACCATCATGGACATTAAGCAGAACAACAAGGTCTTGACCAGCTGTGGAGTTTCTGGCAGCAGTGAGGTCTACTGTGACTACAGTGGCTAAGCAATGACGGAGTGAATGGGTCGCATCTCTTGGAGATAGGCTGCTGCCCAGATCGATTGCATAGTTCAGGCATAGTGTTTGGAGGACGCTTCTTTTCGTGTCTAGCATACTTGACTACACAGATGAAGAATTAATCAAAATCTGCGTTATAAATTGTCTGCATTGATTAACAAGTGCACTTTGTAATATGTGTTGTTGTCACCCAGAGCAAATCCATTCAAGTGGGATGCGTAGATGATTTGAACGATGCAGATGCGCCCATCTTAGCTTTATTACAAGTTTATGGTCTAGAAACGTTGATAATGATAGGGAAGATTAGAGTATGCACAAAGTCGGCATAAGCAGGAACGAATGTGGGATTGGGAAATCAAACGCATCTATTAGTTATGCAGATTATCTTGGATCTATTTATGTTCTTGATCCATTCTCCCTCTAATAACTGTCAGTGGTATTTCATCATTCACGCCAATCTTCATTTTAGGACCCCCTTCGTCGGGCAGTGTGGTGATAGATTCTCCGTAATTGATTGAAGATCCTGGGCTTTCATGTAACGCTACATGTGGATTAATTTGAACAGTGTCATCTTGACCACCATGCTGCCCATCTCTATATCCATTGGCGCCGGTCATCCTTTTTCTTGCCGTCGAATTCTGATAGGCTGGTGCCTCTGATCTGTGCGATGGATAGATAGATCGGCAGCACTGCTTCAGGATAGGGCCCTGCTCAAAAAGTTTAGCAACGTTATCTTTTATAAAGTTCCATGAAGCTGGCAAGATATACCAAGCATGGTAGACAAGCAGAGACTATTCCACTGCTGATCTCGATAATATTCCAGCAACAAGCTTCGGCCAGCGTATCTGTCAGTCGTCAGCTCTCTGTATCAGATCAACTAAGATAGCCAGAATATACAAGATATATCTTCTGTTTTATATGATATGTATACTCGAAAACGATAAATGCTTGTGAAGACGACATATGACCCCAGTAAAAATATGAAGATGAGAGCGATTTTCTGGGCGAGCAATATTTGCAACCTCCAAATTTGGGGTATTGGTAGTACAAGTATCGCAATGTCAAGGGCGATATTTGGAACTGAGACCGCGAGTTGCGTTGCGAACATATCAATACATTTACCTTTGATCCAAGGTTGCCATATTTTCTTCATCGGGATGCACTGCAGCAAGGCCGTCATCGATGCCGATATTGTCCATGCAAATGCGATTCCGGCACAAATTCGCGATCCAATATTCATTCCACGCACAGGAAAGATTCTGGAATAAAAACTAAGCAATGATAGTTTAAACGAAATGACAGCCAAGAAATACAAAATCTCAGCAGCCAACAGTGTCTATTGGGTATTTTCTTGTGAGCAATATGGACATGGCTTGTAAAGATGAGAACTAACCTGAAGAAGTGCCTGTTGCTTTTGGAGGGATAGTGATCCGGAGTGCAGACCCAAACCCTGACCTACAACTGTTGACATATGCATCGTATTAGCTCCGTTCATCAAAATAATCCGCCAAAATAATGACGACGCTACATACGGACTAAATTTATGGCCATGTTGCAAATCAGTAGCCCAATGGAAACAAGGATTAACCAATCATCAAGGCATAGACGCATGCGCTGTTTCCACCGGGCAAGCAGACGAAGCACCACAAATACCGCCGCTAATATAGTAAAGGCAATAGTCAATCCTTGTACGCGGGAGCGGCTGTCTTGCGACAGGTTTTGCGTGGCAGCGACTTTGGCCATTTCCTTGAGAAAGGACTCTTTGGCTGCGGCGTTGTATTCATTGTCGCCCATAGCGATGGTGCCTGACTCAAGAAGAGCGCGCGAGCGAATCAGATATATTAAAAAAGCATAATTCAGAAAATGTGCAAAATATTCATTACTACTTCGCCATCTTATATATTCGGCCCACATCCCGATACAACTGAGATCTATGGTGGCCGGGATCCTACATAAATTGGCCACTTCAGGGGAAAATAATGTTCTAAAACAGCCGAAACGCGGGGTAAACTTGATTTCGGCAGTTTCATCGTTTCTGCGCCTCGAGCTACCCTGGCCGAGGTGAGGTTGGCGGGGAGAGTTGGGGTACCGCACTGGCTCTCGCAATGTTACACACATGAATCGACCTGACATTAGAAATCACTGTAGGGCTGCCCAAAACTGTGCGGTGGTTGTATGAGGTCACATCAGGAAACGACCTCGTTGTACCTGGCGGGCCAGCCTTTATCTAACCGAGCCGTAATCATTTGTCCGGATAAGCCAATGCCCCCGGTCGGGCTTCGCCATGATAGCTAGTTGGATGCTGACCAGCTGAAATCTACCCCAATTGCCGGTGGTCTTAATCGGGAATATGACAGAGCGATTGGGGGCCGGGCACTAACACCACAATGGAAGGCTGAGCGAGAGCAGGAGCGTAAAGGCCGTCTTTAAGCAGTGGCTGGAGGCCGCCACTTTCCGGGGATTCATGTCCTTGAGCATTTCTTACTTGCAGATTCTGGTAACAACTCGGCTAATCCCAGGAGACGAGCTTTCCACTCCAACCCCGGTCTCAGCTGCAGCCTGAGTTCGCATCAAAATGCATGTGGCCGATCACAGTGCATGAACCAACGAACAATTAATCCGCACCCACCAGTCCATGAATCCCAAACCAGAGCATGTGAATGGTTACAGCTACTGAAAGAGACCGAGCTCAAAATTTAGCCCTCGTGTTTGCGCCAGCCTGCATGATGCAGAGAAGTCTCCATTTGGCATTTTGGCGCGCTGCCGACATTGGCCAACCACTTGACTGTGCCCACGATCAAGCGATCAAGAACCAGCATTTTCCTAACCCACTTCACTGCAGAGTAGTTGATTTTATGTGTGATCTGTTCATTAATTATGTAGTAGCTATTGATATCTCTGGGTCAGGCAGTAGCTCTATTCAATGAGCAACTACCCTCGGCGTCTAGCAATCCATAAATGTGTCTCTCGCCAGCTCAATTAATTAATCCCTCAATTGTCGAAAGCAGCTTCCCCGGCATAGAGAGGAATGGAACGTGGCTTGCATCAACCGCAGCGGATGTAAGCTTCTCTCCTCCTTGTTCAGCCATCTGCTGCTGAACTATGTAGGGTAACGCATGGTCCTTGGTGCAGAAGATGTAGGAAATGGGCAACGACGTTGTCCACGGCTCGAAGCCCGAGGGCGATGTGAAAAGTCCCAGCGCCGAGTGAGTTACTTCGGCTGACCATTTCTCCAGCTCAGAACCAGACAAATCGTTGAATGCCACCTCGGGCAACATGTCCTTTATTCCAACCACTCGGTCGCCCTTTTTTAATATTAGTACTTGGTTCAACTCATTGTGTTTTCATCATCTCTCACCATCAATTTCATCCATGGTAGCGGCTCGCCTCCAAGCATGTCAATGATTGACTTGCCCTTGGGGATCATAAAGGCTGAGAGGTAGATCAATCGAGAGACACCTCCCTTCAACCCCGCCGACTTCCTGGATTCAACATCCAGGCCCTCGACTGCATTGCTTGCGACAACGCCTCCAGCGGAATGGCAGAGGATGACGATTTCCTTTTGCTCGTCAGCCAAAGACTTGAGCACATCGCGCACGGCCGACACGTCGTCAACAAGGCTGGCCAAAGGTGTTATCGTTCCACCCAGCGTAGGTGGTTTGACATATTTGGTAGGGTAGCCCGCCGTCTCCAGAGTGGAAATGAAGGGCTCCCAGTTGGATGGGAGTTGCCAGGCGCCAGGCGCAATGACGATTGTCGGCTTGTCGGTCATGATTGTTTTGGGGTGAGCGGGATATTTTGAGGAAAGCAATGTCAAATTGGGTCAGCCGAATGTCATGTACGATGGAAAAAGAAAATGCCTGGTCGGGGCAAATATCCGCCTTGGGAAATTCCCACGATAAATACCACCATATTCGTATTCACACAAAATGGCTCTGAGGGGCTACACCCCTGCTTGATTGTGGGACGCGTAATCGAAAATGACTCCATGTGCTGACATGTTTGGAAACCCCCGGACGAGACTGAAAATCGCGTTGGTTGAGTTTGGCCAAGGCTTCATGTCGAAGTAGTTGCCACTGAGGATTTGGACACTTTGCGCCGGCAAACGATTGGGTTTGAGGCTTGCACACTTTGAGAAACGCCTCGGTGTCCAATTGACCAATCGTCGCGTCTTTTCGCCGGGCGCGATGCCGGTGCTCCATCCCGAAGCCTCAATCCACCCTTGTCTCCGAGGACAAACGCGGGGTAAAACCGCCAGGCACGATCGCTCTGCTTAGAGTGTGGCTGTGGCGAGCTACAACGGTCAAGATAATCACCATGTTCTATAACAATTGGGCCGGCAGGCTCGACCTCTCATTCCGTCAACCAGGTTAGCGTTGACGTATTTGTAATGCCTCCTCACAGCAGAAACTGGACAGCGGCCAGCTTTTGACTTAGAAGGAAAGAAAAGAAAAGCAGCCTAAATAGCCGTACACATACATACCCCCCCAAAAAACCCTTGTCAGTTAATGACATTTACTATGATAAGAAAGGGTCCTATTGAGACCCTGACAGCTTTTCTCAAAATAAAGACAGATGCCATAGGGAAAGGCCATGCCTTGGGGAATAGCGCTGGCCACAGCAGCAATAACGGCGTGGCAGGAACACACATAGGAAACCTACTTCGTTTAGGTAGTAGAATCTAAATGGGCTTTATATTTAGCCAAGGCATAGATCCCTAATTACAAGTAAATATATAAAAATGCGCAGTATGTAGCTTCCTTTTTAGACTAAAGATATTAAGTAAGAAAAGGCTAATAGACCTATTTACTATTAATTATATTAACTTAGCTATTAATCCTAAATATTTTACTAAAGAATATTTAATACTAGGAAATTTTTAATTATATAGAACCTATCCTAAATATACTTAGATTTACTTATAGAAAAAAATAAAATCCCTTTTATTATTTAAATATTTAATAAATTACTTATATTAATAAATATAAAAAAGGGTATATTATAATTTTATATTAATAATATTTAAATATAATTTTTATTAATTATAAAATCTAAATAAGTAATTAAAAATATTATATTAAGATTATATTATTATAAATTAAAATAAAATAAATTATAATATATTAATAAAATAAAAAAAAGGAAAAATAAAAGTAATAATATTTAATACTAAATTTAAATAAATAGTTTAAGATAATAGAATTAAAGGACTATAAAATAAAATATAAGATAAAAAATTAGATCTTTAAGTAATTTAAAGATCTTATTTAATTAAAAGGTTATAATAAAAATTAAATCTATAATCTTTTAATTTATAATTAAATATTTTATTATTAGGCTATATAATTAATTAATTTAATTAGATAGTTTTTAATATTTAGAATTTCTATTTTAAAGCCTTTTATAATAAGGTATTAATTTATTAAGCTATATATTAGCTTAATTTACTTATTTACCTAATTATAATAATTTATATTATTTAGGATCTTTATTTTTCTTATTTTTAGTTTATAAATATTAAATTAAAAGATTATTTTAACATAATAAAAGTAAAGTATAATAATTTAGTTACTTTTTCTTATCTTTTTATTTTAGGTATTTAGCTTAGTTTAATATATTTAAAATATTTACTTTTTTAAATTATATTATACTTCTTTTATATATTATTATTTATATTTTTATATTTAATTATTAAAATATTTCTTTCTTAACTTTCTTAATTCCTAGAACTATATTATAATTAGCTATTATAAAGAATTATTTTCTTTATTAATACCCTAAAAGTAAATTACCTTAGTTTATATCCTTTAATAAACTACCTTATTAAGCTTAAAGCCTTTAGATATAAGCTTTTAGAAAATACCTTTAAAATTATATTTTAAAGTAACCTTATATAAGAATACTATATTATTAATATTATACTTATAAATAGAATTTTAAAAGTAAGTAATATAATTAATATAATTAAAAAAAGAAAATATACTATACTTTTTTATTACCTTTATTATAATATTAATAAAATCTTTTTATACTTTATTTATTATATTATTAAGGCTAGGGTTAGTTTAATATAATATAAACTAAATAATTATAAAAATTAATTACTAAATTTATAAATAAAATTAAATAATAAATAAGCTTTAATTTACTAATTTAATTAGTTTTAATACTTATTAGACTAAGTATATTATTATTATTTTATATAGTATATACTTATTAAACTTTAGGCTATAAAATAAAGAAAATAATCTAATTAATCTTATCCTTATAAAGAAAGTTATTATATAGTATATTTATAATATTTTAGATTTTATAAAAAGTCTTATAATTATTATAAATAATTAAACTAATTATTATATTATTATTAGGCTAATTAGAATTATATAGTATATTAATATATATTATACTTACTAAAAATTATTAGGCTAGATTATACTTTAAATAGTAATAAGATTAGCTATTTTAATTAAGCTAACCTACTTTTTAATTATATTTAGTAAGTTTAGGAAAGTATTTATAGCCTTAGGTATAGGTATAATAATTATATTTATAATATTAATAGCTATAGTCTAAGAATAATTATTACTATAATAAATATTTATAATTTATATTACTATATTAAGGTCTTTATTATTATTATTAATAAAGTTAATAATAGCCTAGTTAATAATATTAAGTATTTTTAAGTATATAGCCTAGGGATTAGATAAGATAGTAATAATATTATTATCCTATAGGCTAAGGAAATTAAATATAATTAGCTTAATTTTAATAATAATACTAAAATTAGTATTATTATTTTTTAATACCTTATATAAATCTAAGTAATATATTTTATTAGTATTAATAATCTTTTTAGAAGCTAGAATTATTTTATAATTAAAAATATTATTAATTACCTAATCCTTTTTAGCTTAAAAAAATAATTATTTACTATTAATAATAAGGCTATTAATACCTATATATTTATAAATATTATTAATAAAATTAATATTAAAATTATTAAATATATTATATACCTTATTTTATATAAGTCTAGAACTAAGTATTATATAGAAATAATTATAAGCTAAAGATATTAAGTTTAAGTTCTTAAGATTAATAAATATATTATTAATAATATTATTAAAGCTAGGATTAGGATTATAATTACTAGACTTAATAGTAAATTTATAATTTTATTTTATTAATATTTTTATAGCCTTAAAAAGATTTATAATAAATTTAAGGGTAATTATATATCCTATAACTAAAATTAATATATTTAATTAATATTAATTAATTAAATTATAATAATTAAATAAAATAAAACTATAGTAAATAAATAAAACCTATTCTAAAAAGCTTTAGTACTATTATATATATTAATTTATATAAATAATTATATATATATATAATATAAGCTTATATAGAAAATTAAGTAACTTAAGCTTATTAGAGCTTAGGTTACTAATATAATAAATATTAAGCCTAAAATAAGATTAATATACTTTATTATAAATAAAAATAGGAGAAATATAAATTAAATTAAATATATATAATTAAGGTAGATATTATTAGGGGGTTACTTATATTTATAATTATTATAAGGGGAAGCTAGGCAGGCCCTCCTATTAATACTTAGTAGCTTGGACCCTAGGAATATATATAGGAAACCTGCTTTATTTAGGTAATAGAATTTAAATAGGCTTTATATTTAGCTAAGGTATAGATCCTTAATTATAAGTAAATATATAAAAATATATAGTATATAGCTTCTTTTTTAGACTAAAGATATTAAATAAGAAAAGATTAATAAACCTATTTACTATTAATTATATTAATTTAATTATTAATTCTAAATATTTTACTAAAGAATATTTAATACTAGGAAATCTTTAATTATATAAAACCTATTCTAAATATACCTAAATTTACCTATAAAAAGAAGTAAAATCCCCTTTATTATTTAAATACTTAATAAATTATTTATACTAATAAATATAAAAAAAGGTATATTATAACTTTATATTAATAATATTTAAATATAATTTTTATTAATTATAAAATCTAAATAAGTAATTAAAAATATTATATTAAAATTATATTATTATAAATTAAAGTAAAATAAATTATAATATACTAATAAAATAAAAAAAAGGAAAAATAAAAATAATAATACCTAATATTAAATTTAAATAAATAGTTTAAGATAATAAAATTAAAAGACTATAAAATAGAATATAAAATAAAAAGTTAGATCTTTAAGTAATTTAAAGATTTTATTTAATTAAAAGGTTATAATAAAAATTAAACTTATAATCTTTTGATTTATAATTAAATACTTTATTATTAGGCTATATAATTAATTAATTTAATTAAATAGTTTTTAATATTTAGAATTTTTATTCTAAAGCCCTTTATAATAAGATATTAATTTATTAAGCTATATATTAGCTTAGTTTACTTATTTACTTAATTATAATAATTTATATTATTTAAGATCTTTATCTTTTTTATTTTTAGTTTATAAATATTAAATTAAAAGATTATTTTAATATAATAAGAATAAAGTATAATAATTTAATTACTCTTTCTTATCTTTTTATTTTAAGTATTTAGCTTAATTTAATATATTTAGGATATTTACTTCTTTAAATTATATTATACTTTTTTTATATATTATTATTTATATTTTTATATTTAATTATTAAAGTATTTCCTTCTTAACTCCCTTAACTCTTAGAATTATATTATAATTAGCTATTATAAAGGATTACTTTTTTTATTAGTATCTTAAAAGTAAGCTATTTTAATCTATATTTTTTAGTAAGCTATCTTACTAAGCTTAAAGCCTTTAGGTATAAGCTTCTAGAAAATACCTTTAGGATTATACTTTAAAGTAACTTTATATAGGAATATTATATTATTAGTATTATATTTATAGATAGGGTTTTAGAAGTAAGTAATATAATTAATATAATTAAAAGGAAAGAATATATTATATTTCTTTATTACCTTTATTATAATATTAATAAAATCTTTTTATATTTTATTTATTATATTATTAAAACTAGGATTAGTTTAGTATAATATAAACTAGATAATTATAAAAGTTAATTATTAAACTTATAAATAAAATTAAATAGTAAATAGGCTTTAACTTACTAATTTAATTAGTTTTAATATTTATTAGACTAAATATATTATTATTACTTTATATAGTATATATTTATTAAACTTTAGGCTATAAAATAAAGAAAGTAATTTAATTAATTTTATTCTTATAAGAAAGATTATTATATAGTATATTTATAATATTCTAGATTTTATAGAGAGTCTTATAGTTATTATAAATAATTAAACTAGCTATTATATTACTATTAGGTTAATTAGAATTATATAGTATATTAATATATATTATACTTATTAAAAGCTATTAAGCTAGATTATATTTTAAGTAATAATAAGATTAGCTATTTTAGTTAAGCTAATTTACTTTTTAATTATATTTAATAAGTTTAGGAAGGTATTTATAGCCTTAGGTATAGGTATAATAATTATATTTATAATATTAATAGCTATAGTCTAAGGATAATTATTATTATAATAAATATTTATAATTTATATTATTATATTAAGGTCTTTATTATTATTATTAATAAAGTTAATAATAGCTTAGCTAATAATATTAAGTATTTTTAAGTATATAGCTTAAAGACTAAATAAAGTAATAATAATATTATTATCCTATAGGCTAAGAAAATTAAATATAGCTAGCTTAATTTTAATAATAATACTAAAGTTAATATTATTATCTTTTAATACTTTATATAAATCTAGGTAGTATATTTTATTAGTATTAATAATCTCTCTAAAAGTTAGAATTACCTTATAATTAAGAATATTATTAATTACCTAATCTTTTTTAACTTAAAAAAATAACTATTTACTATTAATAATAAGGTTATTAATACCTATATACTTATAAGTATTATTAATAAAACTAATATTAAAGTTATTAAATATATTATATACCTTACCCTATATAAATTTAGAACTAAGTATTATATAGGAATAATTATAAACTAAAAATATTAAGTTTAAGTTCTTAAGATTAATAAATATACTATTAATAATACTATTAAAATTAGGATTAGGATTATAATTACTAAATTTAATAGTAAATTTATAATTTTACTTTATTAGTATTTTTATAGCTTTAGAAAGGTTTATAATAGATTTAAAGGTAATTATATATCCTATAGCTAAAATTAATATATTTAACTAATACTAATTAATTAAACTATAATAATTAAATAAAATAAAACTATAATAAATAAATAAGACCTATTCTAAAAGGCTTTAATACTATTATATATATTAATTTATATAAATAATTATATATATATATAATATAAGCTTATATAAGAAATTAAGTAACTTAAGCCTACTAAAGCTTAAATTACTAATATAATAAACACTAAGCCTAAAATAAGATTAATATATTTTATTATAAATAAAAGTAAGAGGAATATAAATCAAATTAAATATATATAGTTAAGGCAGATATCGTCAGGGGGTTGCTTATATTTATAATTGCCATAAGGGGAAGCTAGGCGGGCCCTCCTATTGATGCTTAGTGGCTTGGACCCCAGGAATAAGCCCCCCGATGATTTTGGGTGGCAGCCGGCAGGTCGGTCTAGGCTCCGGATGGGTCTGGGGCATTCAGTCTGGAAGCTAACTTTCCAATTTCCATCGTACGGCAAGACTAAGCTGACAGTGTCACCACCCAACATTGTTGTTCAACACAATGAGTTGTACGAAACTTACCTTTTTTGTCCTAGTGATGAAGCAAGCCACTCAATAATTCGGCAATCAATATTAGCCTGCGGGCGCCCTTGCCAAAGGTAAGCGGCACCAGATGCGTTGTCTAAGCGGCCTTGGCTGTCATATTGAAAAGAGCATATTTTGCGATGGGCATCTAGCCCCGACGGGTTGGTCAGGGGGTTGAGTCAGAATATTGACCTGCAATTGGGACAATAGTTCAACTCAATTTTACCCACATCATACGACCTTGAGCCGGCTGGATCGGCATGTCCAATAACAACGGTTCATCGGCTCCCTCGCGGGCCAGTGTTTTGGGCCTGGACTACGCACGCCACTTTCAGCCCCTTTAGCCTCTCAACATCTGCAACTAGAACAAGTTGCAACTCCATAGCGGTCTACGGATGTGCCTAACTCGGAGGATGGCGCGGACTAGGAGATCCAAGAATCCAACTAATGCATTCTGTGGTCACCAACTAACTAGCTTGCGCCCTGCAGCTGGGTCACACTAGACTCCGGTGGCTCTCAATAGCCCACTAATTCAGCTTAGCGCCAACATCTGCGCCATTCGTTGTAGTCATTGCGCCAAGCCACATCCCAATCAACATATTAACAGCAATCAGAGGAAGGTTTGAGGCTGAAGGACAGGTGAAAGAAAAAGGGCCTGTGCTGCCGCCCAACTGTTTGCAAAGACTGGACTTTTTAATTGCCACCCATCTAGCTGGCGAGGTTACAGCCATATTCCCAACTTTTAACGCCTAAAAACGACAGTCCAGAGTTTCGGGCGGCTTGCTGCCCGTCCGCCCCACCTACCATCTCTTGCACAGAGCATCTAGGTCCATAGATGGTGGGATCCTTCAAAAACAGTCTGACTCTATTTCCTCCATTTTTATTTCATTTTTTACGTTAAGAGACATGTGAGAAGAGTGATTAGGCTTCAGCTACAATCTTGCCAGTCCTCGGGCTGTTGATGAATCGAAAAATTGGTTCATTCCATATCCAAACCGCAAGGGACTCCAATCCAAAGCTCAGTGCAATATTCATATCAAGCACATTGCATCACACCGCCTTTCCATCGAACGGCATCAGTATGGAATTTTACAAATCTATGTACTTGTAAGACATCGTTTACTATCTAGAATCCTATCTTCGGGCATTAAGCAGTGATATTCTTTTTACTGTGAATCAGGTTTTCGTAGTGTCGGGAACATCCTTGTATGTTGAATTACCCAGGTGGATGAGGAGATTCAAGCAGAAGTCAAATGAGTACACACCCTTCTCCTAAAATAGTAATAATCATAATAAATAAACAAACCAAAAAAAGCAGATCAGGGTTCGTGCATTTGCGCTTTTTTGCTGTTATGTTCAATCCGGTGTTTCCGAGAACAATGCAGCCTCTGTAACAAACTGGAAGGGAATGTGTGTAAAATAATTGGAAGGTTTAGGGTAACGGTCCGACAGTTGATCCGGACCGCTCCCTTTGAAAAAAACATGATCTAAACCCCTTTCATCCATCGCGCTGAGTTGCGCAATCAATCAACGCGCAACAATAATGGAGCGCGACATCATCATTTCGATCCACCCGCAGCACGTCGCAAATATTGTAAAGCGCGTCAAAAACCACGAGTTCCGCAGCTACCTCATCCCGCACACGGTCAAGCGGCTCTGGATCTACGAGACAAGCCCTGCGTCGTCTATCCGCTACGTGGCCACCATCAGCCACGGGAAAAGACCGGGCGAGATTCGCGACTCGAGCGGCCTACTAAATGATGAGTTCGATCTGAATGGCCTAGAGGGCCGGGCCAAGTACGGATATGAGGTTCGAAAACTGGAACAGCTCCCGACTCCGTACACGCTCGACGACTTGAAGCAAAAAGGCTGGCTAAAAGGCGCACCCCAGAAATACTGCTTCGTGAAACCGTCCATGGATGCAGCCCTGAGCACCGTGCAAATGCATGTCCTGTTTGATGTCACTCTGGATGGCAAAGTAGAGACGGCCCAAGTACAAATGGCTGAGGCCGAGGCGGTTGCCCCAACTCCATCTCGCCAAACTCGCCCAATCAAGCAATCCAAAGAAATCTCATCCGGCATCCGGAAATCGAAAAGGCGCAAAGCTGCCGACCCAGGAAAACAGGCATCGCTGGAACGTTGGTTGTCCGCTTGATGCATGCAGATACAATGCTGTCTGTATCGTAACCGTCTGATTTGACTTGCACCATCTCCTAGCGACTCATGTGTACGCGGCACGCGTTAACGTTGCATTGTAATTCACACAAGGCAAAACAGAACCTCGGTCACATACTCGATGTTTATAGTTGATACCGTTCAACGCCATAGCTCGACATTCCTCTGAAGGAATGACTGGAGCATGGCTCTATGAACTCATATTTAATCTATTGTAATTCTACCTTCTAGTTCTTCTCATGAAAAGCCGCATATTTCGTTGTAGGCCAACAATTGCAAAATGGACAAACATTAACCCCGTTTCTCTCGGAACCTTGCAAGATGCAGAATGTCCAAAATGAGTGTCTACAACGAAGGCGTAGTTCTCTCATCAATGTGAATTCCAAATCCTGTAGCTGCCATCGAGTAGCTTTGATGAACGGCCTCACTTGCGTAGACTCTCATCTCATCCTCGTACTCTGCGGTGATTCCTTCTTTGTAACCACCCGCTTCACGCAATAGCCTTCCCAGCAGGGCAGAGTCACGGACTGCGGTGTTGGCACCGATTCCTCCTGCTGGTGTCATCGAATGGACGGCATCCCCAATCACAGTCACCCGGGGCTCATTGGCCCATTTCGGTACACCCGACGGAGTCGAGCAGGTAATCTTCCAGAATGCTGCCTCTGCCTCATTCATCTCATCAAATAGCGGCTTGAAGCGCGGGTGCCAATCCTTGGTAAACGACTTGGCGATATCCGCGGCCTGCTTGCCAACAATTGAGTAATCGTCGTTGGGCGCGCGGATAACTCCCGGTTGGCCTCCCATGGTCCAACCAAACTGGATGTCGGGGTCGTGCATGTCGCCCGAGCGTACGTTGGTCATAATAAAGATAGAGCCGCTGGGTCGTGTGCTGTCCAGCAAACGAAATACGCCTTCGCCCAGGCCCTTGAAAGCCGTGGTAGGTGCCTGGCCGTGGATTCCCCTGGCGCCTGTGTCGTAGACTTTGAGTTTCCCGCCCGAAACCTGCCTTGCGATTTTCGAGTAGATGCCGTCGCCGGCAATCAGCATTGAACCTTCGACAGACTTGGTCCCATCCGCAAAGATGGCTCGGACGCCATCTTCAGTTAGCTCGTAGCCGGTGACGTTCTTCCCCCATTCAATATGCTCTTCACAACCCTCGGCGAATATTTTTCTCATCTCTCCTCGTGCAATTCCAACAACCTTCCCATCTCGCGAAGACAGATTCTCTGGCATGATATGGTCGGTCTGTTCACCAGTAACGGCATTGAATGCGCTGAAGCCGCTTCCACCGGTCTTGCCGCATTTGTCCCAGAACTGCTGCCATGTTTGGGCATCCAAAACTGACTCAATTGCATCTAGGCCTTCTGATGACAGTCGCAGCCTGTAGCCCTGAGCGCGGAACACAAAAGAAGTATCACGCTCAAAAATCCGAAAGGGTATTTTGGACAATCGCAACGACTGGGCAAGCAGCAGCGATGCGAGGCCGGCGCCGGAAATGAGAATTGGTTTTGTGACGGACATTTTGTGGAACACTGCTAATCTGGGGCACCGAATAGCCTTGTTTTCAAAAAGATCACCCACATTCTTATGTGACAGGCTTGGCCTGGCTCGGCCTTCGGTGCTTTGCCGATACGCGAGGTCATTATTAATATGCATCGGGCTAGTTGACCGGCTTACAAATCTGCCAAGCCCCGATCCTTCCACATCGCAGATGACCCGCCGATTCCTTATCAATCGTGACCATGAAATGGAGTGTGCAGTAACAAGTATTTACCATCCCGTCTTACGCCTCAGTAAATTTTGCGACTGGAGCTCACCAAGATTCTCCCTTGATAACACTTCAACATTGCGCGACCGTCCTAGTATTGTTATTATTATAATAGTTATAATCTTCTTCATCAGTAACTGACCCGTTGGATCAGTGCTGATTTCTTTGCTGGGTCACTGATTCAGTTGCTGCTGGATCATATGGTGCGACCAGCCCTGGGTTCCTCCGTGGCTGTCATTGAGAACTGACGTGGGCCGTAACAAAACTGAACATGATATCCCTAAAGCTTTTCAACTACTACTATAGGCCTAAGTAGCTAAAGACCAGTTTATGAAAAGAGAAGCATTTTATTGGGACAAAATCTAATCTGAAGCTATTGCTTCTTAGACAAATATGAAGGCCGTGCCAAAACCTGGATTCTTCTAGTACGTCTAATATCCTTAGCATCAAGACCAAGATAACGTTCGCTGTTGAAACTGCAGATTTAAATGTTAGTTTAGGTGTATCAAATATTCATTTGTTTATCTTAAATTACCTCCAGGTTAGACTAGCGTTAATAACGGATTTTATCGCTTGAATATATCCTTGGACTTCCAAGTCTGTTTCTTTTCCCCAACTGGGCAAGCCTTTCTCGATAATTTCCCATTTGCGGAAACGTTGATCAAGAAGACGACCCATTTCATCAAATGCCTCTTGTGCTGTCATCCCGTGCCTTCGGCAAGAAGCCACCATATTATGGGGCACCGCCTCAGCCTGAAAATACGTTTAGCGATAATTTTTACAATGAGGGAGCATTGATATTTACCTCCTCTTTTCTATATGAGATTATGTCATTAGTGCTGCCAGAGGTCAGTTAACTAGGTTCTGCTTCGATGGTCAGCATTGTAGAATTAACATACATGGAGTTCAAGTCTATCCCTATTAGCTCAAGCTCCTTGATGCTCGGGTCCTCAAAAACCTCATCTGGTACATTCAAGCCGTGGGCATACTCGATCAATTGATAAACAGGCCTTGCGGCAATCGCATCGCGCCGTGTAAGCACCATCTCTTCGAGTGTAGGAGCTAACTCAGCGTCTTGGTCACATACCTGCTTCAATGCCGCGAAGCAGTACCGACGTATGGCGGAAGCGAATCTCCTTTGAAGGCCTAGGATAATCAGCAAATAACGGTCTAACACAGTGCGTCTACGTACCGAACGATGATTTCTATGGGCGTGGTCAGTAAACACAATTGATGAAGGTTTGTTATCTTACTGTGGCGATTCTCCGCACAACAACATCATGTGCTTCAACGAGTTTCAATTTAGGCCCGTCCACCTCCCTTTGCTCCATTATGGCCATCAAGCTGTCCATAACCTTGGATGCCTCCTCAGGCTGATCTTTTAGGTGGCCATCATCAAACACTAGCAATGTTAGTTAATCCCTTTTCACACTTGTATCAGTAAAACGTACTATCATCAAATGGAAATAGCTTTGTAAGATTAGCCAGTTTTAATACCAATGAACGGACGCGTTTAAACATACCCAATTGCACCAGTCACACATCGTTCGAAGCCTTTCCGCAGGAGCAAATGGGGCTGCGTAGGCGCAAAACAAGGCAACATCGCACTTGTTCATTTTCATTCGCATCTTTGGGTCGAAAGAGCAGAGCCTGATGATGAATTAATACAAGAACAGTATGTTTAAATGCTGACCTCACTGTGATAACCAGTCTTCTGAATCGACTTTTATTTTGTTATAATGCGGATTGAATCTGGGGGGGTCCCTCAAAAAAGACTGAAACATATCAGGTATAGTTACATCGACGTAATGGGAGATGGAATCAATTTCTCTTGTTTTCTCGCTAAGGGGCTCAATAGTGCCAGAAAGATATCTGTAGATAGAATAAGGCGCAGAAAACAGGTAGCTCGAAAGCACCGTGGAATCGAAAGGAAATCCCATCATGTAGGTTATTATTGTGGTGTGTATGTCCTATTTCTTACCAGGAACTTTCTGATATTTATACTTCATCAATGAGCGGCATAATGTTGGGCAGGAATACAGGTTAGTGTCTGCTCTGTTCAACGGATTGGACTTGCGGCCGATCATGTTGTATCGCCGAGGTCTCATCATGACATCATCTTGGTGACATGAAGATAGGAAGTGTTAGTCCATGTTCAAATACATAAATAAGCCGTGGTTTTGGAGGTTTTACCAGAGAACGCACCCTGTCACACACACTTGACGTCGAAATAAAGACGACCAAGGATTCTAGTGGAAGTTAAAAGGCTGTGACCCTTAGGCTGACTGGGATATTGATAAGGAAAGGCGTTGATCCTCAAACACGGACAGTAGCTATGATACACCAATAGATAAAAAGTCCCCCCACCCCCAACAACAATTCTGAATATTACAAACTTTAGATCATGATCAAGCCAACTCAACTAGCTGCCTCCCATTAGCTACCCTGCCCTAGATTTGGTGCAAGACAAAGCAATCACCAAAGCTCCCATTTATTCTAGAGGTTCAATTCAGGCCCCAATAACAACAGCACCGGTTATTCAAACCGCTTTGATGAAGTATGCGGCATGACTTGAAGGAGAGTGACAGCCCTGGTGTCCACGATTATGTCCGGACCAGAGGCAAGTCGGCAACAATAATATATGGAATGAGCTAAGCGAAAATCAAGAAAATCCAGTGACGTATTATTCAAGAAACCACCCTTTTTCCCTGGTCTGAGACAGTGACGAGTATGGAGCGATTTGTGTAGTGTTTGAGATAAAATATTTTGCTATTCGCAAATGGCCAATAGAGCTTAAATTGAAAAAGCTTGGAATTCTTTCCACCTGGTACGTATTTCAATTGTTTTAGGCAATTAAGACAAGGTTCTAGCTGGTGCTCCATGTACCCGGTCAAACAGGAAGCTTCTGAATATGTTTCACTTAATGTACTTCATGTTCTTTTGCAAGCTCCTAACTCACACCCCCCGCCCCTGATGAGACTCGTAGAGTACGTCATTTGGTACATGTGCATTCGTTTCATTCGTTCATTTGAGAACACACAAAGGACGAGATGAACGAAACCCAGTTACCCCTAAATCAAGCCTCAACGTTATAATCAGCTAGTTTGACAACATTGATTCTCTTTCATCACTAGGTATCAAGAATATATACCCTTATAATATTGGCTGCAGAAGAGTGCCCCCTCGCCATATTAATTACAAACACGTAGCGCATATATGTTGGACAATGTGAGTTTTGTTGAGTGTCTCAGAGGCTCACCCGCCCTGTCTAATTTCTCCCCACTATCTAGCCGCCTACTCAGTGATCAACATCAGTGGAGTGAGTGATTCTATGGGGAATAACCGGACCGGATCGATTCGCACACTGACACTAAATGCCATTGCTAGCTTCAATAACGAGTTGCACAGATGCAATATTGTAGCTCGATGATGGATGATACACGGATCCAGCTTCTTACAACACACTATATCGCTTTCGGCTAGGTATTTCCAGTCAGTATCCAATCACAATTCCATTCAAGTATAATTGGTGGGCGGCAAATTGACAAGGGGTAAAGAGAGGAGCCGACGACCACATCCGAAATCTTGCAGTTCACATACATCTGTTACAAACATGTCTCACCATTTTGAGACGTGCCCAGACTCCAGTATTCTTTGTGAAAGTCATCAAGTGAAAGTATGTGACTATTGCAGATCTTTATCCTAGTGGTGATACGATACTGAGTATCCCGCGCCTCCACTTCCAAGTTCACTGGAGTCACAACCAACCCATCATTTCACATTGAACGGATGCTCCGGGAATCGGGGCACCGACAGAACTGCGATATCCTGGCGACCGCTTCGTGCAGGATTCTCTTTCAGGCCATGGGTAATTTGCAGAGGTAGGCACGGATGTCGTATCGAAAGCTTAGGTGCATTTTAAAATTTCAGAACACTATGCTCCACATGCAACTTGATGCCCTGTGACGTTGAGATGTCGTAGAATGCAGCTATAGTTGTCGAAATTTCGTGTTAGAGGTTCTTTGCCACAAGAAAAATATTTGATAGATTTGTAGTCCCATCCCGAAGGCTGTCAGGGCGCAGCATTTTGGAATCAGGTGCCAGTTACGAACGCGGATTTTCGTAAGTGTTCAAAGGTGCTCGTATTTATGGGCTTCAAATTAAAATATCGGAGAAAACGTAGATATTATTCTGAGTATACAAAGCTCTTCAAGATAATTGGGCAAGACAGGGCTTGTAGAAGAGTGTGCTGCCGAGCAATGAAGGAAGGTGGCGTTGCCGATAGACTGACAATGACGCTTGGAAAACCTATTGGAGTTTGCAGGTTAATTAAGCCATGAAAGCTTCCTGCTGCAATGCTCACTGGAAAGGCCGACTCTGATATTGCTGCAGGCTGTGTTATTGTTTTCATAGCATCTAGTAAAACACCGCTGAACGCCCTGGCCCTTGCAAAATTCGATGGTTGGGCAGGCCTCGCAGCGAGATCAGCCACTGCTGTGACTGCGCTGCAAACATCAGAGGTGAGACGCACAATTTAGACTGTCCTTTCATTATAATCCTGGCATTTGTTCGTTCTACCCGTGCCAGCTCGGTTCCTATGTTCTAAGAGGTAGCTAGTGGAAGAGGCAATCTTCGAAACCAGATGGACTTGCGTCATTTACTGCTTTTTGGGAGGCTGACATTGATTATGCTGTGAATAGTGCAATTCTGTGCAAATTATGAGGCTCCGATCAAACTTGTGTATATCCAAACATATTCACACCATTCTGGCACCTTCAAGATGGTGATATTCGGTGACTGGTCCCTTGTAATAAACGAGTTTAATAAGAAAAAATGGATAATGGTCCCGGGGAAGTCCCCATCAACCAAAGTAGCAATTGACTGAACTTTCTTGACTGAACCATCACTAGCCTCCGCTCGGGGCTGAGGCGACTCTTGCAGGGATGACAGCTAACAACGTCACATTGAAAACACAGTTCGCCGATGGTGAGCAGTGGTGCCAATCGACGCGTCTGATCTGGTGACTTCTAATAATGAAATGTGCTAAAAAGGCTCGGGGAGTACGGGGAATACATGCGGAAATGGGGGACATACATTCATCCCCACCCCCTTGCGCGCTGGTCGCGCATCACCTCAATACCCACTTTGATGATGCCATTGAGATCTAGTGCTAGCTATTGGCCCGCCGCGTCACCTCGACCATCCAACGCCGGTCCATACCCCCGCCTTAAACCCATTCTTTTCTCCATGGCCTGCCGGTCCGTTTCGAAATTGAACATCGCCGTGGAGATGTCCTTGCGCAGAGCCCAAAGTCGGGCGAACCCCGGCATCATTGCTGTTTCTAGCCAAGGATTGGAGCTGGAAGTCGGGGCCCCGATGGCCCTATTACACATACAAATTGGCGAGAGGGATTTGTCAGGGTGCCTGAATGGGGTATAATATGGATGGATTGGATTCCGTTAAATAGTCTGCTCATCCGTGGATCGTCTAAGCAAGAGCCAGGGTGCAAAAATGGAGTCGAAAGACATCGAAAAGTCCAGTGCCATTGCGGCGCCACTTGACACCGACACGTCTGACACGGCAAGCCGGGACCTGGACGATGCCTACAAGGCTTACGCAGGCGCGCAGGATGAAGAATTTGAAGAGGATGAGGTCAAGAAGGTGATTCGCAAGATTGACCTGCGGGTGGTTCCAATTTTGATTGGCACATACACCCTCCAGTATCTGGACAAGAACTCCCTCAACTTTGCCAGTGTCTACGGGCTGGAGAAGGGGACGAACCTCAAGGGGCAAGATTATGCATGGCTTGGTGATTTTCCTTCCTCTCACTGAAGACGCAGCAAACCATTCTAACCAATGGATAGGATCGATATTTTACTTTGGCTACCTTGCCTCTCAATTTCCGGCCTCATATCTTATGCAGAGACTCCCAGTCGGTCGTCTTGTCTCTGTAACAACGGTGATATGGGGAATAATTCTCATCACAACGCCCGCATGCAAATCATTCGCTGGAATGGCCGCCAACCGCTTCTTTTTGGGGCTCCTTGAAGCCGTTGTCAACCCGGCATTCGTCATGATCATGTCCATCTGGTACACGACTGCCGAGCAACCACTGCGCCTTGAAGCATACTACTGCACAAACGGCATAGCCACCATGTTTGGAGGTCTTATCGGTTATGCCATCGGCCACATCACAACCGGTCTGGAGCGATGGATGTATGTTTTCCTCATCTTTGGAGCCGCCAGTATTGCTTGGGGCATTGTCAGTCTCATCTTCCTGCCGGATTTGCCTGCAACAGCCCGCTTTCTGAACGACAGAGAGCGCACTATCGCAACGGTGAGGGTTTCGCGCAATCGTCAGGGCGTCAAGAACAAACATTTCAAGAAATACCAGGCGATTCAGTGCGTAAAGGACCCCAAGACATGGATCTTGTTCATCATGGCCGTGGGTGCTCAGGTTCCCAACTCGGCCATCACAAGTTTCACTAGCCTCATCGTCAAAGGCTTTGGATTTGGTACTCTAGGCACGCAGTATTTGCAGATTCCCGGTGGAGCAGTACAGTTTCTGGCCCTGATTATTGGTGGAGTTGTCTGCACCAAGTTCCCCAATTCGAGATGTGTTACTATGATCGTAGCCAACTCAATATGCATTCTGGGGTCGGCGATGCTTGTTGGGCTTCCATCAACAAATAAGGTAAGTAATTTGGATCCAGGGTTTATTATCAGTTCTTTTCTGACAAGATGTAACAGTGGGGTCGTTTGGTTGCGCTTTGGCTCTGTTACTTTCAAGGCCTCGGCTTCAGTATGTCCTTGACTATGGTCTCTTCCAACATCGCTGGATCGACCAAGAAGCAGCTCACAGCAGCCATATTATTTACGGGATACTGTGTTGGAAACATTATTGGGCCGCAGACATTCCGCTCCAGCGAGGCTCGTAAGTTGGCTCCATCCCTGTGTATGAATGCATGTACTGACTCCCCACAGCTGGTTATCATAGTGCTTATATTGCAATGCTGGTTGGTTATACGGTTAAGCTACTCTCCATCGTAGTTCTTTATATCTACATGTGCCGTGAGAATAAGAGGCGCGATGCGGCAGGAGAAGTTGACGAAAAGGAAGCAGTGGAAGCTGGTATGCACGATATGACAGAGATTGACAATAAGGGCTTCCGGTACTCGCTGTGATCGACGAAGCGACCCTTTTTTTATCGAATTTAGAGTATCATTTTCTCATTACAAGCCATAGAATACTGGTTCAAATCCCGCCTTGAAAATGTGGCCCCGTAGATGAACAGCTGGTATTTACTAGGACAATCTCGGGCTGAATAATATCCGGCTCTGTAGTTGTTGACGAAACATGGCTTACAGCTCTTGGGAATCCGACAGTCCCGCTATATCTAACATCCAAGTGTCCAAGTCTACATCCTCATTTAATAGATGTTGGGAATAATTATCTAGCAGATTCTAAAGATTCATGGCCAATGTTTAGTGTCCAATTCAAATATAAATCAGAAAGTATAACGAGCTTTTTAACATAAAACCAAAGGGAATTCAAGTGACTTACCCAATTGATTTCTTCCATCCCAATTGGGATTTCGGGCACATGCCGGGATACAGACGTTTCGCAACGGAAGCAATTACTTCTATGATTTTCAATTCTCCGAATCGTGGATTCCAAAGCGTCGGCGGCGATTCGTGCTTCAGAAGATTGCATGCGCGCCGCGGCCCAAATCCGATGAGAGGACTGAATAGCTCCGTATAGCTTCGTAAAATCATCATCATCCCCAATAATTGGGTCTTTTTCTTTCTGATGCACAGTCTGTGAATATCGTAGCTTAATGGTAAGATCTAGACAGATGACCATGGCAGCAAGAATAAGGTCATTGATAGTGAGTGCTGTTATCATCCACCTGTCGTCGTGTAATTGACCACCTAATTGGGTTGCGTCATCTAATTCAGCTTGCCTGTCGAGCATTTTAACAGCCGCTTCTAAGCAGGCGTTCTTTGACCAGGAGCTTTGTGGATTCGCAATCGATTGGCGATGGAGGACAATAATGGTCTTTAGGTGGAGCATCTCTATCGTAGTTCGATTAGCAATGATGCCCGGACTATCAACCACAGAATGCCTCAATGGTCTATATTTGAAGTTGCTGGGAAGGCCTTCATAAGCTTCCCTGGTTTTTTGATCGAGAATCACTGTTCTTTCCATCGGAGGTGGCACAAGGGATCTCGTGTGTCCAACCACCGTCTTGAACATTGACATGACAGCCGCCTTGACGATCACGTACAGAACCGGAGTATACTCGGAATTGGAGCGCGCTGGTGGCAATGCCGATGACTCTAGGTTAAAGTCCGTATAATCCAGATTGCGCGGCAACTCGGAATCGCAGTAATCAGTCGGTAGCATACTGGGAAGTCCCATCTGAAAGGACATCAGTGCATCAATTTGAAATATGCTGGTCCAAACTCTGCGACGCATTTCTCCATCAAATGGTGAAAATGACCCTGGGAGTTTTGTCGGATCTCGGTGGTAGCCTTGGCAAATGGCAACACGGATAATGGCCCCCGCGAGGAACCACAGATTGACATCGGAATCCTTTGATCGCAGGTAACAGCCTTGCAGGTGTATTATTAGAGCTTCCAGACTATGTTCGTTCGCCTTCGTGTATTTTCCGAGGACAAGACAACGCTCCGTTGCCCTTGAAAAAACCTTTGCTGGAGGGGTGAGGTTTCGTGGCCCCCGTCCCAAAGTCGAGAATTCGTATAGACTGGCACCCATGCCCAATACCGCAAAGAGAAGGGCAGTCCAAATCGGCGGGGTCTCATTTGGTGCGTCCCAAAACCGCTCATACTAATGTAACTCATGTAAGCCTAGGTTCAGAATCTTCCCGACGCCTCGTTTGGTCTTCCAGCTACATACCTCTTGCTGAAACTTGGCAGGGTGTAAAATTGCTGACATGAGAAGATATCAAAGTGAGCCCAAAATACGGAAGCTGATCGGCATGGGCTAAAACATACGCAAAATTGTATGCTGCGACCGAAAATAGTAAGACACTAAATTATCGCAAACTTGGCGAGCTGGCAGTATCTCAAGGATTTGATCCAAATCCAAGGTGCCGGTGTGCCCGAAAGTGAGATCCGCCTCGTCTTGTGCTTCTTGTCCCGGATCCTCTTCCAGTTCTGTCGGCGTTTCACCCACTACCGATGCATGGTCCTCAGGCTTTGGTAACGATAAGTGGTCTCTGATCTCTTTGATGTCCTCCAAGATAGATGACCAATGACTGGAGTCTACATAATTTGCATGAGATCTGTTAAATAGGCCACTTGGGAGAGCGCCTGTTGGATTAATCGCCGAAGTGGAGCCATCACGCCGAGGACCCAAATCATCCTCACTCCTTGTCTTGGTAACGGCCGAAAACGATGTTGAATTGCTAGATCCATATCTTTGGGCTAGGGATGAAATCAGATCCTCTAAGTTTTTTAGGCGGTGACTGACGGTTTCCTTTCCGTCTTCCACTCTCTCATTTCTATCTGCATTCAACGCATATCGACATTGGGTTTCTTTGCCTCTCCTAAGACATGTATCACAAGGAAGACCGCGGTTGCATTTAAGCCTATAAAAAGAGAGAAATATATCAGCGCCTCGGTCGCAATAAAACGGATTTAAGTTGACTTGCTTCCGAATGCGGCAAAGTTCGCAAGACTTGGGTGGTCTGTTACGCTTCTCTACCTTTCCTTCTCGCATCTTTGGCACTGGATGGAGTAAGGCACAGAGTATAGGCCAAACGACACAATCAGTCGGTTATTTACGATTGGGTGCACACAGAGGGCGGTCTCCAAAAATTGCGTGTCAGAAGGATTCGGGTGAGACGTGCCCTGAGTTTCGGGGCGGCGTTTTTAAATCCGCTCCAGCCAGGCATGAGTCAGGCGGGGATACAAGGCTGGATTAGGCGCTAGACCTGCCGGGGCGGGGTTATTAAATCCGCCCGCAGCTAGCTCCTGGTGAAGTGGTGGAGACAAGGAGATGGCCTCATCTCTTCCAAGAGAGCAGTCTGCAATCTTTAGATATATAAAGGTAGCCCAAGAATTCCCATACAAATGCAATTAGCTTTCATCAATTGCACCTGAAAAATAACACTCCCATCATGTCTGTTCTGTCAGCTGTCTACGGGGTTGGATCCGTTCTGGTGTCCAACTTATTTGTTTCACTTCCTTACCCTGAATTTGTTCAGGACCTCTGTGAGCAGACTATTATCGTCACTGGTTCAAATACTGGCCTTGGGTTCGAGGCCAGTCAGCACCTACTACGCATTGGTCTGGGCAAACTCATCATGGCTGTCCGCGATGTGTCCAAGGGAGAAAAGGCCCGGGCAACACTCCTCAAGTCTACAAACCGATCCCCGGATTCCGTCGAAGTGTGGCAGCTTGATATGGATAGCTATGAATCTGTCAAAGCCTTTTGCGACAGGGCTGAGAAGTCTTTGAAGCGTCTCGACGCAGTCCTCGCCAACGCCGGGATTTGCACAATGAAATACAGCACCTCCGAGAACAACGAAAAAACGATCACAGTCAACGTCATATCTACCTTTCTTCTCTGCCTTCTGTTGTTGCCCAAGTTGCGGGCATCTCCATTCCCCGGGAAGTTTGTCATTCCTAATTCCGCCATGCACTACTGGGCTCCAATCAAGGAGCTTATCCCAGATGCGAACACAAGCATCATGGCGCGTCTCAATGATCCCGAAAAAGCGGACATGGCTTCACGCTACCAGGTATCAAAACTCTTGGCTCTTTACGCCACGAGAGAACTGGATTCTCGGTTGAAGTCATCTGGGAAGGAAGCGGTCATAATAAATACGCCAAACCCAAGCTATTGCAAATCTGGTTTATTGCGAGAGGGAATGGCCGGCCCACCTGACTTTCTTGCCCGCAGCACCGAGATGGGCAGCCGCGCACTTGTGCATGGAGTTCTTGTAGGCAAAGAAAGTAGTGGGCAATATCTGACCAACTGCCATATCCAGACGTAAGTTGATTCCATGGATGGCCACTTCATCATCTGGAGGCTGTTGACATAAAAGACAATGCTAACAATGCAATGCTAATAGTCCGGCTTGTCACGTAACTAACCAAACCGGCGTCCGAATACAGAAGGCATTTTTTGACGAGATGATGAAAGAATTGGAGACGATATCACCGGGAATTTCTGCCAATATTTAAATTTAATGGCGGCCAATCAGATCTGTGCAGGCAATGAAATCGCTCGAGAGTGGCATTTTCATCTTATTCGATTCTGTTAATAACACTATTGATAAGCTTCAATTACACATCCCTTTGTTTTCGAAAGCCTATTGCTGCAGTATGCTGTCAATGGAACGTTCATTGTATCTTCAATAGTATTGATATCCATAGATCCTACTCTAGAGACCCGTGAAGTAGGCCTGCGGTGGCAGTAACAAATATTACTAATCGCGCCAATATGCAATAGACCCAGACGATGCAACCATACATTAACCTCTATCTTACATACGGGTGTAGTTCCTATTAGGGACCTGGCCGGTTTGTTGTTGTAAAAGCGGCGTTTCAACCGCCGATTCGGCATCCATGCGGACAGAGATGCTTGAGTCAGAGTATTCCTGAGCCTCGCCTGAAGATGTATTAGGTCTGGGGGTGTCTGACCGAATACGTCCCTGCAAGGCAGCCGGAACCCAAAACTGATCTGCCATACTGGACTCATCATCGTCTTGAGCCTTGCGAGAGAAGACGTTACCGATGGCAGGTATGTTGTTTCTAACTCTGCCGATAAACCGGTCTTCGCTCAGGCTTTGACTGAGCACTCGGCTAAACGTGCGCGGTGCAAGGTATCCAAGCTGCAAGACAGGAATTGTGAGGCCATGAACGACCTGTAACCTGGGTCAATACATAGTAATCACGAGTATAAATCACGAAGACACTTACAATGCTGCAAACACAGAAAAACCAGACAATGACTCTGATTGCGTCGCTCAGGTTCTTCACGTCACTCCTGGGCGTGCCATCAACGCTGAGATGGTTCTCGACAAACTCGATGGCGACGAACAAGTAAAATATAGAGGAGACTCCTATGGGTCCGAAGAAACCGACAAATATAGCCTGCCTAGTTTCTTCAATCTGGTGGATGTACTTGTGCATTGCATAGATCCAGGGCAAACGGCGTAGAAGGAGCATCAGGGTGCCCAGGGCAATCAAGCGTGGGGCGGAAATGATAGTGCCGTCACCAAACAGATGCCATGGAAGGGATGCACCGTACCAAAGGAATATTGTGACGTTGAGCAGCATGTCGATGGTGGGCTGCAAGGAGTCATCTTTGGTCTCCTTTCGGAACCAGTCATCCCAGGTAAAGACGTTTCCGGTAATGAAACACGCCAACACATCATCGGTGCCGACGAGGCCACAGGTACCCAGAATGAATAAAGCGAGGGCAATGGCGAAGATGAGGAAGCTCTCACGATCGATGTAGTTTCGTTCTTCGGCCCAGTGGAGCAGCTCTTTGCCGATGTAACCAACCACTGCACCGTAGAGGATGCTTAGAATGATGGTATAGCCCCAAGTGATGGCGAGCCAGAGCCCCAAGGCATCACCAGTGCTGCCAGAAGCAGCATCGGAACCGACAAATTTGATCAAATACAGGGCGAAAAAGAGAAAGGGATATCCGAGCCCGTCGTTGGCTCCCGATTCTGCAATGATGAGATTCTGCAGGTCCTTGGGAATATTGCGGTCGGCAAATTTTCCCTTGACGATGACAGCTGAGAGTACTGGGTCCGTCGGGGTCACGCATGCCCCGATGGCGAGGGCGTGCAGAAAACTAGGCGTTGCGGCTACGGTCCAAATGAGAAAGCTGGTGGCCAACCACATTGCAGTCATGCCAGGGCCGAGCAGAAGGAACAAGGACTTCCATTCTGCGTGCAAATATTTACTGGGAAGCTGCACACCTGCAAGAACAAGCTGAACACCGAGAACTAGGCGCGAAAAGTTGAACGTTATTGAGTTCAGATTTTGTTCGCACGAGGCGGCCGAAATATCACCAACGGAACACTGGGCATAATCGTCGGGTTTGATGAGACCAACCCCATTGGGCCCAAGCGCCAAACCAACTGTGAGGGCAATGACTGCATCCCTGCCGGGTTAGAATCGAGGCCGCCACCAAACCAAATCTTCGCGGGGCAAACCCAGAAAACTCACGGGCTTCGGATAGGTAGAAAGTCTCCTTCAACAGGTAGGACACCAGGCCAAATAAGGAGACGAAGCCTCCGAGGAGCGCCAGGACGATGTTGAAGTTGGAAACTTGGAGGGGGACATCCCAGATGCCGCCGGACATGACTGGCTGTTGACAAGGGGGCTTAAGGTGGTGGCGGGTCGAGATGCGCGGCGAAGGACGAGATAAAAGAAAGAAAGGAAAACAGACGGAGACGGACCAGCCCAGGCATGTAAAGTCGTGAAGGATGACGACACCCGTTTCCAGGACCCTGAAAGAGAAAACAGAAGCCTCCCAGGCGCGCCGGCCTTTATGATCGGCGTATGAGGGTCAGTTGACGGTCAGTTGACGGACGTCAACTGACTTGGCTCCTGGACACCACCTTGGCACCTTTGGCTAGGGGGCATGATAACGACCGGCGCTAGAGGCATAGCCACTGCTGGAGGGTGGACGTTGCATTACGTGCAGCAAGTAGACAGCAGCGACAGGACGAACACATGGGGTTCCACACTAAGGTTAGCGGTCAGCCAGCCCACCATGACGTTGTGAGACGGGATTGGAAGGCCTAGAAAAAAGCCAAGATTATAATACTGAGTCAGGGTGGTTGGGATCTGAGGTGACTGACACAGACAGGCACGCACACACACATGCAAACACGCGCTTGCGATACACAAAGAAACAGCACACACTTGTCCAACACATCCGCCATGCCTGTGTCCTCAGCACTCGGTCCTCGACGTGAGAAAAAGGGTCCAGACACCGCCAACGCTCTGACCCTGGCACCATTTAGGTTTCCTTGGAAACATTATAGCACCACGGAAAATACCGCACCGCCCGCACACATGTCGTGCAACCGCCCGACGGCTAATCTAGCACACTGGCCTCATATTAAGGGCTCAAGAAGGGTTCATAAATCTGGTCAATGAATTAAACCCTTGTACCAGCCGCCGCTGCCGCCTTTTCGTAACTCAAAGCAGCGCCCCGCGACAGCCAAATGTAAATCGCGCATCATCTGCAGCAACTCAATACGGCGAGCCTCACCACTGTATCGATCCGCATCTCCTCATTCTCGTTGCCTGGTGTGCCAAACGACTTTTCCTTCTTTTAATCCCACAGCAACTCGCAACAATCGTTTCTTAGTTTTAGTCCTCATCCGGCTTTCCTTGTCTTCCTGGCCTTCGATCGCATTCCCCTTGGAACTGCGACTTCTTGATCCCTGTGTCCCATCTCGTATTTTCAGGTAAAATACCGGAACTGCGCGTTGTAATCACCCTGTTCCGACACGTCGATTTCCGCACTGCTGTTGGCCGGTCCATACAAGTCGTCTTTTCGCCTATTTTCTCGAACCAGAGCGTAATGCATACCCAAAGAGAGTATCGCGACGGCGCCACTCAGGCCACAGCCAATAGCGCACCCGGTGGCAAAGAAAGGTCTACCATGCAATTATTTCGTTAACTAAACCGCAACTGCACGGGCTTCCGGGGAGTATTTAAATTTAACTTACGCATCGTGGGACGGGAAAACCACACTGCTAATCAGCGACGAACACTGCCCAATCGTCAACGATATGGCGAGCCCGGCCCCCTTTTTCGAATCACCGCCCTGGTTATTCAGCAGCCAGGTGATGTTAAGGGCCAGTGCTGGGAAGATCCCACAGGCAGCAAACCATACCCCTAGATAGCGAGGTCCCGTTTTGTGCATGTCCTGAACTCCTGCCAGGAGCCCATACCCAACAGATGCCATTGCCGCAAACCCTGCGACGATGAACCCACGGTTTCCATACTTGTCTGACAGAAATGCAGAACCGATGCAGAGCAGGAAAGCGGCAAAATATGGGGGCGCCGTCAAACCCTGCGCGGTGATAGAGTCGTAGCCCATGTTGTGAACGATGGTGGGGAGGAAGTTGGACAATGCGGCAAACGAAAAGTTGCAGCAGAAGTGCATGATGGCGTGCACATAGTTTTTGTAGTCGAGAATCCCGGCCAACACTTGCTTCCATTTCACACCTCCCTTAGAGGTGGCATCTCTCAGCTTTAACCGCTCCACAGCATATGTCTGCTCCTCCTCGGTGAGAAATTTGGCTGTGGAGGGCGAGTCGATCAAGAAGAAGAAAACGATTGGCGCAAACAAGATAGTCGGGGCCCCCTCTGCAATCCAAATGTCAACTAATTAGACATCAGGGTAACCCGGCAAGGATCTGAAAAGAAAGGCAGATCATGGGAGCGCATTGTACGCACCAATAATAAATAATAGTCTCCAGGGTTCTAAGGAGCCTTTAATTTGAGTAATCCCATATGCCAAGCTTGAAGCAAAGGTGTTGGCCAGCGGCAACATGCCCAAAAGTATAGACATGCGGAACCCCAACTCTTCTCGCTTGTACAGACACGACAAGAAGTACGGGGCACCGGAACCAAAAGTGGCCTCGAAGATACCAAGAAAAACGCGTGTAACGATTAGCTGGGCCAAGTTATGAGCTGCTCCAGAGCTCATAGCACCAGCACCCCAACTGTATTTATATTTAGTTGTTGTCATTAAACGTCAGCCGGGCGTAAGAAGAGAACGAATACCATACCAGAGACAGAGAATTGCGACATAGATATGTGCGGGAAAGATCTTCCAGAGCATGGTTGTCCATTCAAAGGCGATGTAGCTGATGTAGAATGAGTTCAGCACCCAGGACCATTGTGACGAGCTAAGTCCAAGCGCCTCTTGAGCCCCGGCTGTTTTTGCGTTGCCTACATTGCCACGATCAAGATAGGACAGTATGTATAGGCAGCAAACGAGGGGCAGAACTCTGCGATCAAACTGAGCATTGCAATTAGTCTCCGACGGTACAATCTAAAAGGTTGTTCGATCTCTACCTTTCGGCGGATCCTCTGGTCCACTGCCTCGGAAATAAGAGGATCCGAGCTTGTAGCGAACGACGGCTCTGGGCTGTCTGCTTTTGCCGGCATTTTCAATCCTACGAGCAGAGTCAAGCTGTTCCAGTCACACTGTGGCTATGGCCAGTCTTGCTTGTCTGTGGACGCTCTCAAGAGACAGGCGGGAAAAAGGGATGGAGACAATTCGACCGCATGTTTCCCAGGCCTTAAGCATCAGGCATTAACCAATGATTCGAATGATCAACACGTCCAACTTCCGCGAACGCTGCAATGTGGGGCGAATGTCTCAGACATTGAGATGAGGGTGGCACGGCACTGGGCGGGATAATGCTTCCAGCCACCTCAACTAGTTTAGCCTCGGCATCGATTCAACCGCGAGGCCACCTGCCGTTTCCGCTGCTGCGGGGGTTTTTGCTGAAGGTTGCACAGACCGTCGCTCACGCAGGTCAAAGCCCGATGGTCGGTTTCCCAACCCTATAGCCAATAGAACTCGATTTTCTGTCTCGCCAAACTCAAAGCCCCCGATTACGGCGCGAAAGGTATGGCTGCGTGTTCAGAGAAACAATTGCCTTCTAGCTTCGGTACTCCGGGGGCATAGTTTCCTCTTGTTTGTAGAGTCGTTAAGGCTGGGATTGACAGGGGTCTCTAATGCGAAAACTATTATTCGTTGCCCGCGGCGGCAAGCTCTGAAGATCCTGGAGATATCAACACCAAAAGAAGTCAATGGATGCTACCTCATACAACACTGAAAGCATAAATGGCTCACAAATCGCGTGTTTTTTTTTACGTGGCCTGATGAATTGCACTCACCGAGCTGGTGAAGATATTATCTGATGATATCCAAACCAATCATATTGGTGGGAAATCGGGTTGCTTACGGGTTACCCTGGCATTTAGTATTCACGGGAGGTCGCCCATGACCAAAAGCTCGAAGGGATGTATTTTTTTTTCTTTCACTACCCAGACTTGGAAAAGTTACAGTGCACCCCAAGTCTTTGCTAAATAATCGTGATGAATTGACAATCCCGGTCGCATAATTTACGATGGTTGAGAATACGCCACACTCCACCATTGGCTACAACTATAGGAGAAAAATGGCAAAGCCTAACCCTCACTCGGGTTGGCCCGTCACAGTCTGGTAATCAGCGGGCAAAAAATGCTGTTTTTACTGTAGCTTAAAGTAATGAATGCGCTAGTATCCAGGCTACTTTCACAAGTAAACGCAGATGGGTTCACAAAAACTGAAGGCTTCATTCGGCTGACTTGGTTAATCCGGGCCGAGATACCACAGACCTTACCCACCTGTAATTCCTCCTCTCACTGCTGACGGTCTCACCTGTAATACAAGATCCCCCATTTGTATCATATTTCTCATGAGAGAGCACAGAAAGTCACGACGCGGCTGTGTACGCTGCAAGAAAAGAAAAGTGAAGGTAACCGGAAACACAGACAAGACAATTCATTGGCCCACTGTGGATAACAAATGAGGTCATAGTGCGATGAAACATTGCCGAGCTGTCAAAGATGTACTCAGCGCGGAGACTTGTGTTCGTATATAACGGAATACGGGCTCAGCGCTGCACCAGTAGCTGAGAATTCTCAATCTACCGAGCCTACCCCAGCCTCAGAGGTGCTCCCGTCGAGCACTGCATATATCACGGACTTGGATCTCACGCATCATTTTCTTACACGCACATATTCGACTTTGTGGTGCAGCCATGAGGGTCAATTGATCTGGCGAGACACTGTATTTCGGATGGCCTTATCTGATCCTACCCTCCTATGCGGTGTACTTGCCACTGCTGCTATTCATAAAATAGCTTCAATCGGGGCATCCTCTGATCTCGAGACGATTGCCCTACAGAAGCAGACTGAGGCCCTACAGGGGCTACGAATAGAGTTGCAGGACCTCAACTCAGAAAATGCCTCCCGAATATTTGCCCTGTCAACTCTTGTGACATTTTGGGCGTTTGCATCAAGAAATCTTCCAGAGCGGCTCCGCCTGCTGCCATCGGCACGGGGCCCTCAACCCTCGGTCATAGACCAGTTCGTTCAACTTCTTCGAAATATCAAGCCTCTGCGCGCGATTACAAATCAGTCTCAACCTTGGCTCCGTCAGGGAGAGTTGTCTGGACTGTTCTTTGTGCCGAGTTCACAAGACTTGCCTGAATTACCTGAAGACACCGAGCAGGCCCTACGTAACCTCGAAGATGGATTACATCAGAACCCTGCATTTTCGCGCATAATAAGCAGTGATAGCAAGACTTTCACGATCAGATTCATGTTTCAAATTAGTCACTTCCCAGAAAGAGCAGAGCTGCTTGTCGGGTGGCCTGTTCAGCTTTCAGATAACTACATTGATGCTTTGAAGAGTCGAGATGATTCAGCATTAACGCTCCTTAGCTACTGGGCTGTTGCTTTCGGTGCTTTGGATGAGAAGTGGTGGGCAGCGGGGTGGTCAAAAGCGATAGTGATTGAGGCTTCAAGCATCGTTCAAGGACGCTGCTTGGATTTATTAGCTTGGCCAAGACGTAAGCTGCGGCTCTGATTTTCAATAAAAAGGGTCTTTCTGTACTAATTTGGATACAATAACTATGTTATATAGAAAAGAAAAGATGAATAAAAAGGACCGAATCTTCCATATTTGCATTCTGTTCCATCTGCTGATATCTTCACCGTCTTCTCCTCTCTTCTCTCTCCTCGTACCCCACTATCAAGAAACTCTGATGATCTAATATCCTACGAAGGCATTTCCTAATGAAGCCTTTCGTGGACTAGGCTGCTCCAGTTTGCAAAGCTGAGTAAGAAGGGCCATTGGAAAGCTCTTGTGAATTGTCATCGTGATGTGTCTCCTCATTTCCTGTTCTCATGGCAGGGAAGAAGAATGCGGGATGAAAGACCGTCAGAGCAATGCTCCCCATTGCAATCATCCTAGAAGGTTATCAGCCACTGGTAATTGATATAACATAATCAATAAATATACTTACAGTCCATCCAGCAGTAGGAAGTCCTTCTCAACTCTCATTCTGGGGTTGCCCCAACCGCCAACCATTTCAGGAATACTATGATGATGTTAGATTTGAGAGTAGTTTCCAAATCAAGGGACCGATCCTACCGATAAATTGATCGAATAAGAACGGTCAGATAGGCAAAGCAGACAGCCATCAGAAAATTTCTGACTTTTGAAGACGTCTTCGTCCGAGAACCCTGTTTGGCACCGCTGATCTTACGGTGTCGAGATCGCCGAAGGACAAAGTCGATGGCAAGGATACCACATCCAACCATGGTAATAACCTGAAACGTAATCCCCCCAATGATGATGTTATTTCCTAATTCCACTTTATCCAAATCACCTTTGGCACCAGAAGCGATCCCGCCTCCGGCAGCTTGAAGGAGAATAGACAGGGCATCGCAGCCAACGAAGATCCACGTATAAAGGGATGGCTTTAGCTTTGAGTACTTGGACCCGTAATATTTGACGGTATGCTTCAAGGTAAGATATATCCCGGCTGCCGTGAAAGCAGGAGCAATGATCAGGCAAATTACTTGTATCTGAAAGCCTGTTTTGCTCCAAGGGTTGTGATGCATGAGGACTCGTCCTATGTAGCCTACCATCTCCATGCAGCAACCCACAGCAATTACCAGAGAGTAGGAGTAAACCGCACTTAAAAATGCTATGATGATCTGAGCACAGAAGAGGATCAGAAACACTGTGAGCAAAATAGCGTTTGCTGGAAGTGATGGATAGTAGCCATAAGTCGTAGCCTCCACTGGACACACCGCGGATACTTCTGTGCAGTTTTTGAGAGACATTGCGTTCGAGTTAAGGGTGGAAAGTCGAGAAGAAAAGAATTGTAGGAATCTCCAAAAGAGTTTTGAGAGGATGTATAATGCAGAAGATGCTTGTTCAAACCCATATCTTCGATGCAGTATTTCTGATTCTTTATAGTCTTGCAAGAAGGCCGAGTCGATGCAATGCGAGACACTAACTCTAAGAGGTTAGCTATCCGATCGAGGCTGGTGAATCCGGGGGCGCAGATCTCGCACTTCTAGCCAGATATAGTTAGTTGTCCGAACTTTTAGCGGAATCAGCATCAGCCAAACGCTGCGGCGCCAAACAGTCAACGCGATCCATTAGAGCCGCCTGATTTCCCCAATTTCTCCCAGTAGGGCTTTTTTTGATGAAAGATGCGTCAACATGGCGGGCGCATATCCTGCTATTCTGAAACCAGAGAATTTAACCACTGCAAGAATGCCTTGTTGGCAATTTCCAACGTGGCGCAAGTAGAGAAGCCTCGTCAGCAGACTGCATCTCGGAAAGGCGGCATTTGGATCTGATTGAAAACTCATCAGGGTTGAACATTGGGCTGAAAGTAGTGGAATTATTTGGCTTATTACCAAAAACTGGCTTAATGGAACGTGCAGCAACGTGATTAAAAAGGCTTCAATGAGTGAGGCGCGGAATACGAGCATATTGGATGTGAGTGGAATTACTTGTCTGAGGGCTGAGAACAAAACCTCCCGAAAACCCTAATCCCTCTTTAGGCCGACTTTCCCGGTTTTTCTGAGTCCAATTATCCCAATAGATGTGCAGAGGATCATCAAAGAAAACATGGCCCAAAAGCTGGCTCGATAGCCTGCCATGGTGGCGGCTTCTTTATTTGCTTTTTCCTGTTGCTTGGAAACCATGGCGGAAATAACCTGCAGGATAGCTAGGCCAAGTGCACTGCCAAACTGTGCCGCTGTATTGAACACAGCCCCCGCTAGAGCTTGCGTGTTGGCAGGGAAAATATCCGTAATGACTATCAACCCGACGGTGAATAGGGCGTTGCAGTTGATGGGCTGCAGGATCTGAGCGAAGAATGCATTTTCCCAGTAAGTTGAAGACGGATTAATGATTGCCATCAGGAGGGGGGCAATTGACGAGAGTATTGATGTCACGGCGACAATCCAGATGGCAGAAACCTTGTGGACATACAGTCCGTTTATCAGATTGACCACAACCCCAAGTATAGTTCCAGGTACGATGCGGACAGACGCCTGAATAGCTGGCAGGTTCTGGACTTCTTGAAAACTGAGATTCATTAGTTTGGTCAATAGAACGTGGGAGAATGGCACTGACAACAGACTGCAAAAGAGCTCCATAGAGTTGATAACGGCAAAGGAAAGTGCAATGGTCGAGCATATGCTTGAAAATGTTCCGTTCCTCCACAATTTGTTGGGTATAAGGGCCGGGGCACCCCTATTCACACGGTGGTGCATCCAGTATATGAACGAAGCTGCGGCCAAAATGCTGAGGCTAAGTAAACAAATACTAAGTTTCTCCTTGATACGAGAGACGTCTGCACTTAGAATTCTGTCATTTACACATCGTCAGTATCTAGATAATGGGAGTATTGGAATCAAGAAGAAGCTTGTAAGACTCACGCAAGTAGGTAGCATAAGAAGGTCATGGCTGTAGAAGCCAACGCGGCCCCGACCCAATCTATCGCCGTCTTGAAATCATGGATCATGTCCCTAGGTTCATGACGTATTGCTCTCTGAGGGATAGCCCAGAGGCCAATTGTAGCAAATAACAGAGTGCAGCCGCCAGCCAGGAACCAGCCAGATCTCCATCCGATCGTGTCGACCAGAACTCCGCCCAGGACAAGCCCAACGGAAAAGCCAAGCGGCTGACTCAAGCCGAGACACGAAAACGCGAGGTTGCGACTTTTACCTTGCGGCAAGACCTGCGTGACAATGGAAACAGAACATGATAAATGCATGGCTAACCCGACACCTTGAAGGGCCCTCATGGCGACAAGGCCAGTGCCTTGCTGTACTGCTCCGCACCCTATCATGAGTACACCGTTCATGAAGCATCCGATGAGATCCACCCCACGAGGGCCTAGAGCGTCGGCTATCGACCCCGCAAGAAGCAGCGTGGATGCCGTGGCCAGGCCAGAAACCGAGACGGGCCAAAACGCAAGTGAAGGCGGAAGCTGGAGATCTCTTGTAATTGCCGGCAATGCGACAATAACAAGGCCATTGCAAACGCTCGACGCAAATGTCACACCGGATAGCTGAATGGTGACAGCGACCTTCCGGACCCGTGATATCTGGGCCGTGCCGGGCCGAGATTCTTGGTGGAGAACAAGGCTGTTTTCGTATTGTCTCAGCGGGATACTAGGTCCCACGACGTTTTCGTTGTCGTTGACATTTGTCAACGACTCAGTCTGCGTGGATGCCATTGCCATGTTCGATGAGCGATTTCCAAGTAGCAGTAGGTGAATTGTTGTGGTTGTGAATGTAGTATTGCAGGTTTGGCGATGACTGTTATATACAACGCCAAGCCATTTTTGGCTACCCTCGTTGCGCCCTACTGTGCGCGCCCTAGCATTCGGCCCCGCATGACAAGTCAGGGTCTCTGACTTCCTCTTAAAATGGGTACCTAATACGAACTTATATATATATAAAACGTCGCAATGAATTGGCAATAAGTGCAGCTGTAGGAATTACCTATATTGTGTGTCTTCAAATAATAACCATGCATCCCCTGCCTTAGTTTAGCCATCGAGCAGCATAGCCATAGTTGCAACTCGGGAAAGGCACTGTATTCAACGAACAGTGACCAAGAACCAAAGCTGGGCTGTACAGCAGAGCGCGGAGATTTGGATGGATATTGAAAATGGCAATACCGTTTCCCTAAAATCGCCAAGAATGCCCCACTGATGTTTTTCTTTCTTATGCTGTTGTCTTACAGTAGTTAGCCCGCCAACCTAATATCGGAGATGTGACGGAGATGCATCGGACATTGAAGATGATTTTGTTGTAGGTCCGACATGTAGGTCCGATGTGGGCATGACAGAGCACTCCACAAAGTCACTGGAAAAAGGTGCCAGTAGTAAGAACGGTAACACAGGCAAAGCTGGTATCGGCGCAACAAACTCTATAAGACTTAGTTCCTATTTACTCTGTTCTTGTATTGTTTGAGTGCATAATGCTGGTATCGTGAGGCCGTATGCTCACGAAATTTCTTCCCAAATTTAATGAATACACCGAACAGCATCAAGATAACACATGCAATCAGTAGGATTGTTATCAGTGTGTATTTAAGACCAACAGCAGCAACCCACGGGGTGACGGCAAAAATGAAAGCGGTGCTGAAGCTATTTCGAACAAGCGTAACACCAACAAGTGCGTCTCCAATGACCTGATATTTGTTAGCATAGACTGAATATAGGGTATGTGTATGGACCTTGGAACTCACCTCTTTGTATGAGTCTGTCAGATATGTGATGGCCAAACTGTTAATTGGCGTAACACCGATGTTGTAGAGCGCCAGCCCCACTGCAATGATGGGCCAAGGCAAGTGGTTATTGAGACCAATCCCAAATAGTAGTGCCCCCGCAGGAACAAATGGAAGAAACGGTATAACACACCAGAGTCGCATCTCCGGATCATAAATGCCATCACGTCGACGGGAGAGATATACAATCCACCAATCACTCATTGGCCCGACGATCAAAGCGCCAATTGAAACACCAATCATTCTAGGTAGGCTCATCAGGCCAATCTGATCCGAGGTGAAATTGTACGGTGCTTCGGGTAAATAAGTCGACAAGGTGGTGGACATGACGTCTCCAAGACCGACCAAAATGCCGTATACAAGCGCTGTGAAAGCGATTGCAGGCACGGTTGTCAAAAGAATGAGGGGCTGATATATATGAGCAATAAAGGAGTTGTTTTCAAACCCAGAAGATGGGGTTGTAGTTGTGATGGCCAAGCGCTGCCAATAGCTCTTTCTGGGAATTGTTGAATCTATCTCAACGGATGCGGCAAAACATGGTATCTTGTCTTCTGCGGCAGGGATAGACGCAAGATCAAGACCATCTCCAGAAGGCTGAGGAACATCTGGCTTCTTTTTTGGCTGTTCGTTGGAAATATCCCTTGCGTCTTGTTTCGTGTCTTGCAAGGGCAAGGGCACTAGGTCGTTGTGGTTGTCAACGCCTGATGGCATGTATGAAAGGTGGGAGGGGGGATCAGATGGCGGACAATACTTTGTCTCTTCGTACCCGAAACCCACAAGAAAAATTGCAAGACCAAAGATGATGACGTTCCACCACCATACCCACCTCCAGCCTTGGCCCTTGGCTACAAACCCTGCAATCAACATGCCAAGATAACTGGAGAGCATCCAAACCCAGACGTAGATGGCGTTCATCCTTCCGCGTTGGTGAAGAAAAAAGACGTCTGCAATTGTCATTTGAACAATCACCTCGGCAAGGCTTCCGAACAGGCATTGGATAACATTGATCAGCATTAAATCCGCCACCGTTCGCATCTTGGCGGACCAGATACTCAGAGCAAACTGGACTATGGTGCTGAAGAGGTACAACGGCCGTCGCCCAAACTTGAGCGCAAATGGAATAAGCAGCAGGGAACCGACACCCAGAGCTGCGCAGCCAGCAGCATAACTATTGTTCAGTGTTTCGTAGCTAAAGCCAAGCTCCTCATGCATTGGACCCCATGTCGGCGTCGGGGCATTGATGAACTCGGCAACCATGGCGACGTAGAAACATACCAGAGCCATATTTAAGTATTTGCGCCATACGGGCCAGTTCAGGGGGTCGTTGGGGTCATTAGAAGGCCGCGGTTGCAGGATAATGTTTCCCTCTCTTGATGGACTAGTGTCTTCAAGACGCACAGTTCCAGGGGGCCACAGGCTGTTCCCGTCGGAACCAATGTCCATAGCAGGCGAAGACATGCTTGAGATCTGCACGTCGAAGTATGTGCTATTCGAATGTGAGTAGTATGCAGCCTGCTGCAATTCAATTCAGGAGTATGGCGTTATATTTATACGCCAAAGTTACACTCAAACAATAGAAGAGATCACAGCGATGATAGCAAATGACTGGGCCCACTTGTAGCGTGGACAAGCAGGAGACGTGTTTTTATTGGTGGCAACTTCCAGCCATGATATCGGCAGCATACGGGCAGCCAATAGGGTTTCCTTGATATGGCTATTGCAGTTATCACAGTCCACTTACTGGACCCACTCTAGGCCAGTGCACCTGCCACATCATGGCACCTTCCACCAATAACTATCACACGCTTGACACTGAGCCTTGATGCCGAAAGCATGTAAATCCTACATCTTGAGCTTGAAAACGTCTTTCATCTCTACTTTCCATCGGTACATCCCTCACGAGATCCGTTTTCAAGATGACTAGCCTCGATCCCGAAATAACTTCCCATCATGTTCAATCTGGTTTCCCAAAGCAGGACAGTCGTCCATTGTCAATCTGGCTTCAAGATTCACTAGCAGATCCGCTGATGAACCATCGCACGACGCCTGACTTACCGCCGACGGCAGACATTGTCATCATTGGTTCCGGTGTAAGCTTCTGCTGTCAAGAACTTCGGGTGGGGCCGTGCTAACTGCCAATAGATTACTGGTACATTGACTGCAAAGCATTGTGTTGAGACTTGGCCCGAGAAGCAAGTTGTTGTCCTTGAAGCCCGCGAATTCTGCTCCGGGGCGACGGGCCGAAACGCTGGTCACTGCAAACCCGACCAATGGCGTGGATTCAGCGAGTACGAAACAAAGTTTGGCACTCAACAAGCTCTTAAGGTGTGCATTCCGTCACTTCCATATTCTCGGCACACTCTGATGGTACATCATAGATTCTGCAAAATGAGCAGCAGACATGGTCGGATCTTGTGAACTACGTCCAACAAAACAATGTAGATTGTGAGCTCTGGGTGGGCGATACTCTAGATGTACCAGTGACTTGGGAAGCTGCAATGGTTGCAAAGGAGACTTTCGAGAGCTACAAGTCAGCTGGCGGCAGGGTTGACCACATCAAGGTCACGCATGATCCAGCCGAAGCAACCGAAGTTCACACCCCCCGTCCCTGACGCTGCACATCACAGCTGACCGAGTCACAGATATCCCGCATTAAGGATGCAAAGGCTTGTTATGCCTGGTCTGCATCAACCGTGCATCCCTGGAAGTTGGTGGCACACGTTATGCGCGGAAACCTGAAAAATGGCGTGAACCTGCAGACACGTACCAAAGTCACCAAAGTCACTGAATCTACAGAGAATCCCGGCAGATGGGTTGTCAAAAGTGATCGTGGCAACATCGAATGTTCTCAAGTCGTCCACGCAACCAACGCATATAGCTCTATGATAGAGCCGTCTTTGCAATCCCTCATCAATCCTTCCCCCCATATCTGTAACATGATTATTCCACCAGTAGAGTTCATTGGGTCCAAATGTCTCAACAACTCATATGGAATTCTCACGTCCAACGGAGGGCTGTATAGCATCAACCCCCGCAGGCCGACACATGGGCCAGTGCTCTTTGGTGGCTATAACCCCGGACAAGAGGAGTTCGAGAAATGGCTGGATGAACATCCAGAAAGCTGCGTCGATGATGATATAGCGGGATTTGGGTCAATCACAGAGGCCGTCGAGAAGTTAACTCAAACGCATTTGACGGGGTGGCCAGCTCGTCAGTCAGAAGATTACAGTCGCAAATGGAGCGGGATCATCGGCCTTGTAAGTGTTCTGCAGAACGTTTGCGATGGTAACTAACCTCAGTGTATCAGAGCGCGGACGGAATACCCTTCGTTGGACAGTTACCTGGGCTACCTGGTCAATGGATATGCGCTGGCCACCATGGACAGTAAGCTTCGAGTTTGACTTCCTGATCGTTTAGTTCAAAAATGGCTAACAACAGGACTTCTTCATTACACAGTGGCATGGCGCGTATCTTTACAGCTGCACCAGCTGTAGTTAAATTGATGGCTGGAGGAACTTGGGCTAATACCGGGTTACCTGATGTTTTTGAAATCACAACGGAACGCATGCAACGACTCAGGGATCAAATCTCCGAACTCAAATATGCTCGTCCTCATTTGTGAGAAGAACTAGAATCATGCCCTCACTAGCATTCTGAATCATTCAGTCTTCGTATTGTAGTAAAAGCTTCCCGGCTTCCTAAAGCTCGAGAGGAGTTTATTTGGAACTCTCACAATAAATGAGTCTATCATAGTAGGAGACGATAGATAAGCTCAGAAAGTGCGGGGATGCACGGGTGATTGTACTAACTAGAATCGGCTATTATGACAGGGCTTTTCTAAAATACAGTACATTTATGCTTTAGTATACACTATGCAAATAGCTAGCTCGATTTCTAGATATTCAAATCATCACAGTATTTCATAGGAGTAGACTCTTACCTCAAGCTGTATTGATCAATTAAGCCCGTAGCAATTTTGAAATTCAGGACGCTTCTACTTGACCCTGGATTGTATGGTAATATACGCCAAGTCCCGACACTGTGTGCCACTAGCGGTCCCGTGACAAAACTCTCAGATGAAATGAGGTACCAAGAACATTCCCCACAACCATGCTTTTCCCTCTTTCCCCTATCGTCAGGTGGAAACCACCAACGCACGATATCGCAGATTATCACTCTTCAAGATATCTAAATCACAACTAATGAAATGTCGCACCACATTGGGCAACCGATGTCTCGGCCACTTAGAAGCTCTAAACGGGTCCGCTCAGGGAATCGGACCATGGTGGCCTGTGTTACCTGTAAAGAGAGAAAATTGAAGGTAGTAGAATTTATCTGGTTTGCTAGGCCAACGAATTTTCAACTGATTGACTTCATAGTGTGATGATAGGGTCTCCGGATGCGAGAATTGTCGCAGATCGGGCTTAAGTTAGTATATTTACTTGTAGCCTTGATGCAAAAATTATTACCGAATAGTTCCTGACTGACTCGGATGTTAGCATGCCTTGTTGAGGACCCTGCAACTAAGAAGCATCGTCCACGAAACTATTTGGAAACTTTGGAGCAGCGGGTAGCATTTCTGGAGGATGCTCTGAAGAAGCACCGCCCAGATGTAGCCCTCGATCATCTATCACAACAGAACCCGCTTGCTTCAAATAATCAATCCAGCCAAAGTATCGTCTTTGAGGCCCAAAACCAGAGCCAATTAGAGATACGCGCAAATGACGACGACGAAGAAGGCGACGGATTTGACAGGCTAGCGTCAAAAGTCGGGTTATTAACTCTGAATGCAGCCGGAGCTGAGCCCCATTACCTAGGGTCGTCATCAGCCTTTGCCTTTTCCCGGCTGATCAACTCATCGCTTCGCCAAATAGTTGCATCAAACTCCAGCGACCCCGCTACATCAGCACCAAGCGAATCATCTTCATCTTCCCTGCCAACCCCGTGCTTGTTGCCCCAGTATGATGTGGCCGTCAAGCTTAGCGACTCATACTTTCAGAACATCCACCCTCAGTATCCATTTCTGCATGAGCCATCATTTAGAGAATGGGAGGCCACGATAGTTCGCGGGTCGGTGGATCTTGAATCTACCGCTGCCAACGCAGTAGCGCTATTCTTCTTAAATATGGTGCGCTGTAATAATCTTTTACATCTCACGCAGGTTCTGACAGCATTTGCAGGTATATGCCGTGGGAGCTCTACTATTACCTAATTTAGGGTATTCCGCCGAGGTGAGTACATAGCTTTGTCGACTTCAGCCGGCTAACCGTTTACAAGCAACTGTACATTTCAGCGCAAGTGTACGTTGATTTTGTCATGCCACTGGACAATCTTGAATCAATTCAGGCAATGCTCTGCTGTGCTGTCTATTCTCTGCGATCCTCCATTGGAACCTCGCACTGGTATATCATGTCCGTACTTTTACTCTTGTGAATCATCGCTCACAGTGACAGGAAACTCGCTGGATTGGCACTACGGCAGTGCATAGACCTCGGGTATCACCGCAATGCTAAACGCCTCAAATCACCCACGGACTCGATTCGACTAGAATTACGGAAAAGAGTATTCTGGTGTGCCTACACAATGGAATCCCAAGCTGCTTTGATGTTGGGCCGACCCCAAGGCATCCCCTATCACGAGGTGGATACTGAGGTATGTTCTTCCCCCGAGAAAAGGGATAGAATATCAGACGGAATATACTTGCACAACTAAGAAAATAAAAGTTTCCCTCTAATCAAACATTATTGTAGTATCCGATGGAAATTGATGACTCCTGTATAGCTCGTGCAGGTGTTTATGCCACCCCTGGAAATGGTCCGAGTGATGTGCCGACAGCAATGTCAAGAGCCATCCATACGTTCCGGATACGCCGCATCATGAGCCACATACATGCAGCCTTATACTCCAACTCTGAATCCTGTTGTTCGTCAAAACATGACCATCAGACACAGGTCCAACGTTTGCGCGCTGAGATTGAGAAGTGGCGCACTGAAATTCCCCCCATCGCTCCTTGCGCGCAACCGTTGGCGCTGTTCCAAACTGCCGACTGGTTCGACCTCGAATATTACTACACAATTTTGCAGCTCTACCGCTATCAAATTCTTGACTATCAAGAATCCGGGGCTACAGATGCCATTTTCCTCGACTGCGTGCGTGCGGCGGAGGGCATATGCCATGCTTACCGTCGCCAGTTTCTTGGAAAGCCAACAAGCTATACCTGGACGGCTCTCCATGAACTGTTCCTGGCAGGGCTTACGTATCTCCACTGTGTTTTGACATCACCCGCAGTACGCGAGGTATATCGACAGAGCCAAGTCAGCAGCACTTGTACTGATTGTACGATTGTGTTGGTGCTCATGGCAGAACGTTGGGATGCTGCGTCCCCCTATCGTGATATATTCGAAACCCTTTCCAAGCGAACAATGTTAATACTGGACAACAAAGCCGATCAGGATACCACCTGGCCAAACCACTTCTTGGAAACGGGCCCCTTGGATGGCGGTGATGTGATTGACTGGGCTGCACTTATAACCGACCCAGCCATATCTGAGGGATATGATGGTTTATTGGCCAGTTTAGTCGGAGACTTTTCATCTTGAGGGCAGTGCACCGATGGCGTTACGGATAATGATAGGGGCTGTCTATTTAAGAAAAGCATGGCCAAATGCGACGAGCATCTATGTTTACTACATGTTTTCTATCTTTTCCCTCCCAGCGCCGTGATTAACAGTCAGCCCACTGTCCTGTTTGCGGTCCCACTGCTGGCCACCTTTTACTATCTCGTCCTGGCCTTACCGCTGGTAGATCACCCAATCTCTATTTCAAAGTCATCAACCGGTGGAGTTTTGGGCCGAAGTCCAGAGATAACGGTGGGTCGATTAAGGGCGCACCCCCATATCCGGATACTCGGCACATGATCGAAATGAAACACTGAGAGAGCAGACTGAAAGAAGTTTCAGACAATAAGGAGCGCCAAGTATTATATCGGTTTATGGTGCGAGACTCGCTGACTAAAATAGAACAGACACATTGGCCAGTCGCAACATTTCCTTCGTTTTGAATGCCGCCATGAGAGAAGTAGACACAGATGGACTGGACATTCTCCACCTGGAATCACGGACCAATCAGGTTATCACGACAGCTATCTAACCTCGGCAACCCGCTGTGCCGTATTATAAGTGGGCAGATTCGTTGCCACTGACGTTGGCTCAGTGGTCTCACCACCGCCCACGTTCCGCCTGATTCACCTCGGGATGACTAGTGGCAACCCTAACGTGAGGCCAAGTGGGTGATGCGTATTCCGCCCACCAACCGAATTATCCGGAACCCATCGTGACTCAGCCCCCAATTATCCGTTTCGTGTCTCTACGTGACCATCATACGCATGAACCTTCCAGAGCCAGTAGTCCCAGAGAACTGCCTACATAAATCCCTCCGCCCACCTGTCTCTCTCCAGGCCGCTCTTCTCCCTGTTAACCATCCCGACACACCAGTCGTCGCTAGCTTCATTATTAGGACCCTTGGTCAAGGAGTTTTCTAAAGCACCCTTTCAGTGGGGACAGCTTGGGAGAATAGCCCAACTTCGTGTCTTGATCGTGCTTGCCTCGTGCCTGACTACTAACTCATCCCTCTGATCATCTTCACCATCGCCACCATCACTGCCTCATCGCTGCTTGATCTGTGACCAACCCATATTCTCACCCTCCGCCCCTATCATCTCAAACTCCAATCTATCGACCCTTCGTTCCACCAACAGAACCAAGAAGACCTCTTCACATACTAGCATACTGCCACCGGAGCTTAGGTTGCTCTGCCTCCACATTGATGTCGGTTGAATTGCACGATACATTCAACTACCCGCACCACTACAAGATAGTTTTTACATTACTTCGAAGGCAGTTGTAGGTCTGGTGTGTCGTGAGTCATTATACTTAACGTCGTGTCTTGGACAATAGATAATAGTTTAAATTCGAAGTAAACCATCTTGCTCAGTATGGCGAAACCCAAAGATCAGTCGCCAATTTCCAAATGGGAGTCGCCCTCCCTGGTGCCACCAACGTGGGATAACACCGTCCGTCTCGTCACTATCGATGAATGCGCCGAGGCTGGCCGATCTCTGGCATACGCATTTGCCACTGATGCCATGAGCCGGTATCTACTCGACGGTGAAGACATGGCAGGTTACTCGGCTGAGCAGAAGTGGAAGCTACATGTAGATATTATGAGCTACATGGTTGCTTTCCACATCTACAAGGGTGCCGTTACCACCATCGGACCAGACTATGATGCTGTTGCTCTCTGGTATGTCGTCCCATCTCCTCATGCCACTCTGGAGTGTTCAGATCATTAATTCTCAACAGGATCACCCCTGGTAACCACATAGAAGACTGGTGGACCCTGTTCCGAAGTGGCTTGTGGAAGCTCTGGTTTCAACTCTCACCCGAGGGTCGCAGGCGCTACTTTGACGAAATGGGTCTCTACCTTGACCAAGCCAAGGAAGAGGTCATGGGAGAGCGAGATACCCAATGCTATTATCTGGCTTATATCGGTACCAAACCCGCTGCTCGAGGAAAAGGATATGCTGGAAAGCTTATTCGGGACATGGTCGCAAAGGTTGGTTTTCATGTCGAGTAAGTTTCCAACTCTTTCATTGCTAACTTTGGCATCTCTATAGGCCGATGCCGAGAACCGTCCCATCTACCTTGAGTCAAGTCATGAGGGTAACAATTCGTTCTACGCCAAGTTTGGCTTCCAGGTCAAGCGAGACGTCGTCTTTGAGCGTAGTCCAGGACGTATTCGTATGTTCTGTATGATCCGTGAGCCCCAGATCGTGAATTTGAGCTGCAACATCGGCATGCCTGATACACGAGAACCTGGAATAGTTTGCTAGGGTTTAAGGGCCCACAACCTTGGCCGGATTGTGGGATTGTTCGCTTGGTGGCGCGATCGCAGATTGGACCCAAGTTTTCCCTGAGGGCCACCGCCAATTATGCTAAGAGTTGAACTACTCGGCTTGGCCTTGTTGCGTGACTTTGGGATGGCAAAGAGGACTCTACCTGGATGGGTTTGAGGACTCTTTTACGCTTTCCGTCCTTGTCGCGGCATTCACCTAAGAGCCTTTGCTACTGCGATTTTACTTCATGTTGGAGTCTTCTGAGTCCAATGGCTAACATTAGTTATGCATTTGTTAGAGATTTGAGAAATAAACATGTCACTCCCTTTAAACATATATTTGTCCTTGATCTGGACCCAATGAGTCGCGCAAATCCAAAATACTCGACTGTGCCTCACCAATTCCCAGAGTTTCACGCTATTTCCCCATGAATGCGATAAACTCCAAGGATAAATATTTACCACTGTTTTGTTTTAGTTGAGGCCTTACAACATTTATAAAGATCCTCCACCTTGTAATCTGTGACCCTAACTCGCGAATTTGCTACGGCGCCTCAACCTTTCGCCCTGATAATACAGGATGAATATACCCGAAACACACAAAACGCAAAGCCCTCCTAGAAGTGACATTGCTTTAGATATGCCCATTGCGTCATATAGAGGATGACTCCAGAGAACTCCAGCAAAAGCGACCATTTGTTTGACGAAGCCGTTTCCACAAAACAGCGAGGCCGAGTATTGTGGATATGCCAAACCGATATAGACGAAAATGGTTTGAAGAAGCACGGCAAACCCTCCCACAGTCAAACAAACACCTATCGTGGGTACAATCCAGTGGATGCTTTCACGTGATGCCCATCCGAAAATAAATATGCCGATAGGAACCAGAACTGATCCAACCAAGGCGGGCAGTAGCCGCTGCTCAGGCGTCAGCGGATTTCCACTCCTAGCTGAGGCATTAACAAAGAAGTGAATAAAGGCGAAGTAAGGTAGCGCGGCCAAAGAAACCGCGACAACATTGCAGAGTAAAACAAGTCCAATTTGGCCCTGGTCCATTCCATATATATTCCCGTATACAAGTGGGAAGAATTCAAAGAAAGAGTAGAATATCGCGTAGATGAGGCCGCAGTATATGCTGGTGAACATGATTGACGGGTCAAGGAGGTTGATTTTCCAGGGTATGACGAGTGTTCCGTAGAATCGATCCAGCATAGTCATAGAGCTTGTCGTAATCTCTGATTTAGCCACGAAGTAGTTCTTCCCGGTGACCTTACGAATCCGCCGAGCCCTATAGTATAGGATGGTGTTAGGAGACGTCTCAGGTAGGAAAAGCTGTGATCTTGTTAGCTTTTTTCAACATTCAGTCCATGTATTGTATAATTAGAGCGGCAGTTACCTGCAGAATTAATGCCGGGCTAGTAGTAATGAGAATCTCCCAGAGACTCCATCGCCATCCTAGCTTCGGGACTGTAAAGCCTGCCATGACGTTTCCGATTGAAGGGCCTGCAAAGGAAAATATCGCCCATGTATATAGAGAATATGGCCTCTTGTAAATGTCAACAATATCGCTCAAGGAGGCTCCACCGGTAGACAATACTGGAGAACCGAAGAAGCCCTGCAGAAATCGCAGCACCAGCAGCAAGCCGATACTGTTTGCAAGCGCGGTTGGTACGGATATGATGACGAAAATTAGTAGCGGGACAATATATGGCAAGTTTCGTCCAACAGCTGGCATTTCTGATAATGGTGACCAGATCAAAGGGCCGACGCCGTAGCCGACTATGAAGAGGCCAAGACCCTGACTTGCAACGATCACAGACACACCAAAGACTTCTTGTACGAGTGGCTGTGATGGTGTATAAATGGCCGACGCCATGTAGACGACACATGCTGTAAAGTTGACAATGATGTAGACGACCGACTTTTTGCAACCAGTCCAGTTGACAGGGTTTGCTGGGTCCCGGTCATCATACCAGTCCACAATTATGAGGGGTTGTGGTTCTGAGCTGTCAATATTTCTTCTGAAACCGGGATCATTTTCATGAGATGAGCCGGGATCGATACTGGTTTCGTCAGATTTCTCGCTCGCAGTCTGAGACGCCGCTCTTGTGTTCAACTGTACTGAGTGGTGCTCCCATTTCTCAGCAGCAGATTGGATGCGGTGTATGCCATCAACTTCTTCTTCAGGATATTGTAGACGTGAAGAGCCCAAAACCCATCTCAAAAATATCCAGATGGGCGTGTCTCGAAATGCAACGGCCATCTTCAATGTTGAACCCCGATATCTGGGGATTTTTGCCATATATGTTCGTCCTGTAGCCTAGGCGCGCGCTCCTGGAAACACCTGGTTGAGCCTCCTGCTTGTTTTTTAACCAAACATAAATGTTCGTCCTGTATCTGTCCCAACTATGCCTGACAAATTTTAGAATTACCTCAGTGTCCTAGAGTTAACTTTACGGTAAAATATGATTTCGTAGTTAGGGGAAGAAGCAGTTCGTCTTCGAACTGCCAGCGAACTGAACGCTTTCACTCAGAAAGGAAGGGGAGAAATATCCAAAAGATGAACAATCGAATCAAGGTCTTTATATTATCTAAAAATTTATTTTCATTATTAATAATTAACAGTCTAAGAAAAATTCCGAGGTGAATAAAGGAAAATGAACGGCCAAAAGCTTCTTGATGGTGCAATTTGTGGGGTTGAGGCGGAATGTATATTCCGACATTGGAATTGGTGCACGTCAAGATTAGTAGAGAAAAATCATCAAAAAACTAGAAATAACACCATCGGCCTAGCTCAAATTTAGTGCCCATAAAGCTACGCCCTGAAGCAGTGTTGGGTGGTGGTGACGTGCAATGGGAGGTAAGATGGATGTACGAAGACTGATGGTTTCGTTTTTATATATTGTGCATGATACATTCGATTGATATCATGATATTATGATACGGAAACAGGTTTTTATGTCTCACGGGTGGATATTTATGTGCATTCTTAGCGAAGGACTTGTCTTTTCCCAAGACAGTTTGTTCTGACTGACTTGACGAAAGATGGCTCATGCCTCTCTTGGAATTGAAGGGTAATCGAAAGACAAGAGAGGGGAATAGCGACATTCTTCGGGTTAATATTTTTTTGGTCCCATTCATTGCCTGCATCTCTTCCCTAGTCGTCGGTTTTTGAGGGTCAGACAATGCCAGGTGCAGTGACATAAGCAACCATGAGGACCTCTGACGGCTTAGTGGCGTCCCCAGCCCATGGGAAGAGAAACGTCAAAGCCTCAGAGGGCGCCACTTCAACGCAGCTACCCTATAATAGCAGACATAGCGACAAGTTTGCAATTAACATAATCGACGAGAAGCAATAAGGAAAGCCTCGATGTCAAGTCCCAAGCTAAGCCATGTATCTTTTGGCGCTAAAAACACCATCAATGCCATGTTGGGGGCGGGTGGACACAATAATTTGCGCGTCGTATCCAGACCAACCACCACCAAGGAGCTTGACAAATACTGCCAAGGTACACCAGGGTTGAATAAAGTCAATTATATAATCTGTCTTCGTATTACTTGGTGAAATTAGGGTGGAAATTTTGCCTTCGCTTACGTCCGGCATGGGTGGATAGGATCAAGCATCGTGTTCGCCAGGTCGAGCCCAAAACGAATCGTCCCCGCGTGGAATTCTCCCGAAGACATGAATTGATATGTGCCTGGTGTATTCCAAATATTCTGGGCAAGGGCAAAATGTGACTGCTGCACACACCTGGACTTGTTCCATGAGGTGATTTTGGCAGCTAGTTATATCGGCTCAAGAATAGGCTTGCGCCGTGGCTGGGCAGCTGAATGAAAAGTGGATTTCTTGACTCCGGGAAGGGGAAGCACGGCGATCAGTCTGACCAACGTGCAGGGACCCACCGGCACTTAACGGCTGCGCTGTTTCACTTGGTTCTGATTAGTTTCGGTAGTTGTCGTTGTCGCTCTGGAGGCGATAGTGATGTTCCTCATTTTGCGGGTGTTCACTCGGAAAGGCAATGGCAGGTAGGGTTCAGGTATTGATTGTTGTTCGAGCTGCATGATGAGAAGGGATCTGGAGCAAATGAGGTAAGAGTGATGAAAGAAACATGTGATCCAGTTGAAACGCACCGAAGTAGATGAAACAGATCTTACCTCTCTTGATTCCTATACAGCGTCCTTCACAAATGTGTACTGTAGTTGAGGAGGGAGCGGCGAGAGGGAAATCCTTGGTCCTTAATCATGCCAATCAGAATGCTTTGGGCCATGCCACCAGCCCTCCAACCAATCCAGAGCAACAAACTGCCGTAAAAACATTTCGCCGCTTGCCATCCATCAACCGGGGGTGGATGTCTCAGGCATCAACCAGTCAAGCGCGAAGGATCGACATCCCGGAATGTTTTGTCGTCTAACCGTCCAAGAACAGGATGGGGGATGAGAAAGTGGGTACGAAACAGCGTCCGGCCACTGAAATTGAAATAGAGGACCGCCCGCTCTGCTTACCCCCCCTCCCGCAATTGTGTCAAACGCGGTGCCCGAGCTCGACGGCTCGTCACACGTCTAACCTAACCGTCTAACCGAGCGACATGAAGCCACTCGACTCGGCCAAAGGCCAGTCTTGGACGCGAAAGCCTCATACCCGAGGCCGGAATGGGTGTCTTACGTGTAGGCATCGTCACCTGCGATGCGACGGGGTCCAACCCATCTGGTCCGTACCCCTCCCCGCTCTAAATTTTGCAATCGCCGCCGCCGCCGCCGATGCTGGCTGTTGTGCCTTGTGCCTTGCGCCTTGCTCGGGACCAAACCTTCGGGAACCCTCCTAACCCTCCCCGCGAGCTAACTGTAACCCAGTGGCCCCTGTGTCAAGCTAGGAAAGGCCTGCGAATTCCCCTCGCTGGATCCGCCGCTTCGAGAGCGCCGAGCCGTCACCCTACCCGGCCAACAGACGCCGTGGGCAGTGTGCCTGGACAACAAGCCACGCCCCCACCCAACAGCTCCAGTGACACTGACCATAGATGCCAACCCCATTGATCCTTTCGACTCGTTGTCGTTGCCGATGCCGTACAAGTCCAAAGAGCTGCTCCATTATTGTACGTGGAGACGGGGCGTACCGTTGCTGTTTGCCGTTGACCCCCCCCTGTCTAGTTTTCTATCAGAATCATGAATTATTATACAAAAAGGCAAAAAATCATGACGTGTAAGTTTTTCTGTCTTTTGCCACCTATTGTTCACGTTATCTGCCCACAATATTACAACGCTTACAACCATGAACCTTGTAGTCTCCCCTCTGTGGTTCACAATCCAGATGCTTTACGTGACACCCTGCTTGTGGCAGACTTGCATTACCTTTGGAATGCTCGCGACTTCAAGAAGTATCAGGCCACTGGCCTCTATCACAAGGGTGAGGTTATCAAAACCGTGAATTATGAGCTCCAAACTTCAAATGTGACGAACCTTGGCCCCGTAGTTAAACATATTGCCACATTGTCTTTTCTCGAGGTATGTCGCGGCGCAAAAAATATTTTTCATATCCTTGGGGCCCGACCCTGGCGTGATTATACATGGCTATTTGACACTGACGTCTCGTCTAAGACTGCCATTGGCGATGTGGCTGCTGCTAAGGCTCACCTGGCGGGCCTTGTGGCTATATTGGAGCACTGCAATCCGGTACAGGATGTCCCAAATATCCCGACACTATTTGATGAAGAAATGTCACACCGCTACTTGATACTGTAAGTCTTTGGCTGGCCTCCCCGCACGCACTTGTGCTGAGCGATTCCCCAGGGCAAGTGACTTTATTGAGTCGATGAGGCACAAAATTCAAGAACTTAGAGACCTGGAGGAGGGAGCTGGTACACAAAACCCGGATTTATCCGGCACCATGCCTCCGGTGTTTCAATGGCTGCCCAGGATAGACGTTAGAAGCGTGAGCACCTATCTGAAGGTGATGGCAATGTCCCCGTTTTTATTGACCCCACGTCCACTCGCAACAAAATTCCATACCATCAACGGGAAATCTTACATAAACTATCTGAGGTCATTAAATGCAGTGGTATCAGCCATCGACTCCGAACAGCCCGGGAGCAATTCAGAACGGGCAGAGAAGATGGAGTCGACTGAGCGTCTGATAACCGGCCTTCGGGTCACGGCTATTAGCTCCCACTTTAAATCCCTGGCAGAAGAGGTACACTATCCAACACCAAGAGAAAACACCACCTCCTGGTGCGGGATAACAATTGCTTCTGGCATGTACCTGAGGAATGTCATACAGGTCTGGAAGAGCGAACGCGGTTTCTTCCGCCGCTGGATGATTGTGCTTGCACGAGATCTTGCACAGAGCAGATGGAAGAACGACAATGGCAAATCGAACTTGTGGTTTTGGGAACATTTTGTTGCAGCCTACAGCCTGGCCGTCAATCGAGCTCAGGGGTACACTGACGATTTGCAATCGACGAGCCGCTATTTTAACAGAGCCATTCAATCATGGAGTATGGAAAATCGCATCGTCACGTGGGAAGATGCTCACAGCCAGTTGATGGATATTGCCTGGCCAATACGCGATGACGAGTCTCTGGCAAAGTCAGTATGGGAGGATGCAACTGGGTTTGTGAGCGAAGGAACGTGAGGCTGTACGCCGACTGGGATGTTCGAATTCATATGGCACTTAAAAAAAACTGAGAAGAGTATCAAGGATAAAAGCAGCATTAGTAATATTATGAAGCCTCAAAGATGCAGGCCTTAGACCCACAGGGGTAAATAAACCGTGGCCAGAGGCAGCCCAATACGCTCCACCCAGTAAACTTGGCATGAGCAGGCTGCATTACAGGATAGATCTTTTGACGGATATATTATATTGGAGAACTCCTATTGCCCACTATAAATTCCCAATCTCAATTTGGGACGTATGGGCCGTGCCACCAGTCCAGCCTGCGCATTATGATACGTAGAGCTGGCAAATTGTTGCCAAGAGTAATGCATAAGCATTCCACCCTCCATTTTCGGGTGTCTCAACACCCAAGAGGCAACCTAAGCTACCTGGATATTCTCTAGCTTGTCTTCTTTCCTGTAGCCTGAACACACCTCCTGCTTCTGAGCCCCATCTTGGTAAAGCTCCAAGGCATTTCGGGTGCTGATGCCACCAAATTTCCTGATGGGTGCCCCGCTGGCAAAAAGCTGGTCAACTTCCTCCAAGGATCTGCCCTTCAGCTCCGGGATGAAGAAGTAAACCAGGACTACCATGGCGATATTGATAGCACCATAAATAAAACCGACCTTCGCTCCCAAGTTTGCGTACTGACTCCCAATTAGGTATGGGATGGTAAATGACGTGGCAAATGTGGTAAGCACCGAGACGACACAGGCAAGGAGATTTGTTTTCTCCTTTACTCGAAGGGCAGCAGTTTCAGATACAACGACATACGACCTGTAGATAACGTATTAGCTATTAGCAACCGAAAAGTTCAGACGTCTCTGAAACCAGTCAAGGGTAAATGTTAGAGTGGCAACTTACGTAGGCGCCCAGGACATGCTGTAGAAAAAGTTGAACAGCATGACGGAAGCCACCATGAGGCCTTTCTCAGGCTCAGTATAATGCTTTATAGTTCCCATCCCTCCAAGAATAAACAACCAGATGGCCATGAAGGACCCGCCGATCAACAAAACGGGACGTCTCCCAACGCCGTCAATAAAAAGCCAAACAAAGAATATCGCGACAAGGCCGAGACAATTCTGGATAATATTGAATAGGAATGATTGATCTCCAAATCCTTGAGACTGGTAGAATATCACGCCATATTGGCTTGGGAATGCTTGGCCGGTGATCTGTTGACCAAACATGGCGAGGACGGCCACTGCAGTACGAGTCTGAGACGATTAGTTGCTGAGAGCGTTTCTACATGGCTTCCTTCGAGTGGCTTACCCTATTATCCTTGTTAAATACTTCTGGCCATGACCCCTTTTGGGTGTTGCGTCCTGAATACAGCATGGCTTCCAACTCCGTTTGAATTTCTGCCTCTGATGCCGTTTTTCTCAGCTTACGCAAGCTTTCCTCGGCGTCTGCACGTCTGTCCTGGCCTAACAGCCAGGTAGGTGACTCTGGTAAACAGGGAAGCAGCAAGAAGATGATGACGGGCATTGCAAGCTGGAGGCCAATTGGGATCATCCAGCCGGCGTCCGAGTCAATATTTTTGGTACCATACGTTACACATGTCGAAGTGAGCTGACCAATCGAGATGGTGAGTTGAATTGTTGAAGCAAACATCCCACGAAGAGCCTCCGGTGTCGTCTCGGCTTGGTAGATGGGGACCACGACGATGGCCATACCGGTCATGCCGAATGTGATGATGCGACCGACGGTGAACATTGCCGAGTCCTGGGCAGCTGTTTGAAGAACCACCCCGCTGGTTAAGACGACGATGTTAGACTTCTGGGTTCAGTAAAGCCGTAGAAATATAGATTATACTCACACAACAGAGACGATGCAGAGGGCAAGAATGGCAGCTCGTCGCCCCCATTTCTCGCTGATCCAACCACAACTAATGCATCCCTGTTCAAGTAGTCAGCATCTCTGTCTCAGCATGATTTGTCTCACATATCTAAGGTAAAGAAGTAATGATATGGAGAGAAACGTACCAATGCCTTGCCAAGAAACGGTGTGGCAGTCATGACAGACGAAAGCCAACTCGGGAGGGCGTATTTCCCCGTTGCCTCGTTATATTTCCCAAATCGCTGTCCGAAGCTCTGCATGGCCTGGACTCCGCTGAATGTGCCTACGTCGTAACCAAAATTGAAAGCACACATAGCCATGTATCTATGAAACAAAACTCAGTAAGCACAATGCTGCACCCACATCAAGTGAATCGGGGTTTATGGGTGGTGATAATTTCGGTACCTACATCATTAAGAAGACTAGCATTCCATTGAAGAGTTTCAATCGCTCGAAAAGTGACAAGTTGCCGCCATTGGCGATCTCTACAGAGCCGGCCATGTTGTCGAGGTTGGAGTAAGGACTGTGCCGTGATTTACCATCAGGTGCAAAAAAGCAGGACGTCACGCCACCACACAAAGCGCTGAGGGCACCAGAAGATGACCCTGGCTGATTTGGACCGCAGGGTTAGGTAATTCTCAAAGCCACATTCAATCACCTGTGCATTTGAATGATGGATGGGGGGCGTTTTGGGCGGTCGTGGGATTTAAATGATCTGTGACGAGACCTTGGTGATTTCACCCAGTGTACCAAGCAACCAATGACAGGAGATTCCAGGGTAAGAATGCGGAGAAGGATCTGGGGTAAGAACGTCAACTGAGACTAAAACTTAGAATCATCCTTGTATGAATGGGGTACCCCATCAAGAGCCACTAGAGCAGTGTCGGGAGGCTGAAGATTTTGGCCATTGTCGAGAAATCATCGCACGCTAGTGGATAGGTTTTAGTGGGTCATCCGAGATGCGGTGCGAGGTCCGGTGCGATTCCCGGTAGGTGGGTCAAGGCGATGAGCATTGGTTGAGCTGGGCAGACGAAATGTAGCACCGTTATGGTGTCATACATCTGAAATGAAGAGCCTTTTGGTATGAATGAGCCGTGCGTTGTTTAAATTGAATATAGACCATTTATGAGCACATTGCCAAGCCCCTAAAGCACGCCAGACTAAGAAATATGCGCTGAGATGTTAGTGTTGCGGTGCTCGGCTTGGAGTGGCCCCCTGCGAACTCCGACGCCCAATTGATGCATTTGACAACTGGGAGCCTCAATGCAACCGGTAGGTTATTGATACTCCCATCAATGATGTGTATGAGCTCTTGTAACTTCTATAAAAATAAAGAAAGAAAAGAATCGGCTGCAATTATCCTGTAGCATGCGTGAGGTGCGAGTAGCGTTTGAAGTAACCACTGAAATAATTAACAAAATTCTGCCATGAAGAAACCAGCCAGGCTTCATTCAAGTTGTACAGATGAGAAAAAGATCGGTTACTTTTCCAATGATTCCAGTCCGTTAAATCTGATACGCTACTACGTAATGAAACCCAATCTCGAAGAGAATATAAAACCCAGAACGTTGAACCAACAATTTAATGCGGGAGCTCGCTAGCTGGAAAGAATTATGACAATGAAATCTTATTGCGAGATCCATAATATATTTGTTGTTTTGTCTATCGATAAAGCACTTATTTGAGGTCACGATGGTAAACGCAGGTAATACACTTTCCATGATTACTGATGCTGGTGCATCAACATTAAATTTTAGAGTTTAGTAATACATGTAAACATTGCTTCCTGTCCCATAGAAGAACCTCGATATGCATCACTGAATTAGAGAAGTCTAAGTAGCACCATGTGAATTGAATTAACGTGTTTACCAAGCCATGAAACTGAACGTTGAATTTAGGCAGTTGCACATAAAGTTTCTCCGTAAATATTTGGAATATATTAAGAGAGGAAGCCTGCCACGGTTATAAATAATGGATAATATGTCCTAGAAACGGCAGTGTATTCGTCATACTCCTACATACTGACTTTATAGATGAGCTATGCATTAGAGTGATAATTAGGAACTCATCAGATGTCTTTGTTTTTCCAGGCCTAAAGATCTATTCAGAAGTTATACGGTCTATGTGGAGTATGGGATGATCATGGCCCGTGTCACCCTTGTATCGTTCAAAATCTCGTCGGCTTACGGACAAACAGGCAGCAGCGAGGCTGTCACATAAATTCAACCAACTCGCCGTGCCCTTCATCTTGTGCTATTGCGGCCATCATTTGGTGGAATGACATGGTGATTGCCATTTGTTTCTCGTCTCAGACTGAGCTTCTTACTACAAACTTGGCTGTTGAGAATTCAGACGCAAAGAAGGCGCAACTTCGAGCAATATCCTTGGCTAGGACATCCGAAGCTGTCGGTAACGCGAAAGGCGCTGGTGTCGGCATTCTCTGGCTATTGCTCATGCAAAGACCGGCTGTCACTACAGACCCTCGTGATAAGATCTATGGGGTACTAGCTATCGCGTCTAATGATGAAATTGGGGACGCTAGTGCCCCATTCCTCAAACCCGATTACCGTCTGGACGCGGTCACGTTATACTAGCGGGTGACTGAACGGTTCCTTGCTCGGTTCCCCTCGCTCAGCATCCTGGCGACTGGTAAAACAAAAGCCAGTAGCGAAGCGCTTGGGACAACATCTTGGGTCATTGACTGGAGTAACACCTCAGCGACTAGGGAAGATTTGACTTTAGGGATAGACAAGGGTTTAGAGTCTGGTAAACGAGGGCCATACAATGCATGTCGCCTGGACAAATATCCAAAGTGGCACCAGATTGAAGAAAGGGTTCTCAAACTGAATGGCCTGTTTGTTGACGAGATCATCTAATTCAGCGACATGTTCAAAGAAATTAATGAACTAGCATCCTTGAAGGGTTTGCATCCCGACTTACGAGGCATCTTCTCGTTTCAATCTTTCTCCAGCGCTGCAAAGATATGAGGATATTCTGGTGATCAAGACGTATACACTGCGACTGGCGAAAGCCTGCTGGATGCTATTGCCAAAACGCTCTGCAGTGGTATCGTGCCAGATTCTTTTTCCACCACTGATACCAAGAGGATACTCTCATGGTTTATCAAGACGGGCCAGGAGGTGACGGACATTTGGAACAAGTCCCAATCAGAACAAGAGTTTAGTGATGGCGTAGAACCCATAACCTCAAATCATTTAGGATTCGTAAAGGCTACATTGGCTTGTCCTCGTCTCGGCCCGTCAGCCTTGGTGACCATATTGCCATCTTTCAAGGGTTGGCTGTGCCCCCCACACTACATCCCAAGCAGGATGGACAGTGGACACTTGTTGGGGAATTATATGTCCACGGAATTATGGAGGGCCAAGCATTTGACATTAAAAAGTGCCATGAAATCGTTATTGTAGAATGAATCCAATGCCGTTGATAAAATGTATTGTAGTTGATACAAATTTATATCATGACAGATGATGTCATTAATGTTATGTATGTATAGGAATTAACGACTGCTTCTTGTTTAAGGAACTGATAAAGGCACCCGCCTACTCGAAGGATACCATGAGCTTTCTGAATAAGTGGTTGACCAAGTTTTATTGTTTACTCAGTCGGTTCCGGCTGGGTGATATGGAGTGTAACCCTAAGCTGGAATATTACAGTTGTCCCCAACTCTCTGAATTGAAGGGACCTCCGATGATATTGAGTCGGCGTACTCCTAGTTACCCTGGGAAATACCACTTTTATTGGGCTCACCGTTCTTAGGTTCTCGATAGCCTCCATGTGGGCCATCTCAGCCTCAGCTAAATAACATCACATCTACAAAAGGATCGCTCGTATAAAGAATGCCAACTGGGAGTTTTTACCGTGCCCTATAGCCGTTCGTTCGACAGTCCTATTCACAAACGCGTCCCTCAAGATCTTTAGATACATCACCTGGCTTTTGTTTGGTTTGGCCGTATTAAATTTGTCCTTGGCCATAGACTTATGCACTTCAGTTACCAGGTTCCCATTTGATTTTCACGCACGAAGCATGTGCTTTAACGACTCGTCGCAAGGACTGTTGTCGTTTGTAGTCTTTTTCAAGGATCGATACAGCTAGAACAAAATCACAACAAGTAACCCCCCCAGAATACAGGCCCCAATTCCAGTCCAAATAGTTGCTGAGCGGGCGTGGGTGCTGACGCTGCGCTCCTGCTTGAAATCTGGATACATATAACTGCACGAATTATTGTTGTGTAAGTTGGTGGTATCTGGCCATTGTGCTGTGCTTGGACATGACGCGATTTCAAGCATCTTAGCTGTAATATTTGCCTTCAATGCTGGCCCAGTATCCACTGTACCAAAGTTTCCGCTCTGTGAACCCTCCCCAATTACCAGGCAGTGATCAGAATTTGGTTTTCCTTGGATATGCTTTGGTGTTTTCATATAATCCAAGAACCGAATCTTGCCTGCTTCGGTGATGTTGCCAGGTATTGTTGGAAGAGACCCATTCGAAGTAGTAGAAAAGTTCATTGAACCGCTGATGTAGTAATTCCCGTAGTCGCCCTTTGGGTAGCATTCCTGAAGTATCGACAAACTCCACGAAAGAGTCCAAACTGTCGCTGAAGAATTGATCACTACATCACTCCCATGTATAAAGTAATATGGCTCTACAGGGGGCTCCAAATGCCCAGAAGTGTAGCTATCAGGATCGAGGCCTGCCGTGTCTCTACCGTCAAGCTCGCCGCTGCTAGTAGTGCCGTCCATCATCCAGCCCATACTGAACCCATATGGCCACAATTCGGCTGCACCCCGGAGAGCGAAGACAATGGGAAATGGGTATATGGGCCTGTATGTCTCATTTGGGAGCGGAAATATGAGGGAAAGTTCTAGATCAATGGGGAATGGTGATTTATCTCTCTGTTGAAAATGCACGTTGCTCGCAGCGGATAAACCGAGCAGGGTACTATTAAAATTAGTGGAATGCACAAGTAAAAGAATTACAAACGCCCCAAGAACCTTAGAACGGTGTAAAAGGAGTCAAGTATCTGTACTTACATGAAAGCAAGCAATGGTCCCATTGGGGTTGCTTTCCAAACGGTTGAAGTTGAAGATAGGTCAGTGGGGAACGACACCGTTCATGTGGGGTCCTAGGATGGGAATAATGTGAGCAAGCCACAGCTTTATCTCTAATTAAATTGAACGCTAGCAAAAGATAACACGTGCCAGGGTGTGCAGGTGGCTAGACGAAGCCGTATAAGAATAGGAGCGCAAATCTTACGATTAGGCAGAATTGGTTAGCGGGAGCAAGGCGCGGCATCTCGGTCAGTTGTGCCGAAGCCAGAATAACCAATTCAGAACCAACCGGGTACTAAAAATAGGCCGTATCTGCAAGGTTCGTATAACTAGTCGCCAAGAACAGATCGGCTGACCATTTGAGAAACTACTAAAATGATGTGGATAATCATGATCCATATGAAGAAGATAGTTCAATTACTGGAGAGCATCAAATTATAATAGAAGTACTAGCTCAGACTTCACATAGCGCCGCTAGCATGTGCCAATCAGTAGTACATAAGCTGACTTGCTCGCAACACCGCACTTACGAGGGGTCACGGAATTCATTAAAAAAAAAGGAAAAAGAAGGAAATTAAGATCGATAGCTGGATAATATGAGTCATAACAGAACATCGTGATGTTTTATTGCCACATTTCAATGTGCCATGGCTCAACCGGAAGAAGCTTTGTTAAGAAACAAGATGACCAGAGTCAATATGAGCACCATGAATATGCCGACTGATAATGGTGTATATGGAGGCCTGTAATCCATAATATTTATCTGAACAGATGATTCTTTGTAATATATGATATTTACGTCGAGTTTGAGTTGTCGGCGCAAGACCAGGCCCCTGTTCCTCCATTCTTATTGTACGAATCAACGATTCCACGAATAGAACCATATGTCCCGGCAATCATCAGGAAGGTTCCTGAAACAATAACGAATACGCACCATAAAACCATAGCCATCCACTTTACAGTCCGCTCTTGCTTGCCTCTGGACCAATTATCATACAGCCACATGCAGCCAAATGGCTGAAAGCATTGAAGAGTGCCTAGAAGCGCTCCGATCAGGGACACCAGGCCATTAAAAACGGGAATACCACTGGCAATAGAATATGCGATTGTTGCTATTCCAAATGTACAGCCAATCCAAGTGGCCCAGTGAACGAAGGTGTTTGCCGTTAGATGCTTAGAGCCACGTAGTATTCGAACAAAGATATACTTGCTCGAAACCTAGGAATGTTAATAAGGCATTTGAATCTGCAGCGAGTATCTTACATGAGTATTAAGGGTTGAGCTAACAATAAGACCTGGCAACGCAAGCCCGTAGCTTATTTGCTTGATTGTCTTTCCGGCTGAGCCGAGAGCAGGCGAGGCAACATAGGATCCGCAGTAATAATACACCACAACCCCGACTGTAACGTACGTAATCGTGACAATGGTCTGGCAGAGGAGCAGTGCCTTGGTATAGTCTCTGGGATCACGCATTTCAGCTGCAATTGGGAAAAAAACAGGGGTGCCAGCATAAGCAAATATAAATGTGGAAACTGCCGAGATAGCCTCTGTGAAGCTCGGGCTCGCTACAATCTTGTAGTCTGAAGCCCAAGCTTCGTCTTTAGGCGCAGCTTCAGGGCGATCCTGAACACCAACGGCTATCGTCACCATGAATACTGAGCCGGATGTTAGTTTCGGATTTTATAGCCTGGGAGGATAATATTCACCTGCCACGAGAAGAGATATAATACCAACCCAAGCAAGCCAACTAATCCGACTCAAAGTACGTATACTACCAAGTGAAAACGCGGCAATAGCGGCGACAGCGACAAACACTGCGGTACATGTTCCATGAGTTGAGATGGCGTTTAGGCCAATAGAAATACCAAGCATGCCGGAACCGGAGGTGAATATTGTGTCTGAAAGTCACTTGTCAGATAAATCATTTGAAAAGTTCGTATCAGTGTTCTTACATAACGCAAACCCTACACCGAGGACTTCGCGCCCGATAGGACCGAACATTAAGCCCGCAGCATCATCAATGCCATAGACCTCACGATGGTTGAGCTTGAATACCCCAACCATATAATTTGACCACGTCGTTATCATGCCGATAGAAAGTAGGCAGATTACACCAGGAACAACGCCCAATGTGTCCAGGGCAGCTGGAATAGATAAAACGCCAAGACCAATTTGTGATTTCATCATGAGCGCAGAAGATCCCAGCCAGCTAACCTATCCAGGGTCAATTTCATTGGTCTCATGGTAGATAGACTGAGCATACATTGCGATAGTTGGGCCCATCTTCTGTGATGCTTCCGAAAACGGCGTCGTGAGCCACAGTCTTGTCATCATGCACTTCTCCAGGCTGGGAAGGCACTGTCGTTAAGCCCAAAGGTTCTTTTTTCTTGAAAGATTCAGTCATTTTTGAGAACCTGAGCCGTAAATGGCGGGCGTTTATTTGTTGTGATATTTTACTCGCAGTTTGATGCTGGGCGTTCGGCTCCCTTAATACCTCCCACGTCGAGATGTGCCGATGGCGTGCCGGAAATCAAACCTCTCGGTTTTCCGTTAGCTCAATGCGCCAAGACAGATGTGCTCAAGTAAATTCCGGTTGTCTGGACTCATGATTCAGCTGCGGGGTCAGGAAAGGGCAGGATGCGGGGAAGGGGAGATAAGCTATACCGCAATAACCAAAAATGTTCAAGGTCATTCAAACTGGATTAAGGAGCATGGCCACGAACGGTCAATCACACAGTGACACGGGGAATTTGGAATAATAATGTTATTTCTGAGTGATTTCGCTCATGAGATTCTCACTGCTCATCTGGAGAACATGAAATGGGCTACCTGTCTGAGATTATCATCCTTCCCCATGTTATCAATTGCTCATAGATGTGGGGTGATCTGGGGAAGTTGTGTGGGCATTCGACGTCCCCGCAAATGGGCTTAGATCCATCTCATTCTTCCTGGTATCACCCGGATACCTTGCTTCAGCTGCTAAACTAGGTATAGTAAAGGGCGGGTGGATGGACTTGGTTGGCGCCTTCCAAAGACAAGGCATGAGTGGAAATTTCTCCACCTATCTACTGAAAATGTCCCCTGTCTGTCTTAAATTTTCATGCTCTAAACACAGAGGCTGGATTTCTAGGACTTTCGGTGTTCGTGCTGTGTAACTGATGAAAACAAAAAAGACCTTACAGATATTTTTGAAGTAAACCTGGAAAGTTTATTGAACCAAATTACAATGACCAAGACGAAGCCTTGGTGGCAAGGGTTATTCTGGTTGATCAGCCATCCTTTCACCATAGTGAGGTGGTCATAAAAACAGAACAAAATGCCATAGAAATAAATGAGTATTAAAGGGTGTCGTATAACGTCATATGCTACCAACTATGCGGAGGCCTTGGGGTAAAATAGACGTTCCTATCCCATTTACGGCAATGCTAAATTTTGGATCAACTATCTAAACTGTACCCGGTTTATAATCTCCACGGTGGTATTGCAGAAGTGCACCTCAACAACAAAACCATGGATGATCGCATGAAATATTGTACAGTTCAAGAAAAGGAGACCAACAACCATGGTTTTCATAAAGCCTATATTTGTATCTGCCTACGAGCTACCAGCCTAGGCGCGCGTTCCTGGAAGCACCCTGTTGAACCTCCTGCTTGTTTTTTAACCAAACATAAATACATTACAGTTTAGCTTGCTCAACCTTAGTCAAGGTCCGTCTCGGCGGGCCACCACGGTGAGAATCTCCACGCCAATCTGCCTCCGAACCGGTACCATTGGAAGGATGCAATGCCCATTTCTCACGGATGTGAGCCGGTGCCTTGTCTTCAAAGCAATCGGCGATATATTTACCAATTACTGGGAGAAATTTAAATGCACTGCGGTGGATAGGTTAGATTTCGGTGCATTACAAGATGATGGAAACAACTTACTGCCCTGCGCCTCCAGTGGCTAAAAAGAGGCCTTCGACGGATGGGTGAAAATCCACTTTAAAATCACCAGTCGGTGTATCTGCATACCAACACATTCTAAGCCGGGCCCATGGGCGGCTGCCAAACTTGGGCCAGAAGACCTGAGCTGCCTCTCGTAAGGCACGCTCCGCATCCGCCGGGAGATAGCCAGCAGAAACGTTGTTTCCCTCAAACCTTGGTACAGAAACGATTCGGCCGTCGTTTGTCTTCACCTCGGTAGAATATCCGTAACCATGACGGGCCACCTTCAGGATGTGTGTGTCAGGTGTTGGGGGAAAGCAGTAGGTGCTTGTCGCTTCATTGAATATGCAAGGCACATCTTTGAGAGTTTGTGCCTCCTCCGCGGTCAGTTGTATCATTCCAATCGGTTGGCCCACTCCAATGAAACTCTGTGCCATGTCTGGAAGAAGTCGATTTGTCCAGGCTCCAGTAGCAAGCACCACAATTTGAGCTTGGATAGTCGACCCGGCTGCCGTCTTGACGCCAGTAACACGCGAGCCCGACTTTACGAGGGAAATGACCTTTCCCCGTGGGCCCGTCACGAATGAAACACCGGCCAGTGAGCAACGCTCAGCAAGCCCCTGGATGGCATTGCGAGCGTTAGCCCACCCACCGACTGGTGTCAGCATGGTGGCAACATTGCCGAGATTCGTTTGAATGTTCGGGTAGTGCTGCTTCACCATGGACTCGGATTCGTGACCCTCATAAAACTCGATAGGGTGGTTGGGATCCTCAGGGTCTAGATCGACTCGGTACTGGTCCAGGACCGTGCCGTCCTTGCCACTGCCCATCATGATGGAACCAGTCTCATGATAATGTGGACTCCAATCTGGCGTCTTCCATTCTTGAATAGCCTCTTGGCCAAGTTGGCGGTAGAATGGGTCCGTGTACTCAGACCGAATCTGGCGCGAAAAGTCGTTACTGCTCCCATCAGGGACAGGAGCCCTGTGCCGATCCATTACGGTGACATCCGTGTAACCTCTGTGTGCCGTGAGCTCATAGGCCAGGCTTAGACCAAAGACTCCAGCACCGATGATCAACACCGACATATCCCTGGATTGAGGGGAAGACATTCTGAAATAAGATATATATGTATGTGGGTTAGCTGGGAGATAATGCTGATGATATTGATTATCATGCTGCAGGGTCAAGGCAAGATGCACCTCATTTATATTGTCTGTCGCCGTTGAGACTGGTAACGGTGGGCACGGAGAGGAAATCACCCCATTTTTCGTGATATCAAACACATAATCGCTTAGTTGGGTACCTGTTGCACTGTTGGCAAACGAAATCATCGACTAGCAAATTGCTTGGCTCAATTTAGAATAGTCCACCATCTTGTTTTCCGCCCCACTCGTACTGAGCAGGAAAGCAGATGGCAAACGTAGGACCTCGGCAGGTATTTCATTGTCCCAATTGGTCCAAATCCCACGGATTTCCGTATTCTCCACTAAGGGGATTCGGGATTCCGTAGGGCATTGCAATACGTATCTTACCTTTGACAAGATAGGTGCAATAGGGGTGGCTTAAGGACTTGGTGCCTGCTTCAAAAAGTTTGTCAATTTCTTTACCCAATTTTAAGCATTGCCGAAGTACTAAGCCCAGACTTCACAGGTGATATTTGATCATATTTTCTGTTTGGGTATCAAGGGGTGTTTATCTTGCATGCCATTGAAAACCGGAGAATCAATTGAACTACCGACCTGGCTCGACGCTCATCTGTGCGGAGTTTCAAGCAGAAAGAGTCATATGGATCACCGTGTCAAAAAGAATCCATACATCATTCAGATTACTAGAATGAAAGCCAAGGATAATCATCTACCCACGATTTAGAAAAAAAGTCATCCAGAAATGGTTCCTCATAGAAGTCAGTGGGGCGTTGCAAAGGGTCGAGAGTGTCCCTTGCACTAGTAGCGTGATCATCTTCTTCTGATAGAGGATGAATGATTCTAGTAGTAACTGAAAGTGTGGCAGACAATGTATTAGAGTCTCTCGATGTGTCTCCTTCAGCGGCCGATTGTGAACATATGAGTTGGCATATATCAGGATCAAGAAGCTTCCAGATCATTTCTGGGTCAAACTTTATTGTGCTTCTAGGTTCATGCTCTTGAGACATCTGCTTCACATTTAATTGAAGAGTATGAAGAATATCGACCTGGAATCTTATCTTCAGAAGCTGTCAGAATGTTACGGGCTAGGAATGTTACCTTTCGTGCTACTGGAGGCCAATTTCGCGCAAGGCGACAAAGAAAGACATCGAATCTGGCAAGATTCTCCTTTGCCTGGTGTGACACCTTGGGGTCTCTGGCAAACTGGAATAGCCATGGTATGGATGCGCATGCCGCGACAACCAAGCCAATCGATGGGTCATCTATTTCAAATGATGAATCCTCACACATTTGAAGAAGTCGTGAGACCCACTTTGAATGAAATATTGCCTGATCTACTGTCTTTTGTAGGAATGATCGAGGCTGTGAGAACCCTCTAACCTCTCTAAGGGAAAATAGCTGCACAAAGGGGTTGTTCAACATGGCCTGGGAAGCATGCGACACAATCTGCATAGAGACCCATGGCATCCAATACTCTCGATGGTTATTTAAGTCAGACATTGATCGATCAGGAAATAAACAATTTCGCAAGAGGTGTTTAGGGGCAGTGGTAGTCTCAACTTCGTATATGCTAACCATGAGTTGGTTATGCCTTGAAGTGGCTAACCAAGGATACTCGACGGCACCAGAACGTATGTCGTGCAGGTATGCGGCAATTTCGCCCCAGATCACGGTTGTTTGGATGCAGCATACATTGATTCCAGAGTCGTGAACATTCCTTTCATACGAATCCGATAGGTCGACACAGGCGCTTCTAATTCCAAGGGAGGAGCCCAATGGTGGGGGTGGTGGAGCGCTTTTGGGATAGCCATGCGGGTTGGGTGGATATAGTTTCCTCGATAATGTGGCGGTTCCCGGAGAGAAGCAATGCTCCAAAGTTACAATGCTCCAATGACATCTTGAAATAGCATCGTCAGTGTGCGAAGTATTAGAGAACCGTTGTTGCGCGGATAATCTGTGGGCCTCCAGTCTGCTCGCAGTTCCAATTGTCATGATGGCGTGGGCCGACTTGCGGTCTAGGTGCACTTTAGCCATACGTAGAGGTTTTGAAGATGACAGCTCCAACTCACCCATGATCTCACATAATGATATCAAACACAGGGCTTGCAAGACTTCCAGCCTTGTGATGCCCTTTGCAGCTAAGTCAAGTGCGATGCTTTTGGCTGAGGTTGAATAGTACTCGATTGCCCTTGACTCCAGGCCATGGTAGAAGGGATAACTATCATAATGAAGGGCGACAGCCAGGAGACTCGAGCGAAGGAAATGTGGCCAAGCTTCTATTTGTGATTCAAGAGCCTCAGGGTGAAATAGGGGCAAAGGTTGAAAGTATATTCGTTCACGGTACACCTTGATGAAGTGATTTAGTGATCCCGAGGGGAGACCAGGGTTCCCTGGTGACCTGAGGTGAAGAGCATCTATATGAGCATTAAACTACACGCGATAACCTTTCAAAACTTACCACTTATTTTGCTCTAAATAGGGGATATCTACGCCAAAGGGCGGCGGTACAGAGGTCTCGATCCTTGAGTTCGACGGTAGATCAGAAGACTCCTCTGCATCTTCCGTATTTGTTTCTTGCCTGAGTCTAGATTTCTTAATATTCATAATAAAGAAATAGGATAAAGAGACACCAACATTGGCTCGTCAATCCCGGAATTGTCAACATTATGACTATCTGTTGGTGGTCTGAAATCGGCGGTGGTTGTCAGAAAGTGGCAGTAGGTAGACTAATTTTAGAAACGACGTACGTCTGGCGGGATACAACCCGTCTTGTTCCAATATTGACATGGTTGCGTGGCAGATAAATGCAAGGATTGTTGTGTCGATGGCAAAGAGAGCAGGTAGGCTTTTCAGCCGGGCATCTCGTTTTTTTCTGACTAACATGCTTTCAGGTAAGTTTCCGAGCCAATTTAATCTATAGGAAAAACAGATACGCACCGGCATCGCTCGCAGGAGCGTCGGACGCGACTCTGAGGCTGCATCATGTGGGGATAGATTGATGGCAGACCAGGGAAATACGGAAAATGGCATCAATGTCCGGATGATATATGCGGTGGAGCCAGTCGAAAACCCCGGAACTCCGAAAAGGCGGGGACGGAAAGAAGTGACATTGGCGTGTCTCTATTGGCCCATGTGACGCGGGCTAGTGGCCGGAATTCCGGGTTTATTAGTCTAAACCTATTTAAGTGAAGTGCATTGTGTGGGGAATTCCGGCTCGCAGACAAAATGCTAACAATGTGCGCCTACGCGTTCGCCATGTTGTTTATTTAGCGTTCAGAAAAGTCGGAGGAATCCGAGAGGATACTCGTCTTAGAGAAAATTAATTACAAGGTCCGATATTTATATCTAAAAATTCAAACTATTTGTTGTCAAGTTCTGCCCGTGCCGTTCTTGAAAAACGGATAGTATGTAGGGTAGGCGTGAACCCGGCTGTCAAATTTTCAGATTTATGCTGACGACCTTGGCCGGCTCTGTGATAGTACCATTTACGGGGACTAACAGGGCACCGCCTGTAGTCACGAATAAAGTGTTCTTATATTTCCTCTTCAGACCGAATCGTGCTGAAGTTGCACCTGCAACGTCCAATGAACCCGTTGCACCAGCGACAGTTGTTGTCCTACCGTTTGGATCCACACGAACAATTTCGTTTTGGCCCTGAGTTGCGAGATATGCTGAACCTTTTGAGTCTAGAGCAAAGTCATCGATGGATATATTCCTCACGATGGGCTCCACTGGACCCGCAGCTGTGGCATTTTTGCTGATAGGAAGACGGGAGAAAGTTTCATTGGATGAACTGGAGTAGTACAAAAGACCCCCTTGCACGGCGATTCCATTCACACCAGCGAACTCTGGGCCAGAGAGAACTGTCTTTGAACGTCCCGTGGGTACCTCGACTTTGTATACCAAGCCCGCATCTGTATCAGCGACCAAAACCTCATTGTGACTCCAGGGGGTTATGCCGTTGAGTATCAATGCGGCGGGCAAATCTGTAATAAGTCGAACCGAGGGAGGGTTGTAGTTTAAATTGAGCTGGAAGAGCTTCATAGATCCTTTCTTGAAGCTTACTGGAGCGACAGTCATGTTGCCAGCCCCAAAGACAAAGATATCCGGACCGTGCTCGGTTATGCCAATTGTGCTTAGAACTCCCGGAACAGTGACGAGGACATGACCTTTACGAGTGGAAGGATTAATGAGCCACAACTCTGGAGCGTCTAGTCTTGTTGCCACAATCTCTCCGTTTGGCCGGACAGCGAGGTTCTCAAACCAGGTCCCATTACGGTCAAGCTGAAAGATAGTAGACAATGAGTCCTTGCTGATCAGACCCCGGCCAGGCAGCGGAAAGAGAGCCAACTGAAAAATCAAGGCGAATAGATATTTCATTTTGGAGGGAAAGAGAATTGGGATAGAAAGAAACATTGGTGATCCAAGATGTCCATGAAAAAGGCACCGGGCGAGTAAGACTACTGCTGACGGATGGTATATATGGTAGCTAATGATTAGAAATCCAACAAGACAAATTCAACGGAGATAACGGTGGAAATTAGTAGCGATGACCCCACACTACACGGACCCCGGAGTCGAAGTTTGTTACGTCAGATCAGCATGACCTAGCAAAACCCCACTTGTCTTTCAATTCCTGCTTTCTGGCAATTTACCGGACGATATTTAGTATCTGAGGCAAATACAACTTTCGACTCGACAGCCTGATTAAATGGAAGTTCATTCTGGAGGGTGCCATGTGTTGTGCGCACAAGGCCGATGATTACTGTTGGTCCAAGTGAGTTGGATTTGTTAACTGTGATTTGGCTGTGGAGATAGGGAAACTCACTGTAAGAGTTTAGATCATCTGTTCATATATATGTCATACTTTACGGAAGTATTGGATGCTGAGTGAAATGGCGATGTCGGTGCAAATCAGATTAGACAAATCTAATCAATGATTTTGATAGTGTTGGGGACATATCGTTTAATCGTATCCATGTTGAGAAAAAAGCGATGGTGCCGGGCTTTGAGTATGTGTTTACATGAATAAGTACACTAGAGGAGACGATTTTAAAATGTAAAACAATGTGTCGGTTGACTGGATTCAAATACTCTCAAGTGTGGGCCCATTAAACACTCCAATAGCGATACGTTTTTTGACCTGATTTTTTTAATTGGTAGTCTTACCGAGAATCTTATGATTTGTGAGAACCCTTGTGTTGTTATTTACCCCCTGTCTCGTATAGCCGTCACTTTTATTGGCTATCAAAATAAGCGGATTTTGGTCGGATTTTCTTGCCTAACGACTTTTGGCCGAAACTGTAACTCTACCCAGGGTCACTCTGACATCCGGTTGAGTTCACCTGACGTTAGTTAGCTTCTATCAAGTCAGTCTTGGCCTTCCGATGGACGATCCGGTGGGCAATCCGGTGGGTGTTCCAATGAATCTTTATTGTGAGTTTTGTAGTGGAGGTTGTACTTTTACTTTGAATCCAAATATATCGATTAGTCGTGCAATTTGCGGCTTTATTCAATCCGCGACAAATTAGTATGTCGATGTGGGCACCTGATTTGCGGATGTGTATACTCCGTATCGGCCTGGGCTATTCGGGAAATTCCACAGTCAAACCAAAATCACGGCGTAGAGGATCCGCCTATGGGCACCTATCAGTTAAATAAAGCAAGATCCCGCACATATTTCACGTCACTGTCACTATTATAACCCCAAGCTGACCATAGCTTTCAGACTCCGACTTCTCCCGTAACAAAGGGTTCAAAATGAAGTGGATTTCCTGCTTTTTAGTTTGGGCCATCCCAACTCTTGTGTGCAGTAATGCCATTCGTGCACCAGTTAAGCGAAGCTTGGGCACTGCTACTGTCTCTTTGTCCAGTCCTTCAGGAACCCCGGCTCAGCTCGGCTCCGGAATTCTGTACGGGATCCCCGTTGAAAGCAACGGCCAAGCATCCACGCAAATTCCAGACAAGTTTTACACTGAAATTGGGTTTAACTTTGGTCGCGCTGGTGGTGCCGCATGGGGATCTCCTAACCGAGGTTGGTCTTTCAGCCCCTCGGAATACACGGTAAGTTCCAACCAAACATGTTTTTCAACCGGGGTTCCCGCCATCCTCGAAAGAAATATTCTGACTTAAGAACGTCCTTTGTGTCTCAGTATCGTTTTCTAGTAACATTGTCCAATTACCGAACGACAAGAAAGCACGGAGGCGAATTTTTCCTTCTGCCGCATGATCTATGGGGAATAGACACCGATGGCAAACCGTACCCAGGTGATAATGGTGACTGGTCCAGCTACGATGCTTTCCTCACCAAATTGATCAGTGATATCAAGGACAATAGTATGATCGATGGGCTAATTATAGATATTTGGAATGAGCCCGATGCGTCAGGGTTGTTCTGGAGACGATCTCAGGAACAGTATCGCGAAATGTGGGGTCGAACCTACTACCGACTAAAGTACCATTGATCTTCAGGACTTATTCATGTTTGCCCAGACACTCACAGGATTTATAGGAAAGACCTCCCATCCGTGAGGCTTGCAGGCCCCGCTACAAGTTATGGCCCGGCCGACAACAACCCCACATTTACTGGCTGGGCTGAATTTGTTGCCAGCAACGGAAGTGTTCCGGATATTTATACCTGGCACTCCCTTAACAAAGCCCTGAACCCCACAACTGAGGCTGCATACTTCACCAACCTCCGTAACAGGCTTGGATTGCCATCCAAGCCTGTCAATATCAATGAGTACTTGGCTTACGACGAGGAAGGTCCTGGTCCTGTGGCTTACTATCTCGGCCAGCTTGAGCGCCTGAACTTTGGTGGAGTGAAGGCTAACTGGGCTAAGTACGGGTCCAACGCCGTAGCTCTACACAATTACCTCGCCAATACATTGGGCCCTGAAGGCGCTACATCTGGGTATTACCCAAATGGTGAATGGCAACTGTATAAATACTACGCAGCCATGGGCGGCCAGCGCGTTGCGACTGTCCCTTCATCGGATGGTGTCCTCGAGGTTTTTGCTACGCGAGGACCCGTCAAGATTCTTACTGCTGCCCGCCTGAGCACAGAGTCGTATAGCATAACGGTAAAAGGCTTCAGTGAGGCTGGCTTTTCCGGAACCACTGTGACAAAACAGGCTCGAGGATTCCCATGGAACGGCGTCTTCGGCCAGGTTGATGGCCCAGTAGATTACGGAACTGAGGTGCATACAATTATTAATGATGCGGTATAATAACCCTTGGTTCGATCATAAATAATCAGGACGGAAATCTAATTCGCGCCTATTTAGGTTACTTTCGATGTTTTCCCGAGGACTGCCAACGAGGCGTATGCTTTCGAATTCTACTAATTCCTGCAGCCTTGTACCATGGCTTGGCAACCTTGAAGATTCACCAGATATGGGAGGTTTATATGGGTTCTCGAGCTGTGGGCTTCAGATCTGATGGGAGTGTGTAAAGGGTAGTGGGGATATGTGAGAGGGGAATATCTGGCCTAAAATATCACATATTTATGGTTTCTATGCGTCGGATCCTTGATGGAAAGAACAAGGGATTCAAAGGCCATGGTTAACGGAGCAGTTAAATACCAGGACATCTATTCCTTCCCAGTAGATGGCCATTAGTCCATTCCATTAGATGTCGACAATTCACAAGGGACTCTCGTCTTAGGGAACAACATATATCCTCTTCTTTCCATGGGTGGCAGCGTAGGTGGGCTGGGTATTGGTCAAGGGTGAGGTCGGGATGTGGGGTGAAGTGAATGGACGAGAGACTGCATGGTAGGATCCGATTGGCTTGATCAACCGGATTTTCTTGGCCAAAGCGGAGAATCCCCTTGGCGGCACCGGATTTCTTTAAAACCCGACAATCCGAGGCCAATCACTGATAGCTGTGGAACTCCCTGTTCACTTAGTTTGGGTTTATTTTCGATGTGACACCGGCGCTCTTGGCTAACAGTGCTACCTCATCTCGTGGTCACAAGACAAGAATTATGAGTCTTGGCATATCAGGGGCACCAATAACGCTCGTCGTAATTATCCTCTGACGAAATTGTAACAATTAGAGGAACATCCGGGTAGCATCGTGGTGTGATCATTTATGCGTAAAACTAAAAGAAAAGCAGCTAAGTACTAATACCCAATTTAAATTCACACTCTACTCCAAGTTTAATTCTTCCTTTCGACGTCGGACCCGGATCCGGGCCTGTCGGTCAGCATCAAGGGCGAATCCCAGAACGGTGACTTGGGGGCTTGTTCCATGCGCCAACTCAATATCGTATTTTAGAAGGAGGTGGCATAGAGCCACCTTGATTTCGTTGGCAGCAAAAAAGCGTCCAGGGCAGGCATGCTGTCCGTGGCCGAAGCCAAGCGACTCAACACTCGTGCTGACGAGATGTGCTTGATGCTCCTTGCCAGGTGTATTGCGCATGCGGAAAAAGCGATACCCGTCAAATTCATGAGGGTTTTCATAGATTTCTGGGTCAAGTCTTGTTGTGTTTGCGACAGCCATTTTTGAGCCCTTGGGTATTGCGGTTCCGTCAGAGAGACGGATGTCCGCGTCCGCAATCCGCCCAATAGTCACTGGGGTTGTTGTGTTAGCCATTTATAGCCCAATTATCGTTCTGAACCCAGATATAAACATGGGCCACGTAATACTCGGTAACTCACCTTGAGTGATGGGCTTCATTCTCTGAGTTTCCTTCACGACGCTGTCCATCAACTTCAGGTTAAACAGCGATGTCTTGGTCCACCCATCTTGTCCAAGAACATCGATGATTTCCTTTCGAAGCGCAGTGATAAGCTCAGGGTTTTGTACCAGGTTTATCAATGTCTGAGAGATAAGATCAGAGGTCGTATGAATGGCTGCACCTGACAAAGCAAGCTGATACACAGCCGGCTCATACGGGGCGCGTTTTGACTCCTCCTCGCCCCACTCAATGGCGTCATTGTAGACTGGGAGAGGTCGACCTTCAGCCGCAGCCACCTGCTTGTCATGTTTGCGTGCATCGATCACCGCTTGGACTATTGTTCGGGCTTCGGCAAGATGGGCGCGGGTTTGGCGGGCTTCGGGGATCAAGTAGTTCGCGATATACCGGAGGGGCCGTGGGAAAAGTCGCAGCTTGTAGGCGGCTATAAATGCATCCACGACATATTGAACTGTAATCTTAAGCCAAGCCTCATTCCGGCATACTTCCGGACCAAGGAAAACCCTCGAGGACAGCCTTGAGACTAGGGACAGGACTGATTGTGAAACATTGACTTCGTGCCATTCTACTAGTCATTAGAACGATTGCTAATTGAGGTTCTTCATGTAAATCTACCTTCGGAATCACCGAGGATCAACTGGAGCGCGAAACTGGTTTCATCAGAGAGTGGCTTAGTAATGGTTGCTAAAGTGGATGAGAACGTTAGCAAAAATGGAATGTAAGCAAAAGGGGGCAACAGTTATTCTTCTATCCTGGGGAAATATTTAGGATCAATACCAGGCTTCCATACCTAGGGTTTTGGTCAATTGCTTCTTCGCGACGTTGATGAGAATACCAATCGCCATTCCTGCTCTAAACGGCTCAAATCCAGGGAGGTAGGCATTGAAGTCCTATTCACAAGATATAAGATCCTCAAATTCGTCAAGATTATGTGGGAACTAGTACAAATTCTGTATTTTTCAGGAAACTCAGCTTTGGTTCACCGCGAACTTCATCCACATACTGTGGTGATAGTATTATGACGGGTCCAGTGTCGGAAAAAATGCTGTAAGGTCGACCGTCGAACTTTTCATCGCCAGCTTTCATTAATTCAGTGCTTCTCTTGACGAAATCCATCTTGCCAGAAAAGCCACCGAAGTCGAACATTCCAGGAGGATTAATGCATGGAGGCAACTTGGGACGAGACCAAATTCGCCACACAAATGTTGTGGCCAGTAAAATAGCCAAGAGATACCATGTCTGTGGTGGCACCAGTTCCAGAACATCTGGATTTTGTAGGCGGGCTTTGCCTGCTATGTTGGCGGCTGGAGATTCCATGGCTGCTTAATGGAGGCAATAGCTGAGTAAAAGCAGACTGACAGGTGAGGATTCGTCTGACCATATATACCTCTAGTGATGGATCCTGCTGGCGACAACTCAAGTACGGAGCACGGGCTAGGGCATCAGGCGTCATGCAGTGTCGAAAAATTCGCTATGGATCCGAAAATGGGCCCAATTAGGTAGTTTACCTGGTCCATCCATATGCCGTGCTTGTGCCTGCGTTATTCCGTTTCACACCAAGTGGGTTCTGTGTGGTGTCCACCGGGCCGATCCTCGTCAAAACCCCTAGCTGCAGATCCCCAGAATATTCGTCGGGGTCCATTTGTAACCCGACAAGCCCGAATGGTTATCCCTCGGGTGTAAATTGTATCCCGTGGGCTACACAAGGCGGTCTAACAGTGGTACATTTGCAGGGAATATCCGAAAATGGATCCAATTTGTTCGATATCTTGATCTCTATGAATCACTATGAACCACAATACGCCTTGGAGCAAGTAGTGCGCTTGCTAGTTTACATTTTGACAAGCAAATCCCTAACTTTGCAATCTTTTGGTTTTTATTCTTGGATGATCACTATCTCGCAAACATATTCCAATGTCTAACTCCTCATGGGGATTCGTGCAAGACAAGTTTTGGCTTGGGCGAAAGAAGAGCATATCAATCTGCATTGTTCAGGTGTGACAGGTACTAGGATTGGATCTGATAGCATTACTATTTCCTTAGAGTTTATACTTCCGAGAAGACGGTGCACTGTCGGGGAAAATTTCCAACTCCATATATTGCGGACTAAATTTCTCTATTCGTATAGGTAGTGAGCGTTGAGACCAAGGTGATTCATGTACAAGGTTCGCTCCAGAACAGCCCGGCCAAAATCAGCCAAGGCCAATGAGATGTTTAATATTGTCGCTTACACTAGATGGACGTCCGAAGCCGGGATGACTGACACCTACATTTTGCCATTCACTTGGCAAAGCCTATCATCACTGCTTACGGTTTCAGCCGACAAGCCATGGCGAATAAAACGATGCATTAACAATCTATCAACAAAGACAGATGTTGCCATCTAGCCCACTAAACTCCATTTCAATGATGGCGCAGGTGAAGTTTTAATGCATTTCTCGTCATTTCTCTATGCCCTTTTCCACCTGGGGCCCAGGGCCTAAATAGCGAAAGAATTTACGATTAGCTTACCATAGCGGCTTGATTAGACTTTATCCACACCGCAAGATGCTTGGGGAAAGGCCCTAAAGCCCTTCGCTTGCGAAAACTCTTGTCAAGACTTTCCAGGATCATGCCAGCACTGGGTGTGGGGACAGGGGCGCTGATTCAGCGGTGGGGTGACGTCTGTTGGCGACCTGGAGATTAACATGCACCAGGCAGGACTGTCCCTTGCCCAGGGTGTCACAGCCTTGTATCTCGGGAGAAAGCCATAAATAGAACGCACTGTTGAAAACGTGAGCTGGGATAAAATTGTCCCAAGACGCTCTCATTTTATCGACTCACATAAATGGGATTGTTATCTCCTTTTGTGATTTGGATGTATTTAGTGAGACGGCCAAGTCGTCGATTATTTGCCGTAGTCTAAAATATATGGGGTAGATTGAATTAGAACATTGGCCCGCAGAAGGAGATGGACCAATCTGGGGAGGGAATGATCAAGATAAAATTTCGATTGTGTTGCCATAGTCAAGGTGAATATTGGCTTTAAAAACTTGATTAAACTGGGGAATTAGGGATTGGGGATTGGACATTCATCTCAGGAACTGACAATAACATCAAGCAAAAGGTGGGTGGGGAAAGGTGGAACGGGTGCACATGAAGAAACCATGACCTCTTTAGCAGTGAATGGCCATTAGAAGAGTCTGTTGATACAATAGTCATTTATCTGGCCTGCATGTCTCCATTTGTGCGGCATTCTAATTAAGCTGTCTTCTTCAGCACCTTGGTAATATCATCCTTGAACCTCTCGCCAATTGCCTTGCGGTTTAGCTTCTGTGTGGCGGTGACAAGACCCTATGACCTCTGTTAGTAAATTGAGCATGGTGGGCTGGGGGTTGTGGGAGAAAACGAACACTTGATGGAATCCACTCCTCGTCGGTAATTACTACACCTGGAATAATTTCTGTCCGTGACAAGCCCGCGGCCTTGGCCGTCGTTTGCATGTCCTTTAGCACAGCGTCGTAAACCTTTCTATCGGAATGCATGCTATGCTCGTCTACTCCGAGACTCTTCGCAATTTCCGCGACCACCTTTTCATTCGGCATGATGATGGCGATTGGGTGGGAGTGCTCCGAGTCTGCATGGATCATAACGTTGGCTACAGTTTGGGCGCCGCGGTACACACACTCCAGCTTTTCCAAAGCGATGTACTCGCCATTCTGCATCTTGACGAGGTTCTTGACGCGATCAATGATGCGCATGTGGCCATCAGCATCAAACTCTCCGACATCCCCTGTCTTGAACCACTTGTCCTGGGTAAGGACTTTTGAAGTCTCCTCGGGATTCTCAAAGTACTCCTTCATGACTGATGCGCCCTTGATCCAAATCTCTCCCTGCGGCACCTCTGCGTCGGCAGAGTATCCGATTTCGGGAACAGAGACAAGCTTGACCTCGATGCAGGCCGGGATCGTGCCGATGGAATTTGCAGTGTATTCGAGAGGGGAGCCCAATGAACCCGTTGCGCAGGTTTCAGTGAGGCCGTAGCCCAACACCATGGGGGCAAGAACAAGCGATATGAAGTTCTTGGTGCCGTTGGCGATACCACTCGCGCCATTCATGGTCACTCGCAGCTGGCCACCCGCCGCCTCCCTCACCTGGCTAAACACCAGGCCATCAAACAGATCAGCTCCAGGCAACCCGTTTCTGATAAAAAAGTCCTTGTAGTAGAAAGCGGCCCAGAAGAGTGATTTGGAAAGCACGCCAGCTGCATCCACCTTATCGATGATTCCCTTCTTGACCGTCTCCCAGACTTGCGGGACGCCAACCATGACGGTCGGCTTAAACTCTCGCATGTCTCCGGCGCAGTTTTTGACAGACGTGTCGGACAAAGTTTTTGCGTTGCCGTATCCAACAGTGCCGCCAACGAACAAACCTAGGTTTTCGAGCGCCATCTCCAGAATATGGGCGAGCGGCAAGTAGGCAAGGACCGAATCATTCTCGCTGACACATTCGCCAACGCAACTGTACAAGCCGGCAACTAATGCGAGCGGGCGCCTGATTAGCAATTCAGATTCCCTTCCAGCGCGCAATAGGATGGGGCGGAAATGAAACAAACGTACCGGCACTAACGAGCGATTCGTGCTTGATGCAAACGCCTTTGGGTGTTCCCGTAGATCCCGACGTATACATGATGCAAAAAAGTTCGGTGGGGTCGGCTGGGTGAGGCTCAACCATGTTTTCCTCGCCAAGATTACGCAATTCCTCAAAGGTGACGACCTTCAACTCGGGATTTGCAGCTTTAAACTCGTCTATCTCGCCGCCCTCGAGGAAAACCGAGGAATCATTTACAATGACTGTCTTTACATTGGACTTTTTTATGGGCCCTTGGGCGGTTTTGAGCAGGTGAGGGTCAATGTAGATGGCGCTTGGCTGGGTTTGGATGAGGGTGTGCTCCAACCCGGTCTCGCCGAGAGTGTCATAGGCTGTGATGATGGAGATGGACTGGGAAGCACATCCGTGGGCCATGGCAGACCAGTTTTGGCTGCGAGAAAACATTGAGAAAAAAAAAAGGACTACGTTGGAGGGAAGAGACATGCATACCTGGTACTGGCGAAGAGATGCAGCTTGCTTCCAGGGGTCAAGCCGAGCTGGCGCAATCCAGAGCCGACCTGGAGAACGAGGGTCTCATATTGGGTGTAAGTCAGAAAAGAATAGCCGGTCAGCTCGTAAGACTTCCATTCCTTTTCAACCTCGGTGAGCTTGCCGTTGACGTTTTTCTGGACTTTTTTGGTGTACTTGTGGAGCTTGACGAGCTTGCGCGATGCAACGGCGTGTTTAGTGGGGTAGAGGCGGGCACCGCGGCGAACAATGTCAAAGACGGTGTGGATGTCATGGGCGGGACGACTAATGAGGCCATTCTTTGCCGATGGGTGGCGACGGGGGATGGTCTCGCCGGGAACCTTTTCATATCCCGGAGAGTCGATTGTGAACGGGGGCTTGCGCACCTGGCGCAGAGGCATGATGCCGGACTTGAGGTCCATGGCGGCGGTGAGAGTGGAAGTGGAAGTGGACGGGAGATGCGCGCGGTGGTTTGTTTAGGATACGTAGCCTGATGGACGGGTCGCGCTTGAGTTGAAGGGCGAGAGAGATAAAGGGCCGACCGAGGTGACGCGGCAAATGATGCGGCGACGGTGCAGCGAAGGTGACACAGAGCGGGATAAAGTAGATATTCAGGCACGAGGGATGGAATCAGGCGCGACACTCGATTCCCCAGTCGATGCCTCTGTTCAAAGGCCCTTTGTTTGGGATCCTCGGTGGAAATTAAGGTGATGACCAGTGCGCTGAGGTGAGTTCGGATGAAGACTTTTTCTTGTTTGGGTCTGGAGTGTGGGGCCACGTCCACTGCCACCAACTCTATTATAGCGCGGCTGTCACTGTCTCTCGCTGTCTTCTCGCTGTCTTCTCGCTGTCTCTCACTGTGCGAGAGAGCCTGTTGTTCCATTGCTGTCCTGCGTCTTGCGTCTTACTCCGCGCCATGGTTGACTGAGCCGCACACTCCGGGCCACGGCTATCATATGCATCGGGCATGCGTCAGGCACGCCGCGGCCTCGGTCCCCAACAAATGCAGCACCAGGTGCGACGGCTGCAGCACGCGTGACACGAGACCTCGCCATCATTTGGGACTGTGAAGCGGTTGCCTAACTCTTGCGAAAACGTGGACCACACAGACCCCAATCGGATCGCAAGGACACCGTCAGCCGCCGACTAATTGCCCAAAGCGGTCGTCCAAACCTTGGCATATCTGACCTTCAAACCCGTCCCAGGCCGTCAAAGTCCCCATGCGGCTCACCAACCATGCCGGAATCCTCTGTCTCACACTCAACCCGGCTGCCCGGCCCCACTTCCACCCTCTATCAAATAGAACCGGCCGACAAGGATTAGCCAAGCCAAATAAACATCCTTTTTGATCCTAAACAACTTATGGTTACACTGGTTCCCGTGATTTCCACATCATAACCTCCCAAAAATAGATAGTCCTGTCAGGTTCTCAGTCGTAATGTGGCACCTGCTTTGTGTGTCAGCTAGCCATCTCATCTCCCAAAGAAATCCTCAACAGTTTACGACACGTTGTATGTTCGAGCCCTAGCAATTCTTACATATGCTAGGAATCATGACGCATGGCATTCCGTGACGGGAAAGCTTTTACCCTTGTGGTGCGGTTTCACTGAGATTATTGGGTTCCAAGTATTGGCCTGGCTTTGGCTATGCTTGTCATGCGCAGAGATCCAGCAACATATCCCTTGCGCATCGCTCATATTGCATCGCCGTTCATTACTATACTCAATAGATGAGTTGTTTCTGTTCTCTACTAATCGTGCAGTCGCTCCACCTGCACTCGTCTGAACGTGTGCTATCTAGCGACGCAGGTATGACATTCAACATTTACAAGATATGTCAAATTCAAATATGGGAAGCAAAGGTTTGACTGAACGAGATGTAGAAACCTTTTTGAAGAGGCGGCGAAGCATATAATATGGTGGTGGCCGAAATGGTTGAGGCACTCGCCATTTCGTACACATTGGACCAAGCAATTCTACTGAATATTTCGAGCTAGCCTGGACGGAATCAACCGGGATGCACGTGAAGTGAAACACTTTAGAAGTCACCATGACGGTCGCTATTTCGTGGGCTGGTCCATCTCCCGTCTTATGTGTATCGCTAGATATGGTATTATCCACCTGGCTTACTCTAGAGTTTACAAAGCACCCTTATAGCGTACCTTGATCATGGTAAGCTCATGTTAGAATGTATTGTTACTGGCCTATCATGGGCAAATACCAACACCTAAACTTGTTGGTTGGTTCAATTTGACAAAATCATTGCTTGTTACTTCACGAGACAGGTTCATATCGTGGGCATTTGCGTATTTCAGAATAAATTAGGATTACTTACACTTGTAGGGATGAAACCTACAAAATCTTTGCTCCAGCATATTTCTTGATTTTCCGAATTGTGGAAATCGCAGACCCATTTGCTCATGGCGACACCGTTTTGAGCAGCTTAACGACCTTGTCAACACCCAGCGTTGCGGTGGGGCACAATCGTCTGCCAAGCTCCCAGAGAAGGCTTTTCCGATCCCGCCAAACATCACCTGATTTGATCCGAAGTTTATCACCATTCTAATTTTGTTCCCATTTAGGGTAGCCTCTTTTAGTTTCTGTTAGCATGACCAAACAAATTTCCCGAGTATTTAGCGATGGGACCCCTGGCGAATTATTTATTTGTGCGAATCATACACGCTGCTCGCCCTTTCCCTGGCCAACTCCCACTTCATTAACAATCAAAACTTTCTCTCTCAACAAAATGACGTTGAAGGTCGTCGTCGCCACCGAGGCCGATGCTTCCAGAGCCATTGCGATTGAAAACGCTGCCTATGGCCCTAACCCCGTGGGTGATATCATCTATCCCGGACCATTTCCAACTTCTCCAGACGGCACGAATCCCCGAGTAGCTCAGCTGGTTGAAATGCTTCGTGCAGACCCAGCCTGCATCTGGGTCAAAGTTGTCGACACAGAAATAGAGGCACATGGTGATGGGGAGGATCCCATGGTTTCTTTTGCCATGTGGTATCTGTGGGATACCCCCCAGCCACCAGCAGCGCCGGAGCAGTGGGGGCCAGGCACGAACCCGGAGGCTTGTGAGTCTTTTTTTGGTGAAATGCGGAGGAGAAGAAATGACAGGTTTTCCGGGAAGCCGTTTGTTTGTAAGTTCTGTTGTGTTTTACAGGTATGGCATTGACCTAACCGCCTTCAAGTTCTAAAACTTCTCCATACGGATCCAAAGCATCAACGTCGTGGTGCTGCTTCAATGTTGCTACGATGGGGTGCCGCCCAGGCAGACCGACTCGGGCTGGACTCATATCTTGAGTCGTCGACGGAGGGCAAACGACTCTACGAAAAATCGGGATATGCGGAGCTCGAGACATTTCTCGTTGATTTTTCGAAATGGGGGGGTCCAAGAGAACATCCCACGACTCTAATGATACGGCCTGCAGCGCAAAGTTAATCCTCGCTGCCTGCGATTTGTTCCAATGCAGATGGCATTTGTTTTAATAGCAGTGAAAAACGGGACAGAGTAACTTAGTTTGTTCAATCAAAATGGAGAATTTGTCCCGACGCCCCACTTGATTATCAGACTTTGTCGTCACTTGTATTTGGAGGGCGCGATTAGAATGTCAGGAACGCGTTTGAGATTTGAGATGGCCATGTTTTTAGGTGCTGGCCAGTCTGCCCTCTCACAGCGCCTAATTCCAAGAGTCGCCCACATATGGTGATGATGTAACAGTTGGAAAATATAATCCAAACAAATTCCAGACCAAAGGGATGCAGTAGCCATGTGATAATGTTTCCTGGTCTTCCTTGTGATGGGGCTGCAGTGGAATCAATGATTCATATCTTTGCATCAGGCCTTCTTAACCAGCACACCTATAACCCTTGGTAGAAGATTACCGGCATCGTCGGGCTCCTCAATATCGGTAGGGTTCTCCCACTCTCCAGAAGCAAGAATGGCCGTCTTGATATCCCGAGTTAAACAGCACCCGACAAATGAACTCCATGCAGGGTTCCAAAAGGCTGTTATCACATTAGCCCCTCCCCATGCTATAAAAAGCACAGGCGTGGAACAACCGATACTCACTTTGAGCTGTTCTCATGATAGCATCCTTGCTCTTTTCATGCTCCCAAAACACAAATCTGCCTCCTGGTTTTAACAGTTTCCACACTTCCTTCGCAACGCTATTTGCATCATCCACCGCACATAATATTTGGATACTTAACACAGTATCGATGCTTCCTTCTGTCACCCCCTCGCTTCTCAGGGCCTCAGAGTCCTCAATTCCACATTTCAGGAGTTTGTATCTGTCCCGGAGATCATGTTTCTTCACCTTTGTCGCAATGCTATCTTCAAAGTACGGGTTGGGGTCAATAGCATAAATGAACTCTACAACGGATGGGTCGAATCGATGGATCTGGTTGCCTGGCCCAGGGCCAAGTTCAAGGATTTTTCCTTGAGCGCGACGAACGAGGGAGGGAACAGAGGTGGTATTTTCATGGGCGATAAAACCTTCGGCTGTGAAGAAAAGTTAGCAGGCGTGGCTAGAAGTGGGTAGAAGCAATTCACAGGTTGAGATAAAGAGCTTGGCCAAGGCCGCGTCTCGAATTTGCTGTGGATGTAGAAGTGCCGTGAGGCCGTCTTTGAGAAGGGCTTCTTTAAAAGCCGAGTAGTGGGCTAATTTACCGAATATGTCGTTACGAACTTTTGCATTGGTGTCACGAGGATCATTCACTCCAGAATCGTTCAAAGATTACTGTGAACAGAAGCAATCGGCTGAAGGAGAGTTAATATCTGCCCGAACTATAACGGGGAAGAGTATTTTAGACCTTGAAGTCGAAAGGGCTGAACATTACTCCAACGGGCATTCATACAAGTTCCTTCTAGGCATACTATCCTGTGAGGACATTGAAGGCCGCGCTGCAGAAATTGGAGTTAATCCAGGTGAGCTGCATCTTCTGGCCATGAAGGGCCTGCGACGATCATTGCCGATTGGCAATGTGGGAATAATTAAAGAACTACTTCTGGTCATTCAGAGGCTAAATGGCAATGCTAGTGGTGACGACTGCCTGAAGGCCGTGCAAGATATCATGATGGATGCAATCGATTACCCTCTACCGTCCGAGCATATGAAGTCCTTCCTGAAACTTTATCTCGCTCAAGAAACGACAATGGGCAGTGTTGACCAAATTCGCCGCAAAGTATTCCATGATGCGGTATACAAGGGGAATTGGGTGCTGGCAAAAGTACTGACAGATCTCAAACCCCCGCTGAACATGAACGTTACAAATAACAGCAATATCCAAATATTTCAGCAAGCGCTAGAGTGCTCTATGTGTGAAATCGACGGCATTCTCAACCACCAGCCAATAGAAGGCCGCGTTTGTGAACCTGGGCAAAGCTTTCGCTTTTGCCGAAGCACCAAAAGCCCGGCTAGAATCGTATTGGAAACCAACCTCCTGCAGGCTGGAAAAAAAGATGACTATTTTACGATACTTCAAAATGTATTCAACAATACGATTAGTCAGAGATAGGGGTTGAACGCAACGCAGAGATCTATTAGGGTACATAAATCATGAAGTTACACCATTCAAATTTGGCAAAATGGCGGGGGCTATGTGGTTAAGGGTACTGCTGGGACAGGCTTGACAACATTTCCATCTCACCTTTAGCGTAAATATTATCATTTTATTGATGTAGGGCGCGTGGAAAGTATATGAAAAAAACAGGGGATATTTATGCATTTATGTCTGAAAAATAATCTGTGAACTCGATCGGGCACCCCCAAAACCACGCATTGGGAATGACCCATCATACCGCAGTCTTTCTGACAGGATTGTAACTATCGCTCTCGCTAATTTCCCAATGTCCCATATCCCTACAAGAACAATCGTTGCGATGCGGCACGTCCCATGCGGACATTCATTTTTCTCAGTCGAGATTCATCGATCCGAGTGTAGCGGAATTGCCGTAAATATCTGTGGGGTCAGGGGTGTAACACTTCAGCGTTTCCAGGAGTTTATGTAGGTACTCTAAGAGGTAACTCAAAACCTGATCAGGTGTGCAACAAAAATTCAACGCAACCACCTAGCTCAGCTGTGGCACTCTTCTTCGTTTTGCTTTTTTTAATGATAGATTCGGCCTCACTCAGCCTCTTCTACCCCAAACCAACAAAATACGTGGATAGACCCATTATCCTCCCTAAATCACATCTCGCTAATTGCCTAGACTTAGGCTAGCGTAATCAATGTCTCGGACACTGGGCCCTTATTCGTTAGTTCATTATCGGCAGAACACGGCCCAAGCCCATGCTCCTGTGCCGTGTCCCCCACTTTCCAGGAACATTGGCAATAATTGATCTAGGGTAACGGATTTGGCTTGGTAGATCAAGAAATGGTCTGCTGGTATCTAAAAGTCTTCCTCCATGACCAGGGAATTGCTCAGAGAATCGCCACAATTTTTTGGGCCATTTTATAACCCCCATAGTTCTGCGGGATTTATACGTCATTTGTCTTAGCTCGGAAGAGCCGAGACCTATCGACGGTGTACTGCCTTCTTCAGTTCATCAAATCCAAAGTACGTGTCCTTATCCATCTCTGCATCTGCAGTCGCTCGACCAAAATTTGCCCTTTGGTTCAATCTATGGCTTCTTTGCTAGGCTAGATTGGACTAGACTCTCGATAGTCCAGACACTATCGAAACATGGGCAGTATTCAAAGCTACTTGCCTTTGTATAGTGGTAGCGTTGAGTAGCCAGTGTCTGATAGAGGAGAGCCTTCACCACGTGAGAGTTTGCGGAGGAACACTATAAATAAGAATACCAAACCATCGACCGAAAATCATCGTAAAACTTGGAACTCGCTCAAGCCTTATAATCTACTCTCTGACATCACTTTTGAACCCTTATTCGACTGCGCATCGAAATAAGCTCGATTTACCAAAACCAACAGCATGGCTCCTGGAAAAATGGTTTTCCCTCTTTACATCAAGAGGATGCCAGACAACATGCGGTTTACCGTAACAGAGATTAAAGGAATTGACCCTCCTCAAGGCAGTTGGTACAAGCACCATGTCAGTTTGCCTATTATTTCCTTCAATTCGCTATGTATTCTAATTGGAATTTCAGAATTGCCCGCAAACACCCTTTACCGTCGATCTCAACAAACGAGAGGGCTTCGTTGGCGAGTTCTATCTCGCTGGTAACTCTGTATTTCAGTCTGGCCCGGGCCCCAAATTTGAAGTCAAATTCACTATCGAGGGCACATCCCCGACCGGAGTGGCGTCTTCGCGGGATGGATGGCTCACGATTTCGACTTCAGACTGGGGAACCTTCGCTCGCCCAGATAATGGCATGATCACGTTTGTGTTCGACGGAAGTGCGGCCAACACGCTCTTATTCACGACGCCGACTCTGACCTACTTGGATGACTGCAATGTTGTTGTTGAGTGGTTGAAGGATGAGAACGCTGTGGCCATGTCTATTACTTCAGATAAGACCTTTGTAAAGCAGCTGTGTGAGTATGCCATCATGGGTATTTTCAAAGCCCACGAGAAGGCGGCTAGTTGGGCCGTCGGTAAGGTCTGGTAGTGGTGGCATCTATAAATGGACTTGCTGGGTCAGTCACGATGATGGCGTTTAAGAATGTTTGATAATAACTGATCACTAATGTAAATCACAATTCAATCAATAGAAATCTCTTGTAGCTTTTTCTTTCATTTTGAAGTGCTCATCTAGCTGATCTTAACAGCATCATAAAGACTCTCTTTATACATGTGCCATTTCAACACATATCTATAGCTATTCCATTGACACCAATTAAATAATCAATGTTAATACTAAGACTCATAGAGTAGTAAGGTATATGTGGTGGGGATTGTTTCTGCATTGTGGTGATAAGATGGACAAGCTACGTGTCAAACTTATTGTGCTGACTCGGGCCGCGATTTATATACCTCAGTGGGTTGAAGAAGTGGACTTCTAATAATTATAAAGAATAGGACCTGCAAGGACCCCAAACATGTACCATTCATAGTGAATCGTATTTACAACTATATGAAAAACAGGCATGGTTCTCATCGGCCCCCTCCTCAAGTCTGTTCTTGGAAGATGATTGCGCCTTTTGCTGCAGGAACTGCGTAAAGTTCCCACGTGATACTCCGAATCCCTTATCCATATCAATGATGACCCAATCGAGACTCTCAAAAGCCTCCCAGCTCCCATAAAATGACTCAATGGCCTTTCTTGTTTGTGTCTTGTACTGGTCTTCCAGTTCGGGGCTATCCATGGCATTTTTGTAAGCTTCCACAATCTTTTTCGTCTCGTCTGGCGGTATAAACCACACATTGAATATGTCCTCGTCGCCTATGTTGAGGGCCTTTGTGTAGCCTGGCCAGTCGTCTTGGACGGGAAGGTCAGAGAGGAAATTTCCCGTGGGGCTCTCATGCAGTTCTACGGGAAGACCTTCCATATACATATCTGCCCAATCTATTTCCTCGACACCATGAAGTGGAGGATCGGGGAAATATCCGTTCCACGTGCCTCCGAAACCATTAGATATTTTAAGAAATTCCTTGTAGTCATTGGGCAGCTTGACACCCATTTTATCCTCAAGGTTAGCAATTTGCTCGTCAGAAGCGCCGGGTAAAACGGAGAGTGACTCTGGTGCTTCATCGCCAACCTCCTCCCAATGAACTTTACTATTCTCCTTAGAATTTTCGTCTAAAATCTTTAAAAGCTCTTTGATAGACTTTGTCTCGGTGCTGTGTGCTTCACGGCCACTCTTAAGGCGTTTGGTAAATGTGCTGATTACATCAGTAGCAAGCCTCTCCACTTTGGTCGGGTCCACCTGTGCACTCCGAGCTAACGCGCCTGAGGCAAGAAGAGGCCAAACATCCCTGAGTTGCGCGAGATGCTCAATCATCGAATTAGCGTGAAGTCTTTTTGAGATGCGACCCAGGACCTCTTGCACTGCTGCATCTCTTTCAATTTCTGCGAGAGAGGCAGCATGATTTGACGACAGCCGAATGGCGATGGCTAATGCTTCTGTGAGTGCACTGCTGCGGTTCATGGCTGCACCGCCGGTGGTTGCATCCGAGTATTCGCCCGACCCATGTTTCAAAGTTTCCTCAAGTTTGGCCGTTGCATCAGACACAGATAGAGTGGTGATTTTGGGGTCAGCAAAGTCGTGCGGTGTAATTTGGCTCAATGCTTCTTCGGTTCTTTCCTCGGCTGGGATTTCTTTCGGCCAGTGACCTGTCTCGGCAAAGGCAAATTTGAGAAATTGGAGTCGCTGACGTTGCCAATCGGAAGAGTATTCTGAGAGCAAAAGCGAGATGAGAATGCTGGCCGTTTTGATGTGCCCCAGAATGGCAAACTCCTGGGCAAGAGAGGAGAGTGAGCGGTAGACATTTGCGAGAGAGGGGTCAGTGAGGGTCGTCTCCGCGTCGAATTTCGTAGAATTGGCCATGCCTGTTTGATTCCGAGATGGTGAAGTACTTGGGACTTTTCTATGTATTAGCTGGGTGACGGATTGTTAAGTAAGAATAAATTCGCGTCCAACGCGACATGGTCGGGTCATCTGGGGCCATAGGCAGCAATGACGACATGCTGACACTAGCAGCCAGGATTGTGCTTAGGCAGAACCTACCGATGGATTCGCTAATGTGACGCAAGCGGGGCTGGAAACGAACAAGGTGTAGATTCAGCGACTGTGGACTAAGCTAGATCAATAAGTTCGCACAAATCTCCAGCTTATCAATATACCCTCTTGCCTTCAAATTTTATTTCCAAGCAAGTGCTAGTTTTGGCCACGTTGTAGCGCGCTGTGACAGTCTAGTGTGCGTGAAAACCGGTTGTTGGTGAACAGCTCAAGGCGTTTGGTTTTCTCGTCAGTGTGGACGGTTCCGGCTCGGGCTTGAAAGAAGCGGCAATGGAGTGGCATGCGTGCACTTATTTCGTCTTATTTAGTGGTTTCATGTGAATAGATGTGTTTTTGGAGTTGGAATTTATTTTTGTAAGGTCTGCGCGCGCAAAGAAAATAGCTGCGCGGATTTGTGCGCCAGAAAACGGACCTAGCATTGTCATCGCTAAGTAACAGAGTGGAACAAGACATGAATTTCAGTTAAAACACTTTATTAAAGGTGAATAATCTATGCCATAGTAATATTAGATATCGTATCTTCTATCTCAATAAGAAACCAGGGAATGTTTGATCCGAGGGGTCAATAAAGAAGCTCATTTTCCCACACAGCACTGCCCTACCGTAATAGAAGGGACACAAGCTGGAAACTTGCCGATGGGACTTTCACCCACAGAAATAATCTTGGCTTCGAACGCTGAGTTGATGATTGACCGGTGCAGGAATCCATTACCAAGCCCAAGTCTGCCCTCGGCTCGCAACACAGCAAGCCGGACACATGTGCCAGACCCGCAGGGTGACCGGTCAATCTGGCCGTCTGCGAATACCATGACACTTCGCTGTTTCACTGTTCTCTGTCTATTGTGTCCCTCATCTTCTTCTTCATTAAAAATGATAATGCGGAAGCAATCATGCCCGTTATAATTGGCTCGGGTGGCCTTTCCCAGCCGCTAGTTGGAGCGCCGTCTGCCCACTATAATCAGTAGCATTAACATAGACTCCTTCCGCCATCAGTTTCTGAAATATTTCTAGATGCCCTCCATCGGCTTCTACTTGAAGTGCAGTGTGCCCACCAAAATGCTCATAGGCAGCAGCATTGGCATCAGCGCCCGCTGCCAGCAATATCTCGACAAGCTCCAGGTGGCCTTTCGTGGCTGCTATCTGTAGTGCGGTATTGCCTCTGTACGTATCAGAAGAAACCACATTGACGTTAACTCCAGCTGACAACAGCGCCTCAACTATCCTTGGATAGCCTCCTCTGGTTGCCGTGTGAAGTGCTGTCTGTCCCTCCTTATTTCCAGCATTAACGTCGGCTCCAGCTGCTAGTAGCATCTTGACAATGTCTAGATGGCCTGCACTCGCTGCTGTTTGCAGTGCGGTGGTTCCACAATTACCAGAGGGAGGAGACGCATTGACATTGGCCCCGGCCGTCAGAAGCATTTCTATAAGCCCAGGGTGACCTCCTTCAGCAGCTGCTTGGAGTGCTGTATGACCGCCATAGGAGCCACAGGCAGAAGCATCGACATCAGTGAATACAATAAGCAAGGTCTCGACAATCTCTATATGGCCTTTTGGGGCTGCAGCTTGAAGTGCGGTGTGTCCCTTTGGGTGCCGAGGGGAAGCAGCATTAGCATCGGCCCCTGCGACCAGAAGCCTCTTAACAACGGCCAATTGTCCCATCTCAGCCGCTTCCTGAATGGCAGTCCGCCCTTTTTTGCTGATGGCATTAACATTGGCACCTCTTAAAGATCCGCCAGCACGACAACTATCTCCATAACACTTTGATTCTACTCCGATGGTTGTTACTAAAACTATTATTAACAATTCCGTTTTCATACTGATGTATGGACCAATATCAGAGAACTTGCTAGAGACTGCGCACCTCGACCACAGAGATAGCAGGCAGATACAATTAGTATTTACGCAATTTTGATTGGCCTCTCTTACCCAGGTGATAGTGAACGACGGAATACGAGAGTAAAATACACAAAAGTCAATCATCATATTTTTGTACCGAAGCTCAAGCAATTAAGGCTCAAGGATTTATTCATCATGGCGTGAGACTAGAGTTATGTGTTGATCTTTATTTTTTTCCTCTTCGGTATAACTCTATACTGCTCTGAACAGAATGATTGTTTTCCTCGTGGTATGATACCCACTTTCGGCCGGAGCTGCCACCAGGTCTCTAGTTCCAGTGGCTGGGACCGCTGACGTCACTCCCTTAGCTTTTTTTTTTTTTTCCCATAGAACATCTCCCGACACTATTGCCGTCAAAAATCACGAGTATCTCTCGCCGAGGTATGACGTCCAATTATTTCCGGTTATCATTCCTAAGAAGACTTTTTATGCTGCAATTGGCGAAATCCCTCATTTCCAATGAGCGACGTCTCTTACATCAAGCTCACCTGATTAAGAAATTCTCATTCAAGCAATGTTTTTTTACCTGGGGTTTGACAATACCGAAATCGGGCCACGGCCACAGATGGGTCAAAGCTGCATGCTTTTTTCGAACACATTATCTGGCGTTGCAGCTAGATCTAGCTTGAATGTCATCCACCCCTAATCCGATTCCGTGGTACTGGATTCCAATTTGGGTTGCAGCTTCGGTCGCAGCAGAGAACCCCCCAACACCCCAACTCGTTGTGAATTGCATGCTGTTGCGCATTTTGCTTGGAGAGTACACCTCACAAAGCATGCACGAATATAATCTTGCAGGCTGTAATGGAAAAGTTCAAATAACAAACGTAACCTAATAAATTTCGTATTTGATTTGAACTTTTGATCCCCTGTTGCAAGGAAGGACAAGCAATGCGACCAGTCTTCTGTGCATTTGTTTCTTATCGAAATACCACAGATTAGCGCTTGCGAAATTCAGTATTTTCACCCGCATACGATTTATCTTGACGGTGAAGTGACTATTATGTTTATTGGGCCTCTCAATCGTATCATCGAAGCTGGAAGCTGATGCAGCCGATCCCCGGCCCGACCGGACGACTCGGCGACAACAGCGAGTGAGCCATCTGAAAAGTGTCATAGGGCCGGAGCAAGAGGCCCACAAAAACGGAGGTAACGGATTCTATCGATGGGGCGGCCGTTAGGTCATTCTTTGGCTCCATTTGCCGCCACGGGTATGAAAGCCACCGGAATAGTCTCGGTATGTTTAATTATAAAGTCTCTTCATCGTCAGGGTAGGGCTGCATGTAAGAACAACACAACTTCTCGACACATTAAGCTTCCTTCACAAGTTTGAACAGGATATAATTATATCAAAAGAGTCCCTCATGAATACTTCCGACGCATCCTCAACCACCCTGCCTTCCGACTCCAATTACGATGTGGAGAGCGCAACGTATGGCCCAGCCCATGCGCACACCAGCAGGCTCTCCCGGCATCAGTCTGGGGTTTCGAATTTGTCGCGCAAGGCGTCAAAAGATCCCAACCTTGATATCGAATTACCCTACCGCACTCTGAGTGCCAACGCCAACCTAGATGAATATCGACTCGAGGTGCCGACCGGCTCCATACCGGGACCAATTGAGCCTGAAGAAGTAGCGCGCAAATCAGGACAGCCGGCTGGAACCAAGAAAAGATACAAACTTGTCACATTCACTCCCAACGACCCCGAGAACCCCAAAAATTGGTCCAAGGCCTATAAATGGTGGTGCACCGGTGTTGTGGCTTTGACTTGCTTTGTTGTGGCACTTGCGTCGGCCGTCATTACTGCCGACATCGAGGGCGTTGCAAAGGACATGCACATTAGCCATGAAGCTGCTCTATTACCGGTTTCTGTTTTTGTTGTGGGCTTTGGTGTAGGTCCTATGGTATTTGCGCCACTATCTGAAATTTACGGTCGAAAGGTTATTTAGTAAGTCTCTGCACATGCATCTCTCTTCAGCCATGCTTACCTCTGTTCAGCGTCTCAACATTATCAATTGCCGTCATATTCATTATACCCTGTGCAGTTGCCAAAAATACTGGAACTCTCATTGTATGTCGGGCTATCGATGGCATTGCCTTTTCCGCTCCCATGACCCTTGTTGGTGGCACATTGGCAGATCTTTGGAAAAATGAAGAGCGTGGCGTTCCGATGGCTGCTTTTTCAGCTGCGCCCTTCCTCGGCCCTGCAAGTAGGTTGATACTGCCAAAAGCCTAGCATCTTGATAGTGTAAGAGTATTGACAAGACCTTTTCTTAGTTGGCCCCCTTGTTGGCGGGTTCCTCTCAGATGCCGCTGGTTGGCGTTGGCTGTATTGGCTCCAGCTCATTTTGGCTGGGGTGATCTGGCTTCTTATCACATTTACTGTGCCCGAGACCTATGCTCCGACTCTCCTTTTACGACGAGCACGCAAGCTTCGCAAGACAACCGGTGAATCCGACCATGTGACGGAACAGGAGCTCGATTTGCGACCGCTTTCTGAACGTCTCCGGATTTTCCTCATCCGCCCATTTCAGCTACTGTTCGGCGAACTGATTGTTTTTCTGATTTCACTCTACATGAGTGTTCTCTACGGATTACTCTATATGTTCTTCGTGGCTTATCCGATTATTTATCAGAAGGGTAAGGGCTGGTCTGCTAGTATGACTGGTCTGATGTTTATTCCTGTGGCTGTTGGCGTTCTTCTGTCTGCAGCCTGTGCACCACTGGTAAATAGACACTACCTCAAGCTTGTCCGCCTCCATAATGGTCAGCCTCCAGCTGAGGCTCGTCTCATTCCAATGATGCTCTCCTGCTGGTTTATCCCGATCGGTCTATTCATTTTTGCATGGACATCCTATAAAAACCTGTCCTGGGTCGGACCCGCCATGGGTGGATTGCCAGTTGGGTTTGGTTTTATCCTACTTTACAACTCGGCCAATAACTATTTGGTTGACTCTTATCAACACCAGGCAGCATCCGCCTTGGCTGCTAAAACTTGCCTGAGAAGCTTCTGGGGTGCTGGTGTTGTGTTATTCACAGAACAAATGTATACTCGCTTGGGCGACCAATGGGCATCAAGTCTCCTGGCCTTTATCAGTTTGGCTTGTTGTGCTATTCCGTTTTTATTCTGGAGATATGGTGCGAGAATCCGCAAGGGTAGCAAGTATGCGTATGCTGGTGATGAGTGATTCTTGGTGTATTCAGAAACCCCTCTTGGGATATTTAATCATTCAGAGAAAAGCATCGAGAAGGATACACTTTTTTTTGGCTACTATATCGTTGGGGAGTGGTAGAAGTTCATTATAGATTTTATAAATTGTTTTTTGTTTTATACTTAGATGGGGTCTAGTTCAGATTGAAAGCTACGGAGCGGGTTCATTGCACCACTTAATAGAGCGTTGGCCACTTGCGTTGTATCATAATACGACCAAAACCTTGCGATGTTAAGGGGAAAAGTTTCCATAATAAAAGTCTTAATTTGAATCACTGGTAGTGAACGCTGTGACAACACTGCGGGTAACATGGAATCTCTACCGAACGAACCTCCTAGTGGCGAAGTCATGTTTTTATTCCGACAGAGCAAACAAATAATGCCCTGATACCATCTACTTTACTTCAGAAACTAGTCTCTTGAGCGAGTTGGAACTGAGTTGCATAGCTTCTCTCCACCCCGTTGACCTTCACAGGCTCACAGCCTCCATCTGCAAGACTGCCCCATCCACCTCCACCAGGAGTGTCAATGACAACCCAGTCACCCTGCTTTACACTAAAGTCTTTTCGGCCCCCAACCCGGCACCACCGCCCAGACTTCCCGCCCTTGACAATGTAATTAACGCCGCACTGGCCGTCCTCCCCGCCTTTCATTCCGTATGGCCGTGTGACGCGTCTCTCGCTAACAACGGAGCATCTCATGTCTCGGCCGTATTCATAAACGCGGCGAACACCATTTCCACCGTTCCATTTGCCACGCCCTCCTGATCCGTGCCGGATGCTAAATTCACGTAACATTACGGGATATCGCTTCTCAAGGATCTCTGGGTCGGTGATGCGAGTGTTGGTCATGTGGATATGGACGCCGCTGGTGCCGTGCCAACCCTCGCCGGCACCACTGCCACCGCAGATAGTTTCGCCGAATCCGAATCCGGAGTCGGGAATCAATTCGCCAGTCTCGTGATCGATATTCCCATCAATTCCAAATGAAATGACATTACAATCGCCCTGGCTAGCGGCGCACGCCTCGAAAGCTTTGATGACGACGTCTGTAACCCTCTGAGATGTGATTGGGTTGCCTGCACAGACGGCAGCTGTGGGTGATGGATTTAGAATAGATCCCTCCGGTATAGTAAATGTGAGGGGTCGCAGACAGCCCTCATTTAGAGGAATGTCTTGATTTATTAGACAACGTAGGACGTACAGTGTTGCGCTGCGAGTGATGGCCTGCGGTGCATTGAATGAATGATATCCTTCCTCACCAGTGCCAGTAAAGTCAAAGTGCGCGGTGGCCGTGTCTGGATCAATAGTAATGGTTAACTGGATTGGAGTTCCATCATCCATGTGATCCAGGGCAAAAAGAGGCTTGCCTCCCGTCGCTGCATAAGTGCGAAGGAGAAAGTTACGGACACAAGCTTCCGCATTATCGGTAATAGCGCGCATATTGAAATGGACAGTGCTCAAGCCATTCTCAGCAATGAGTTCTGTGACCAGAGCAGCACCTTTGGCATTAGCTGATACTTGAGCTTTGAGGTCGTTGATATTATCGGCCAATTTTCGCGTGCCTGAACAGCCTGGGTGTTGGGCAGGGTCATGAAGGAGTAACTTGGTTATGGACTCATCATTGAAGACACCATCCCGGACCAGGAACTCGGAAACAATAGCGGCCCCTTCTTCATATAGCTCAACACTTCCTGCTGGCATTGATCCTGGTAGTATGCCTCCAATCTCCTGGTGATGTCCTCGGGAGGCGGTGTAAAATATGACTTGTTTGCCAGATTGGTCAAATACAGGCGTTATGCAGGTGATATCTGGCAGGTGAGTACCTCCAGAGATCGGGTGGTTCGCCACAATGACATCCCCGGGCCGTAGTTGGCCCAGGTACCTTTGGTGCTGATACATAACGGCCTGCTCCATTGATCCAAGATGGACTGGAACATGGGGTGCGTTGGCAACTAGGCGACCATCGGGACTGAATAGTGCACAACTAAAGTCCAGGCGCTCTTTGATGTTGACCGAAACACTGGTTTTCTGCAGGGCGTGTCCCATTTGCTCGGCTATACTCATAAATCGATGGCCCATAATCGTGAGCTGCACTGGGTCAACTCTCTTCGCAGACAGGGAGGCATTCTCCTCCCCACCTCCTTGGTTAGTCTTGGCTGCCAGATCCAAAACAACATGGCGATCAAGAATTGTAGCTTTTGCATCTGGACTAACCACAATTGTCTGCGTGTTGTCGAGAATCATGGCCGGTCCTTGGATCATATCACCCATCTCTAATGAGCCGAGGAAATACAAGGGTGCTTCGACCCAGCCGTCCTCAAAGAATAATTTAACACGATCGGAAATCTTGTTCTCAGAGGCAGCAGTTAATGACAACTCTGCCAGTTGTTTTTTGAGGTTGAACATTGGCTCAACAGAGGAGCTTTGCGCTGTCGCCCTGACCCTGATGTTTTCCACCAGAATGTCTCGACCTGCCATGGTGAAGGAAAATTGTCTCTGATGTTCGAGAGTGAATGCATTCGCCCAGTTATTGTCTTGCGGCCTGGGAATCATGAATGTGGTGTCGGATCCCACGTAGCGAAGATTTAAAAAGTGCTCGTAGTGTAATCCATCCTCTGATGCACCATCTGACACAAGCTTCTCTGCCGCGTCTTGCTCCAACTTACTGAGACCCAGGTTCAATTCATCTAGAGAATCTCGGAGGACAGCAGTATATGGTTTCTGTACGTCATGCACCAAATCAGCCAAGGCCATGCCATAGGCAGAGAGGATTGAAGAATATCGGTGAATAAGGATGCGGTTGATACCCAAATTGGCAGCGATTGCCTATTCTAAATTAGCTCTGTGAATAGCCAAGTTATATAAGTGGCTTACTTACGCAGGCGTGCTGACCACCGGCACCACCAAACACTGCGAGTTCATGGTCTTGTGGGCGATGACCCTTTGCTTCTGTCAAAGAGCAAATGGGACGGCACATTGTTTCGTTGGCAACATCCAGAAAGCCCAGGGCGAGGTCTTCTACTGTTTTGGTTACGGCCCCGGTCGCTGCAAGATCCTTGTTTACATGCTTCAACAACTCTTCAAAGGCTTCCCTAGCCCCTTCATAATCGAGACTCTCGTCCTCATTCGCCCCAAAGATTTTGGGAAAGTATTTTGCTTGTAAGCGGCCCAGAACCAAGTTTGCATCTGTGACTGTCAGAGGGCCGCCTTTACGATATGCCACTGGCCCGGGATGAGCACTAGCAGACTCTGGCCCTGCGAGAAGAAGCCCGTTTCTGTATGAGAGAATGCTTCCTCCACCTATGACTAGTTAGACGAAGTTTGAAGGCTCGTCGGAGGCTAACATACCTGCAGCAACGGTATCGACCTCGAGCTGAGGAGACTGGATGGTGATTCCAGCGGTAATGGATTCAAATGTGTGCTCCAGGTTTCCCGCAAAGCGCGATACATCTGTGCTTGTGCCTCCCATGTCAAATCCAATGACAGGTTTACGCCGCTCCGAGTCGTAACAGGTCCGGCTAAATCCCACCACGCCACCTGCTGGGCCAGAGAGGATGGCTCGGAGGCCACTGAAGTTCTGCCACCCTACCAGGCCACCATCGCTCTGCATAAACTCACACCTAGCACCGTTCGCATCTTCGAGGTTCCCGACGAAGCCTCGTCGAAACCCGTCGATATATGCTCTTGTTAACGGAGTCAGGTACGCGTCGGCAGTCGCCGAATAACCCCTCGAAACAGCCTTGATCATGGGGAAGATCTGAGATGAGAGCGATATTTGTGTAAAGCCGATATCTTCGGCTATCCTTGATAGCTGTAGTTCGTGGTTTGGAAAAGTGTAAGAGTGTAGGAGGGTGATTGCTAATGCCCTCACACCTTTGTCATATAACGACTGCAGTCCTTTTCGTGAACTATCAATATCTGCACAGAGGGTCATCAGCACCTATACGCATTATTCTTTAGGAGCGTAGCATACCAAGTGGCTGTAAAATCCTAATCGTCTCGCCTCCGATACCTTTCTGGAGATTTAAAGCCTCGCCATCCGGCATGATTGGTTTAGTAGCATCCTCAGAGGAATCATGCAGCGTTACCCGTTCGTCCACTTCTAGGACGTCTTTAAATAGAGTTTCAGGTCTGCGGATATTGAGGTCGAAGAGCTTTGGACGGGTCTGATCTCCGATCCGAAGCAGATCCCTGAATCCTCGCGTGACCACCAGCGCGCAGGGCGTTGAGGCTCGCTCCAACAGTGCGTTGGTTGCGACTGTTGTGCCCATTTTAATAGACTCGATTTGGCTAGTATCGATCAATTCGCCTCGTGGAAATGATTGACCCGTAGCTGTCTCGAGAATCCTACGGATCCCCTCCGTTGGGGCATCGGCGTAATTTGTCGGGTCATTGCTTAGAAGCTTAACGAGAATGTCTGCCTTTCCGGGGACAATTCCGAGACAGTCAGTAAAGGTGCCACCACGGTCTATTGCAATCCGAATGCGAGGAGAAGAACCGTTGCCGCGTGTCATCTTGAATGAGGGAAAATAGTGGAATGCTTGAAGAAAAATAGAAGCCAGCGACGCACCGCGGTGTGTTCGAGGGAGTGATTCTTAGATACCTAGTTGCAAGCTACTGAAAACTAACATGGGCTCTTATTGCCTACTTGTATCACCTGGTATTTTCTCTGGCGGTTGCGGAGTGAAGACATCCAACATCTTTGCATCATGTGACTTTCTCGATGAGATCGGCACTGAAGTCGCAGTTCAAAGTCCGAATGGCTATCGCGGTATCGGAGCGGGGTCCGATTGCCAATCTGCAATAGGGGCTTATCTTGAACGATAGGCAAAGACGGTTCTTCCATATTCCAGGTAGTCTTAGCGCTCAACTTGCGGTAGATAATCCATCCATGTCATTATAACGCGTAGAGTGGGTAGAAGTCGTCGTGGTCCGAAGTCCGATAGGGAAGCATGGCCCAATTAAGTGTTCGTCAAATCGGGTCGCAGGCATACCGCGTAACGATTACTAACTTCAATATGGCTCCTATCGGCAATATGACTGTTAGAAGGTCTTTCAAGTTCAACATACAATATAGGATACGAGTTAAAAAATTATATAATGATGAAATTTAATTTGATCGATCAATTTGCAATTTATCTCATAGCATTTAACTTCAAGATTCGGACAGGTGCTTCAATGTCAACCGGGATATAGGCCACCATTGCACTACGTATTAGCGGAGTGTCACTTCACTTTTGCCGTAGCCGTCAATGTGACATTCAAATTTAATAAACATATCGGAAATGAATATTCTGCTTGTCCGTCAAATCCCGGAAATCCGTATCAGTATGGGTCCTGTCACCGCTTGCCTCATCGGTAGCATCTCTCCGACGGTTCTCCCACCAACAGTAAGCAGCATAGATAATGATGATGATCATGGACAAGACGTAGCTCCCGAGGATGGCTGCAATACCGAGAGGATAAAACGGCGCCTGTGATGATTTGAAGAATTGGGGTGCAATAATATTCGATACGCAGTAAGCAATGAAAATGATCGCATTCACTGTGACTTTCTTGGTGTGCCCTGCCGTGTTGGCGGTATTGATTCCGAGGCTGACAATGTAGGGTCCCAGATAAAAGTAGGACATATAAAGTGCAGCAAGGCGACCGTTGTAGTTATCTGAAGGCAGGGTGTAGAGGAAAACAGATGAGATAAGACCAACAACGATACCAAAAAGAACCCAGACGACGCGACAATGTCTGTGAGGAATGTATTTGGCGCAAAGAAAGACAGAACCATTGCAAATGTACGAGGACATTGTCTGCATTATTCCTGTGGGCATGGTTAGAAGGGTGGAGCGCTGTGAAGAGTATCCCAACCCTTTAATAACAAGGGGGGCGAAGTTGGTCAAGCCGCCATTTGGAATGGAGATCATGATGTTGAATAGGAACATTAACCAAGTCTTGGGATCAAGGAGAGCTTCGATAATTTGGTCCTTCTTGAACGTCTTGTTCTCTATTCCAGTCTGGTCTGCGCGGATCTTGTCGATGATGATAGCTTTCTCACGTTCCGTGACAAACTTGGCCTTGACGGGGTTATCAGGGAGAAAGATGCCAACCACGACCGCCCAAGCAACTGTCATGGCCCCTGTAATCCAGAACATGGCGCGCCACTGATGGTCCCCGGAAAGGAAACCAATTCCCCAACCAATCGGGCCAGTGAAACAGACCGAAAGACCAGTCAACATTAGCCCAGTTCGAATCGGCTGGTCTCGTCGCGTGTACCACATGCCAAGAATCAAAAAGTTTCCAGGGACGATTGGGGCTTCAAGGGCTCCTAACAGGACGCGAAGAGCGATCAACGTCGCAAAATTGTTGGCAAATCCAGTAGCAATCAGAATAACTCCCCAGGCCAGCTGCGTAACGCAAAGCAGCTTCGCGATCGGAAATCGTTGCAATAGAGTGCCACTTGGAAGACACCAAACCAGATAGCCAAACTATGATTCGGTTAGATGAAGTTTCAAATTGTGAATGGCCAATACTTACGTAAAACGCACTCCCAACCCAGCTGTACCTATCTCCAGTCAATCCTGTATCATCGCGAAACCCGTACAGAGCAGCCGTAGAAGTAGTCACCTTGTCCATTGCTCCGAGGGTCACATTAAACCAAAGGAGAGGCACAAGGCGAAGGTCTAACTTCCAGCGGAGCCTGGACCATTCTTCATCGGTGTAGGCATTTTCACCCTCAAGATGGTTGGCATATTGTGCGGCAACATCGGCATTCTTGTCGATTTTGTGGCTCAGTTCACCAGCACTGACAGATGTGACATTCTCGAGGTCATTCTTGATGTCTTTTCGAGAGCCTGACATGATGGCTAAGGGATTCCTATTCAAGGATCCAACGGGCAAATAGCTTGTTGTTGGCTCAAATGTTGGTAGGAACGGATCGCGATGACAAGGGCTACGTTAAGGCAAGGCAGCGAATGATGTAAAGAGGCCAAGAGGCTATTATGGCATGCTCAGAGATTTTCAGACATTTATCGCCATGCGATTTCTTTTCTTGGAAAAAGAGATAAATATGAAAGCAACAATAGATGAATAAAGGAAAGGTAGATAGACTCTAATATGGTCAGTCTACACAACTACAAAGGCAGACTAACCAGGATTTTGATAGCATTGGTGTTTTCGGCTGCGGGCGCGACACGACAATGAAAGCGTTATCACGTAGTGGGGAACAGCCCCTTGTTCCCACAGCAGAGATAGCAGGGATCCAGGTATCTGTCAGACTAGCGTCATCTTGACACCCCCGCTTGTGGCCATCGCTGATTGGTGAAGCCATCCCCGCAGCCCATAACCCCGCTCTCACAGATTTGTCGGACTCGCCATCCCGAATGTCCGATAAGCCTACCCTATACCGATTTTGTCTTTTTTTGAGGATGGACCACTTGGTTATAATGTATGTGTCCAACAATCATATAGAAAGTGAACTTAAAACTTGGGATGAAGTACGCACGCCCTTGCATCTATCTTACTCAAGAATTATCAAGAATTAGCCTGGATAAACCCTTTCCACATACCAGCTCTGCAAATTGGTTTCTGATACATTTTGCAAGAGGTAGCCCGCTGAGGGGTAGAGTTCGGTCATCGGAGTTTCGGGACCGACTTCTAAGTACACACAAATCGGAGTCGAAAGTGCGACAAGTCGGACATCCGCTTCTTAGAAGCAGGTTTTGTAGTGCTACCGGGATAGGTTGTAGAGGTCGAACAGCGATTCTCGGCACACACCCTTATGTCCACATGAAGTATTTATTCCAGAGATACTATGTTGCTGTTCCGCATCACTTATAATATCTAAACACATAAAAAGTTCTATCGCCATGCCCGCCATCAAGATTTCGTTAGAAGAAGAGCAGAAACAATTTGAAGCTGAAGTGGCTTCAATTGAACAGCAATGGACTTCGCCTCGCCAATCGCATCTCAAAAGGTGTGTATTCATTTGTGTGATTCTGGTTAGGCAATGCCGGAAACTTACCGTAAACTAGGCTATATAATGCACGCACGATTGCTGCGCTAAGAACGACAATCTCTACTTCTGGGCCTTCATCTACACAAGCCCTGAAGCTTTGGAGCCAGCTTCAAGAGCACAGAAAAAATGGCACAGCTGAAATGACATTTGGAACCACTGATCCTGTCACCGTCTCTCAAATGGCCAAGACACAGCAAACTGTTTATGTTTCGGGAGCGCTGTGCGGCTTCTCGGAGGTAGCGATTCCCGGCATGGACCATGCTGACTACCCCTGGGATACGGTACCAAAGGTGGTGGCCAAGATAGCCAAGTCGCAGCTCTACCACGACCAGCGACAGAGACAATTCCGCCTCCGGCATCCTATTGAGAAGCGGGCCGAGTTGGAACATTGGGACTACCTGGCCCCGATTGTAGCCGATGGCGACATGGGTTTCGGAAGCTTGACAACAACCATGAAGATGGCCAAGGAATTTGTTGATGCAGGCGTGGCAATGATTCACATTGATGATTTGGCAATTGGCATGAAGAAGTTTACGGTTGGCCAGGGCCGCACCATCGTGCCGACCAGCGAGTACCTGGACAGGCTCACAGCTGTTCGAATGCAGTTCGACATCATGGGCGCCGAAACAATGCTTCTGTGTCGATGTGACACCGATCACTCAGAATTCATCACCAGCGTTATCGACGAACGCGACCATGAATACGTCCTTGGTGCTACCAAGCCTGTTGAGCCGCTCAAGGACTATCTCCTCGCGGCTCAGGCTGAGGGTAAAAATATTCGCATCGCAAGAGATGAGTGGAAAGAAAAGGCAGACCTACAGACGTTTGATGAAGCTGTCAAATCAGTGGCGTCAGGGAGCGAATATGATGCATACATTGCAGAGGTCGCAAAGGAAAAATTCCGCTCTCTGGCTACACGCCGCGATATTGCTAGAAAGACCGTTAGCGAGCCAGTTTTCTTTGACTGGGATCTTCCAAGGTCATCCATGGGCCAGTACCTGTTTAAATCGTGCGTGAAGGCCGTGGTTGAACGAGCCCTTGCGGCAGCTCCGTTGGGTGATGTAACCTGGGCTCGCATGGATGCGCCGGTCTGGGAGGACATCGTGGAATTCCACACCGAGGTCAAAAAGGTGTATCCGGAGCGTCTCTTTGCATTTGGATACACGGGAGATTATGATTTTGGCAAAGCTGGATTCTCCAGTGAGCAAGTGAAGTCTCTACCCCGGGACTTAGCCAAGATGGGAGTCTGTTGGCAAGTGCAACCGATTTGGAGTCTGCAGGGGCTCAATATGGTGACAGAGAAGTTTGGACACATGTGGGTAGATGAGGGCATTTCAGGATATATCCGGGATGTGCAGAGCCCTGCGTTGGCCAAGGAGCCGATCGTAGATGGCTTCGAGAAACTGAGCTGGTGCGGTGGATACCTAGCAGACGCATTTTTCGAGACGGTTGCAGGACTGCCCATTTCCGAGTTGTAGCTGGTTTGTTGCTTGAAAGAACCGGAATTTACACCCCTAAAACAATCATTTTGCCCATTCAAGACTCCGCAATTCCATCGCGTGGTATGCTTATCTGGTCGGAGATAAGATGGGTCTTCATTCCGAAATTGGAAGATTATCTGCGTCGCGGGCGCAACCCGGTCGGCGGCTAATATTGATCCGACTCCAGACTAGTGGCTATCTTTACCCTTCCCCTCCTCTGTAACATTGCATTTCGGATGATAGTACAGTTAATGCTTACTGTCCAATCAATAGTATCATTCCATTCAGTCGAGAATCTGCGCCACAAACCCGATTAGTTGGATGCTAGCTGACAGTCCATGGCGGCAATTAACCAGGCGCGGCGCGAGCGGGTGACGGCGCGTGAGCGGTCCCCATCACCCAGCGAGGAGCCTCCGCCAAAGAAACAGCGACTCCTTGCCTGCAGGTATGGCCCCATTTCGAGTGTCTTCCGAGAGGAAAATCTAATAAGCCTATGCAATTAGGCGATGCCGTCACAGAAAGCAAAAATGTGACGATACAAGACCCTGCAGCAACTGTCAGAAATCTGGAGAGGAATGCATGCCTACCGAACCAGCGATGCGTCCTCAAGTTGACAACGAACACGTTAAGGCTCTGGAAGACAGAATAGCGGAGCTCGAATCCATGAATCCTGGACAAGGCCTTGATCATATGCGTACATCCAGCCAAGATGTGAATTCGAATTGTAATGCACGAAATAAGACTCCGTTGGGCGATCATCCTGCGTTGCCGACAAACAACATATTTCCACCTACCTACATGGAAGAGATAACCAAGGTCGGATACTCAGAATTATCGGAGTTATCGAGTAGGACAAGCGGCTCACCCACTGAGCACCGACTTAGTTCTGCTCTATCCCAATCGTACCACTCTCCGCTTGATGTTTTTGGCCTCGACGACTCTTCGGATTGTGATATTGACCATGCCATACCTGGCCTGATCACATCACCATCAACGCAACGGGAGGAATATAGCCATGTCACATCGGAAGGCTTACTCAATACCAGCCATAACACCTCCCAAGATCGAGCCCAGATGTCCCAATGCCTAGTTGCAGAGCTGCCACGGGAAGTCGAAGACGCTCTTTTGAATACTTATCGCGATCGCGTCCAGTCACAATCCCCATTCTTCTATTGGAATGAGCTTTTGAGGTGGAACTCGGAGTGGAAGAAATGTCCACCTTCAGAACTTTCTCGTCATCTTTGGCAGGGATTCTTCGTTAATCTTGTATATTCGACAGCCCTGTTGGTGCTTCCATTAAGTAGAGTGGGCAAATCAGATTCTCGGGCGTTCTACAAGAGTGCCTTGGCACTTATGCCTGCCGTTCTGCAACAGCCTAATCCTATCCTTCATGCACAAGCATACCTACTACTTGGGATGCATGCTCTGCACAGAAGTTCCACGCAACGCATTCTGTCTCTAGCATCGACGACGATGCGCTACTGCGTTCAACAACAATTTCATTTATCAGAAACCGAGGTGAAGCCAACTTCAGCACCTGCAAGGTTGGAAAACCAACTGCGTCGCCGATGTTTCTGGTCTGCGTATGCCTTTGACCGATTGGTCATGTATTCATTTGACATCCCCCCCAGCGTTCCCGACGCAATGATTACCTTGAAGCTTTATTCCAATGTCAACGACGATGAAATTTTTGCTTTGGCGTCGCAAACACCTCCAGAACAGGAAATTCCTGATTCCAACGTATACACTTGCGTTTCCTCCTCGCTGCACATCCTCCAGTGTCGGCGCATCCAATCGGAGATTGCTGCCTACACTCTCCGCTGGGACTTCAAGGACCAATTCGCGGAGTCTTCTGACTGGAGAGTCCGAATCCTCGCTGAAATGGAGAATTACAAGTCACGAGTGCAGGCCTTCTCCGACCCTGGGGCTAAAGGCCATACTTCACATAGATGGCTCGCAATGATATACCATTACACACTACTGAACCTCTACCGGCCAACTAAGGATAATGTATTGGGCCCTGCCGGAGATTGGTCGGTTCAAGCAAGCACACAAGCATGCTTGATATTTCGAAAGTCACAAATGGACCGCAAAATTGCACAGGCATGGTTAGGGGCAAGTATGGGCATTTTCATAATAAAATGAGTTGTTACTAATGCTTTTGCCAGCTCCTTGTCCAATTCCAATCTGGAATTACTCTTCTGTACTGCTTCTGGGCAACGCCCCCGAAACATCGGTCAGGAAACTACCGTTCTGCCGAGGTTTTGGATGCCTTAAGAGCGTGTTCGAATATTCTTGCCATAATGGCCGACCGATGGCCTAAAGCAGATTGCCTCAGAGATGTTTTTGAATTGTTAGCGCATGAGATCCCACTTATTCATCAGCCCGAGAGGCCCCAGGTCCGGATTTCGCAAGAAACATCTAGATCTATACTGGAGAAGCTCCCCCAAGTTCGAAAATTAGTTGTTCATCGACCAATCCTCCGAATGTTGGATGAAATGGCTACTGAGGACTTGCCGAATACGAAGTATTCTGAACCAGCAACCGCAGAAATTGCCGAAAATATTGCCATGGACTTGTCTCAAGCGGACACACCAATAGTAACGGATAGGTTAGAAATCACCTCCGGAGGTCTGTCTTTTGAGATGCCCTTTTCTGCAGACCAGATATATCCAGTAGAGAGACCTATTGCAGCGATATCTAGTATGGGGGCTGAGGAGTTCCTAGAGTTTCCTCGTATGTTGGATTTTGACAACTGGCTTGAGCCAACTGGCGCTGAGAATGGGAAGGATAATTGAAAAATCAACTATTGACTCAAATTGACTCAAATTGACTCAATAAGGCAGCAAACTGAGGAATACATTGATCGCACAGGCCTAGCCTAGCATGGCTACTATCGCCATCCGCGTGAGGTGGCCACCGCGGCTAGCCTTGGATAACTTCAAACCTAAGGAGGCTCCCCTCAGCCGACCGGGGCAGCTAGTTAGCCGTAAAAGCATCTACAGAAGAGACCTAGATCCCTGAATTGAACACAAAAAGAGCCCCTAGGCATCTGGAATCATAGCCATATATTCAGAATAGAGGTAAGGCATGTCTTTATTGCCTAAAGATGGACCAATTTTGAATGATGTTTAGCAGTATATTTTGAACTACTTATAATTGAAGATATGGCTAGGTATCCCACCCTACCCCTAACTGCTAGTGAAAGTTGGTCTGAAACCTTTTTGCAGGGGCGTAAGATTTTAAATTTCTTTCGTATAATCCCAAAATATGGCCCATAACTTCCACTGCAGATTCGGGGATGTTTCTCTCGCCTGTTTCGCAAATCTGATTGTTTTCGTACGTTGCAAAACTAGGTATTTGGTCATCAGTCCATTTTCGACATAATCCAAGGACTCTTCGCCTCGAATGCGCACCAAAACTATAGCTAGATTCAATTCCCCTTGAAGGCTTGGGATCGGAAGATGGTTCGCGACAGGCGACGAGCCCTCTAATTACCTCCCACTGGATGGACCGTGGATATTCAATACGGTTTAAAAAGTCGTATATTCGAAAAAGGCCCCGCAAACATATCCGCCGTGTTTGTTTCGGAGAGCAGTGATTTTCAGCGCGAGCACACCATCCGCCTGTTTTAGATCGACACTTGACGAGAATCGCCCGGCTGGGGTAGTATGAGCACGGAATAAAGTGTATATCAAGTCAAATATAATCAGATATTATAACAAGATGACCTTCCAATGTCTTATGGGTTTGTTAAGCAGCACTCTCAAAACAATAATACGACTTGTGTTGACCGACATCTCGGAACATGCGTGGTTTCAACAATCCCACACGAGGGACCCACAATCCTAAAGTTTTTACTCTGGAGACATGCACTGAGAGTTTGAGATTAGTGGGGCAAGAAGCATCATTAATGTGTTTCTGTATGGATATATGTTGTTGTGTATGATTTCGTGTATCGATATGCCATCACTATGTGATTTTCAGCAAGAGACGTACTCTAATGCCTGACTTTATTTAGTCAAAAGTTTTGTATACTACAATTCGCTGGTCAGTCTTCGGATAGTGAGTAAAACGTGCGTCGTATTTTGGGTTTTATTAAGCTTCTGCATTGCATTAATCTGATATCTTTGGCCCATTTATAGTAGCCACCGGGGCTTGATGCCAAATTGGTAAGCGCCAGTACGATGCGGAATATACATTCCTGCTTGAAGTACGGTTGTAGAATGGATTTCGTGAGCTTAAAAAGCTTATATTATTGGCTTTCTATCCAATAGGTCGCTCCCCATTAGAGAGTTAACATCACCTTTAACTTTTCAAAGCCTTATAATCACCCATAATTAGCTTTGGATGATGTCAATAATACTTATGGGGCTATCATATAACCTCTTGCTATAATTCTCACTTTCATTACAAACTTGGATCATTTAGTTAGTGGATTCCTAATTATGTATACTTCTTAGCTGATGTCCGTATATGCTACAAGTCTGCCAGTAAACTAAAGAACGCCGTATTGAAGAGGTTTCAATATGTTTCACAACAGCCAACATGTCAGGATTCTCCTCACTTAGAGCTTGAGAAGAAAGAATAATAATTCTATAATTCCCAATGGATTGAATAATAAAATAAAATCAGTTGGATAGCCTCATATGCCGCTTACTAAGGCTTGCTTTTATTCCGGAGGATCGGAACTTTAGTCCCCACTGGCCCTCAATCCGCATTTCCCGATTGAGGCCAGAACATCCTTAAGCCAAGGGAAGAATGATGCACTCAAACTACCGCTTAGTAATTTTATTTTCAAGATGGTTAGCAATGCGGATATATAAAGAGAAAAAAACCGTTCAAGAGTGAATCTAGACAACAGATCATAACTCAGGGTTTCAAAATTCACTTGGACAAAATACACAATGGGTATCGGCAACGGAAACGATTCTATTATTTACAGAGACACCCAAGTTGTTGATAATGTGCTTAGAAATCCCCCCTCCGGTATAAAGCTGATCATTGTTGGCGCTGGCCCGGGCGGCTTGTTGACTGCCATCGAATGTTGGAGAAAAGGTCATGATGTTGAAATATTGGAAAAAGCACCGGAACCGCCAAGGCTAGGTATGTGTTCTCAAATCATGAATTACTTTACTGACCAGAGAGTTTGTAGGTGACGTTGTGGCTCTTGGACCCTCTGCATGGTCTACCCTTCGCTATTACCCAACAATGTTGCAGGAATATCTCCAGGTGGCTATTGACACGCAAACGGCGCCATGCTACTTGAACGGTGACCCGGTAGTTGAGCCATCAGAGTTTGAGTGCAATCGCCCTGGCGTAGCAAAACATGCTGCCTACCCGATCCGGATAAGTCCAATTATGGGACGATCTGACCTGGCCAATCTGTATCTGCACCAAGCAGAAAGATTGGGGATTAAAATTACTTGGAATATCACAATTGTTGACTACGTAGAAGATACAGCTGAAGGATGCGGAGTTGCCATCGGAAATGATGGGAAGGAGTACCGAGCCGACGTAGTGATCGCTGCAGACGGTATCGGATCTAAATCGCACAAGTTAATACTTGGGCAATCAGTCCGTGCCGTCGAAACTGGTTACTCAGTCTACCGGGCCGCGATAAGAACTGATGAGTTACCAGACACCTCATCGATCAAGCAAGTTGCGGAGAGCTTGCCACGTTCGCAAACTCGTTTTTACGCCGGGCATTGCCACCATGTGGTATTGGTTCTGTCTTCTCGACTAATATCCTTCATCGTTACGTTGCCTAAAGTTAGACATTCGTTCAGGGTCGGTAATCTCGACGCTAATTAAGAACAGGATAATCGAGACGATGCAGCAGAGTCGTGGGTTTCCAAAGTCACTGCCGAAGACCTAATACAGAGGATCCCTAACTTTGAGGACATTGATACATTAATTACTGATGCCATTAAATGTGTCCCCAATGGTTCCATTGTGGCATGGAAATTATGTATGCGTGATCCCCAGCCTACATGGACCTTGAAGACTGGTCACGTTCTTCAAGTTGGCGACAGCGCTCATAGCTTTGTCCCGACTGCAGCAAATGGAGCCACAATGGCACTTGAGGATGCCATTTCTTTGGCAGAATGCTTGGCCCAAGGTGGAAAGCGGGGACTTCTGACTGCAATCAAGATCAAGCTTTGCGGTTAGTTTCGACGTCATCTTTAAACCTCTATTCCCAAATGATTTGCTTATACTAATGGACGTGCTGTTGATAGAAAGGATCGTGTGAGTCTTGTACAGTTGATGGGACTATTGAACCGTGCTATTTGGCACCAGCATTCTTCTGAAGGCATTAGGGAGTTTGCTAAAATGAAACAAGGGAAGTGGCTTTGGGCGCATAATGCCGAATCGTATGCGAAAAACAATTTCCAGCGAGTCAAAGACTATATTGAGGTAGATGTGGTTTTTACAAACACGAACCTGCCACCAGGCCATCAGGCCAAGTCTTGGACCCTAGAGGAAGTGATTCGTAAAGAGCAGTCGGGTATTCTTGAAGACCCCACCGAAAATGGAGACTGGGGTGTTCTGTGATACCCTCGTCTTGGAGATACACAATCACGATAGGTGTTAGCCGTTCATAGGTGCTCAAGAATTATATATATTGATGCATTATTTACCATTGTGCAATGAAATTGTGTGAATGAAAATGTGATATTAAATTTACCTTCGAATGCCTTAATATAAAGATTCACTTGTCCACATAAAATTCGTACCTGTTTTAACCAGATATCTTTCTTGAACTAGTCAGGCTGCTGCTGTAGAAGAATCAGAAATGAATTAGATACACAGATGACAGGTGCACTGACACAATAGCTTAGGAATAAAGCAAGTTTGGTAGACCACTCCATCTATAAACCGAAATATGATACCAGAGCCTAAACTCGTTATCCCTGGTCAGCAGAGCTCGTGGCCCATCCCACCCCAACAGTCGACCACTACCCACGACAGCCACATGGTGAAGGTCCACAACGGCGCCCAGGCAGGAGACGACGGCGATAACAGTACAGTCACTAAAATGATCATGGATATTGTACCTAATGAGTCGCCCATGGGATGAATGCGTATCAGTTGTTGTTCAAAATAGATATTGAGGTCGCTCTGCTGTGGGCTTGGGCTATCATCGCTGCTTGGACGCATCTCACATCCGTATGTACGGGAGACCACCAATGTAGATACTAACGGTTAGGAACTTAGGAGGAATTTAAGAATCTCTAGAGATAATCCAAGACAACTATGCTTTGTGGTGCAGACGCTGTATTGTTGGGATGTTGAAGTGGGCGGCAAATTGTACACCATATTGCCATTGTGCCATGCACAAGGACCCAGAAATAAATGGAGCATCGGTAGCGCAGACTACGCAAATACAGGAATCTTGGCTGTCCGCATCATCTTTTTACCGTTGTCTTGGTGGAATAAGTCCGTTCAGTACTCGTCAACGTCCTAACCTAAATTGGAAAAACCGGCAGCTGACTCCGTCTCCAAGATTCATCCCGGAAACCTGGCTCCTTTTGCGATTTAGATGTGATACACTCGGCATGGTACATTCAGTAGTCTCTGAATAGAGTGGATCGATTTGACGCGATTTGAGTCGATAAGTTTGAAACAGGGTAAAAAGATTGATGATGCTGTCATGTGTGGGGTGGTTAGCAGATCGCCGAGGTATAAATTTATCGCCGAAGTGACGGAAATAGACCTTGACCGTGTAAGACTAGCACGCCAAGGCTGATAGCTCATAACGATGGACCCTGCTAGTGGGCTGCTAGTAGCGACTTGTAAGTTGCTTCTTTCCCCTTTCGCAAATGCATCATAGTGATACAGACCCGATGCAGATTACCGTTGACGCTGGCGACTGCGGTCACGTAGGCCATAGCCTGCCTAGCCATCTTTATAAAATGCCTTGAGCACTTCGCCAGATCATGAATGTAGTTCAGTGCCCACCAAGCCATCCATTACATCATCCAAGTCTCTGACAGTGGTTTTTCATAATGAGTCTCCCCGTCAATGGTCACCCAAACACAATTGCCAATAGTCGAACGCTCGTCATTGGCGGTACTTCAGGCCTTGGAGCAGCCGTGGTCTCGGCCGCACTGGCAAATAGCGGGAGCGTGCACATATCATCCTCCAACCCAGAGAAGATTACCTCCAAGATCAACGAGTTTAAAGCCCTTTACCCCGGAGCTCTCGTCACTGGCACTGCCGCCGATCTGTCCGACGAAAACAAGCTAGAAGAGAATGTAAGGCGTATACTCAAGGAAGCCTTCAAGGCTCTGGGTGGCCCAATTGACCACCTCATTTACACTGCGGGCGATGGGTATGAAGGCAAGCCGCTCTCTGAGCTTGACGCCAAGACTTACTTCAAGAAATGGAACGTCCGATATCTTGGCCCATTACTATTTGCAAAGACCATCAGTGGCAGCCCGGGCACCTATCTGAAGGTCAATGCCGCCTCGTCCATCACCCTGACCTCCGGTGGCCTCGCGCACAAACCTATTCCTGGTGTCGCCGACTTCATTGGCTGGGCTGGAGCGGTTGAGGCTACTGCCAGAGGCCTCGCGGTCGACCTAGCCCCAGTGCGTGTTAACGTCGTCGCTCCAGGGGCAATTTACACCGAGATGCTCGCTACGCTGGACGAGCCCATGATACAAAAGTTTGGAGAATCAACTTTGGTGAAGAGAATTGGCACTGCGAGTGAGGCTGCCGAAGCTTACATTTTCAGTATGCGATCTGCGTTCTTGACTGGCCAGGTTATTAACGTTGATGGTGGTGCTTTATATGCTTAGGCTTCTTGTTGAAATCCGTCGACACCCAGCTTATGTTCAGGCTTTCTTTATTTAGTATATATCTCCATATAACTAGTATTTAGGTTTAGTCCGAGAAACAAGAAAGATGCTCAACCTCAGTATTTCCAAGATCGCCCGTCTAGACCAGTAGATCGCATCCAGATATAAATACCCTTTTTTATATGACAATTCTGATGTCTTCTGAGTCATTTATAGTAAACTCCGTATAACTATTACTGATGATTTGGTGTGGATCACCTCATCTAGTGGTCAACATCGTTGGCAGATGTATTTCTTCTCGAAGTTGACTTCTCCGTTCTGAAAGCGCAATGCAAAAGCTGCGCCATCGCCGGAGAACCATTCTTCATCCTCAAATCGAGGTGCAAATTGATTGTCAGGATGGGCTCGAAAGAGAACTCCAAATATTTCTTTAGGCACTTCTCCCTCGACGACAACGTTATTTACAACGCCTTCAAATCGAACGGGTTCCATAAACCCGGCAAAATATGTGTCTTTGCCCTTCGGCTAAGCCTGGCCTGGCTTTGTTCTTGTGGTCAGCTGCCTGACGAGTCTGGCTTCGGTGACATCCATATTGCTGAATTTTCTAATATTGCTGTTGATTTTGATTTTTATCCTTCTGTATCGCATATTCCTATTCCTATTCTTGAGATAAATCTCTTTATAGAAAATCTAGTGTCTTTCAGAATTCCGAAGTAGCCCTGCGTTGCCACTTTTTGAAGATCCCCGATTTAACCCCGACTCGTATTTATCCGTTCACACAGGATTAGTGATATCCCTCGTTTGGACGACCTGACTTTCTATGTCTGCTCAATTGGCTGGGAGCAAATCCTGATTTCCCCGGATGGTAGCCCCGCCATTGGCCTCAGTTTGTGTAGAAGAAGCCCAATCGCCCTACAAGCCAATGGGAAGAAAGCCATTTCGAAGAAAGGGAAAAACAAAACAGCCAAAGTTCCGCTTACTCAGGCGGAACTACATGGGCCAGAGGCAAAGTAAGGAATCCATGAGTGCCACACCAATTGGCGCAGGTTCTTTGTTTATCCAAAGATAGATTAAAGGGTTACCTATTGGTTCAATATTTTATCCCGTAATTTTAACTTGAAACGACAACCTTACCACAGGTAGGTTCATAGCCCACCCTGAATTGCAGCCGTCTTTGCCAGGCTGGGCTGATTAATTGGTTAGTAAGGAGCCATGTGGGTCACCTTTCATAATCATTAGCAGCCAGTCTTGCACTCCAAGCAAGCAATCGAGGTCTGAAAATCTTCTCAATTAAATCTCACATCATCGGCTACCGGGAGTTTCCTCGACATCTCTGCTAGCAAATGTTTTATTAACCCGTAAAACCGTAAAACGCTGTCTGCGAGATATTTTATGAGTTACGGACAGATCGCCAATCCCGGCTGTGCGGATAAACCCAACCAGGAAACCGGACTGGACTCATCGGATTCAGACGCGGGACACGTCATGCCTGAAGCCAGGCCCTCAAATCAATTCCCCTACGGCTTGCGAAGAGTACATAACAAATTAAATCAACGGCGACTGACCGATAACACTGGTGGCGGAGATGGGCTGACGGATCCTCCCTCTGATGATGGTTGGGGTATCAGGTCTGCATATCTGTCCCAAAGCCGCCCCATCGCCAATACCTCTGGATCTCAGGGTGCCCCAAAGCGGACCAGACAAATACATGAACATCCACAGCTTGATCGCCGTGCCTGGTTTGATCCAAATGATAGAGATGGCAAACCCAGACTTGAGGCCACGCGCCAAGCTGGTCGCATGGTGCATCTCTTCATTTCCACACGGAAGAATCATGCGATACTGACAATATTGTAGGCTCATTCAAAACGTGCAATAACTCCCAACCCTACTGAGAGTGAAAATATGCTCGCAAATTTTGATTTTGACTCTTTCCTCCACGGCGGTGTGGAAAACAAACCTTCGGATTCAACAGCACGTTCATAGATATTCTGGAGAAACCCCTCGATGGACTGGGATTAGTTCAAGGGCCGAATTCGCTTGATTAATTGCGCTCTGCTTATCAAAGAGCCTGAGTGTTTTACAGAACGGCAGAAGAAACCCATTGGCGTTGTGGGGCTTCACGGCCCAGTAACCTGCGCAGATACTCCAGGGTGACAGAAGTGAGGCATCATCCGTCAAATTACCCTATGGCAGATCATAACCATGTAAATATTGCACTTGATTACATAAATAAATGAGAATGAAATATTAAAAATTACTTCTATAATTTTTCTTTATTTTAATGTTCAATTCTTAAAGTAATATTGAAGTGGAAAATCTATTCATTAATTAACGTTTGTGTGTTATTCTAAGCTCGGTAGATCTTTTTGTTTTCTTTCTAATCTTCAAACACTACCCTATTTCACTACCTAGGGATAACGCATATTAGATGCCATTCTGCGTGCTGGCTCAGGGCTGCTACCAGCATTCCAATAGAGTGTATTCACAATACCAAGATTAAGAGGTTGGCCAAAAGTTCAATGGCTAGAGCACCGTGCTCGGTGCTGGGGCGTACCAATCATCAATCTCTTTTTTTTATCAACTATTCATCTTCATGGGCCATAATGTCCGCGACTCTTAGAACCTCGTAAACTATTGAACTAATGATATAGGTTTGGCACTACCAAGTTGATGGAATGGGATAGGGATTATGGACTTTCTCAAGTCGCAAGGCGTTCGGAGTCCAGTATAAATATATGGGTAAGCAGCGACTTTATACTCTTGCACCGTAATCATGAATCTTACTAGAATGCATAAAAAGCCCCTTCTGTCAACTCTCCAGCCCATTATTCAGTGCTTCCATGATCTACTGTAATCTGCTGGGCCTACAAAACACCGTTGGTCAAAAGCTTCATGAAGCGCAAACAAAGTTCTGTGCAAGAAAAGTATTGGTATCTTTCTCATCTTCTACCAATTACACCATGGGTTATCTTTCACGGAGCAGAAAAATGCACGTGTGCGCTGCAAGCCACAACATCCGCCGCTAACTTGGCCAAACTGGGGCTCTGAAGGATATTGAAAATAGACAGTTGAGCTCCTGCTTGATTGAAGAGCATGTTGCGCACCTCAACAGCCATAAGAGAATCTACGCCCTGTTGGGACGGGGACTCTTTCAGATCGATCTCCTCGACTGGAACCAAGAACATGTCTGCCAGCATTTTTGCTAGTGCAGATTCCACGACTCGGAGCGCTTCATCATGTGAAATGCACGCGGCCATCTTGGCGGCCAAAGTCTCGCCGCAATCCTTATCCTGCTGGTCCTGTCCGCTCGAGGGAGGCTGGCGATATTTGAGCGCCTGGAAGCGCATGTCGCGTCCAAGATCCTCTTCGACGTCCCAGTGAGGACCTGGACCTGAATTGATTCCACCCATGATGAATTGTGGGCTATAGGGCGACAGGATTGCCGACTCAAGGGCGGCCAGTACTTGATATTCATCAATGACCATGCGTCCCGCTTTAACGAGAGACTTTTGCAGTATCTCAGCTGAAGAAGCTTCGGCAACATAGCCGACGGCATCAACGACTGAGAGATCTATTGATACAGCAGGAAGCCCGCATTGCTTCACACGATAGTGAGCTAGCGAATCTTCATAGGCACCGGCGGCTGAGTATGCTGCTTGACTAGGATAGCCCAGAATACCATTGATGGAAGAGAACAGAATGAAGAAGTCGAGATCTCCAGGCAGATTAAATTGATTATGCAAGTTCCAAACACCTCCAACCTTGCTACCGACGGTGGTTCTGTAGTCATCGAGAGTCATCTTCTCTACGAATGAGTCCTGCAGATTGCAAAAGCTTTGTCAGTTCAATGCCACACGGTTGTAAAAGTAGCTAAAAGCGGTATTGTACTTACACGCAAAACAAAAGCAGCATGGACTAGCCCTCGAATGGGCGGCAGCCCTTCTTCAGCGCAAGTTTGAATGGCCTTAGCAACATCATCTTCCCTGGCAACATCGCCGCTAACAAGTAGTACGCGAGAGCATCCTGCTTCACGTAGTTCCTGAGCCAACGCAGCGGTTTTCTCGCTCCTCGACGCATTACGAGACATAATAATGAGATTTTTAGCTCCATGTGACGCCATCCAATGCGCCACAGATTGCCCTAAACCACCACCGCCGCCTATAATCAGGTATGATGAGTCGGGAGAGAGACCTACAGCAGCCCTTCGTGGAAGTACAGTAACCATTTCGTCAGGGTCGAGTGACAAGACTGCCTTGCCTGGATGATGCCCCGTCTTCAGCATGTCAAACGCCTTTGCGATATTTCCCATTGAAAAGACGCTAAGAGGATGAATGGGTGAAACCACCTTCGCCTCCAGCAGGCGAATAACCTCTCCTAAGCAGCGATGCACGACCAGTGGCCTGTGCTCCAATAGAGTAGAAGTATCCACGGCTGAGAAGGAAACGTGGCGAGTGAATGGCCGCATTTCCAGTTTGCTGTTTCGCGCCGCATCATATCCACCGATCTGAATGAATGACCCGAGCGGTGCAACTAAGTTGAAACTTTCCTGCAGCAGGGGTCCTTTGAGAGTATTCAATACTGCGTCGACCCCGCGGTTGTTGGTAGCGGCGAGAATCGCAACCCCAAATAATGCGTTGCGGCTATCGAATATGTGATCTACCGGGATGCTATACTGGCTGGTAATCAACTCCTGCTCTTCAGGGCTGCCAATCGTGGCAAAGATTTCTGCATTGAAATGTCGGGCAATCATGATCGCAGCTTGTCCGACGTCTCTTGCCGCATCATGAATCAAGACAGATTGGCCTTGCTTCAATCGAGCAATTTCGACCACGGAGTAGTATGCTGTAAGAAAAGCCACGGGCATTGATGCTGCATCCTGGAAGCTGAGCTGTGATGGTATTGGTATCGTTGAGGTCCACTCAACGATCGCGCGACTCGGCAAAGACGGCCCGCGCAGTATGCAGAAGACGCGATCACCGACCGAATAGCCCTGCTCAAGCGCCTCACTACCAATTCGCGTGATTATGCCAGCGCATTCAAGGCTAATAAGGCGACTTTCTGTGTCATGTAAATTGGTACCGTATGCCTTGGGTTCTATCTCCACCAGGCCAGGTGCAAGACAATCACCCAAAGCATTCGCATGAACATCGTCGCTGAATTCCAATGATCCTGGATACAAGCACAAAGGCCGGTCCTTTTGATAAAATCGTTCCGTGGATACAGAGGTTTCCGTGTTGTAGCCTGCAAGATTAGAAGATATCATCTGATCTCTTGCCACATCATGATAGAATCGTGGAATTAGGATGATGCCATCTCGCTCCGCATATTCGAACTCCCTCGGATTTCCCGCTCCAATGAAGTTGTGTTCGGAGCTCCCGAAGTTACTTTGAAGAACCCGTATTATGGTAGATATTTCAGTATCAGACCATGGATGCCTCTTTGGGTCAAGATCAAGGGTTAAAAATTTGCGACCCGTATACTCTGTTCGTAATGAGCGAATAAAGCCGGGTACAAGACCAACTTCAGGTCTTTCGCAGTCGACGGCGCCACCACGTGTGACCCAAATTAACCCCTTACAGTTGGTGCTCATTGCTTGAATTCCTTCTAGGGCTGCTGAGTCGAGCTCGTACAAAATCGGCTCGTCCATCTCGCCGATGAAAATGCAAATTTTTTCAGCGTACCATGCAGCTGTAGCTGAAGTAGACTCAAGCTCATGGACAATGGGCAACTTGTTATCTTCCCCACGGAAGTAGCTGAGTGCAGCTATAGACTCCTGGAGGCCGTGCATCCAGTCTGAAGGTGGAGAACATGATTTCTTACTTGTGATAATAACCACTTCACCTGGGTCGGCATGCTGCTTTGGGGATACTGGTCCTGGCAACGTTGATATAACCGTAACGGAGGTCGGTATTTCCTCACCCTCAACGTCGTATAAATCAAGGTCTACCCCAGAAAAACCAGCATCCCGAAGATCACGATCTAACACTGACGTGCTTAGCGCAGGTCCGCTGCAAGATGTTCTCTCAGTGTATTCCCCAGAATACCATCCGGGAAGCAATCCATTCACGAATTGAACCTCGATCTGATGTTGTAGATCCTCTGTTAATATCAATGTGCCACCAGGCTTGAGGAGAGTTCGAACGTTCTCAAGTGTGCTGGAAATAGACTTGGTGCTATATAGAACACGAGATGCGATGACAACATCATAAATGCCATTGGAAAAGCCTTGTGTAGTCAGGTCATGTTCGATGTCCAATGCATCGAAAGTTAGCAAGTCTGCCCAGGGTAGAAGGCGTTCCCGAGCCGTTTCAAAAAGAGTAGTCGAGCTATCTGTGTAGTGATACGATAATGCGTGCGGCCCACCCGATTTGACGGTGCCGAGGGCTTCCAGGACATGCCCTGTAATGGCGCCAGCTCCTGCGCCAATCTCAAGGATACGAATACGCGGGTTCTTATGCGCTAGATGGCGTAGTAGCCCGGCAACTTGCGTCCCAACTCTTTTCACGTTAGGTGTTTCCTTGTAGAACGTAGCCAACAGATTGTCCTGGGCCAGTAAGTCAAGTGGTGATACTTTCCCCACCAGTATATCAATCAGTTGGCCACCGATCCGACATATTATCTCGCCGTACCCTCCGGGAGTGACTATTTGGTCGATATCCAAAGTTAGTGCGGAATCATCAATGCTCATTTGCCCAGGAGCCGGCCGATCCGTTGCTCGTTTCATCCACTCATAATGCTTTACCAAGTCCGAGTTTATCCTGTTTACCTTGTCCGGAATCAATGCACTGAGTGCCTGTTTTATAAAATGAATGCAAACGCGCGAGATATCTCGTGAATGATCGTATTCCAGTGGGTCCATATTGAAACCCAGTTGCTTCTGAATCGAGGAAATGGTAGCTGGTGAGCTCAGTGAGATATCGAGCGACCACTCTACCTGGCTACACAACTCTGTCTTCCATGGCTGGGCTTGGTGAGATGAAACATTTTGTCCCAAGGACTGGTACGAAAAGCCTTTTATTTCAAGAACCGCGTCCCCGTCGCCTTCGTTAGAAACGGAAATATCAGCCTCCATTCCTTGGTTATCATCTCGGACAAGTTGAGAATGGACCTTGAGAAGATGCCCAGCGACGTTGCTTATCTTGTTGGATACCCATAAATGTTGGACAGAGCGAGGTACCTTGGGGGCAGATTCATAGGCGACGACCCCTCTCACAGACGAGTATGGAGCAGTAATGACCGAGTCCAAGGTGACAGGATTCAGTACATGATCGCGAGGAAGGTCATTGGGGATAGAGATGTCGGCCACGGACATGGTCACCAAGCTGCGTAGGTCTGAGCCGGACTGCACAATGCTCTTCATATTTTGAAACATTGGGCCATGGGCAATACCAATGGCTCTCAAGTTCGCGAACAGATCAGCAGGCCTGATTCGTCTTGTGTAGCCTGTGATATCGCTGTTACTCGTGGCTGGTTTGAAAGCCCCGGAACTTTCAAGTTCGACTGCGATCAGCCCTTTCGCATGATGAGTCCAGCGATTGTCTGCTGTCACCGTCCAAACCTCAAAATGCTTCCAACCTTGCAGGCTGGCGTCTTTCTCGCCAACTGGGCGCAGTTGCGTTTGGATTTCAATGCCGTCTGAGTTGTCGGGTATCATAAGAGCTTGTAAAAAGTCGACATCCCGCAGCCGGTAGCCTGATATTTCTTGGGCACTCGTCGTCCGATTCATCGTTGTGAGTTGCTTGAGAGCCTCGACAGCTAAGCAAATGTACCCCGCTGCTGGATATAAGATACTAGACTGAATGACGTGGTCTCTGGTCCACGGGGATTCAGATATGCGAAGAGTGTGGCGCCACGACGGTGTCACCAGATTCGATCCTTCAACGAGTGAGCCCAGCAGGTCGTGAGGCGGTTGGGAACGCTCTCGGAGAGCTTTATTGAACCTCGGCTCCACCCAGTGTTTGTTTTGATGGTTCCAGGGATAGGATGGTAAGTTCGGCAGTACTCTTACGAAATGATCTCTACCATTCGGGAAATTAACGGCCTGCGTGTCCACAGGGTAGCCTTCCTGCACCAGGCTGGCGGCGAGTGCCTGCATACTATCTTGTGCATTGGTCTTGCGAACAAGACATCCGTAATATGGTATATCTAGCTCTTCAAACTCAGGTAGTGCAAGGATCTGCTGAATAGGGCCACCCAAGGCAGTATGCGGACCCACCTCGATGATAATGTCCACATTGGAGCTAGAACCTTTCAAGTCATTCAAGACCATGTCAGTGAAAGCCTCAACAAAACGGACCGGCTGTACCAAGCTGTTGACCCAATGCTTGGGAGAAGCGATCTCTTCGGCGCTGGTTATGCGTCCCCCTGTCACGGGGGACGAGAAGGTGACAGAACCTGAGGGTTCTGTGTCATAGACGTTGTCTTCGGATCGGGTTCCCTCCAGCGCTTCAGCATACAACCTTGCTATGCCAGCCATGTGGTGTGAGTGCCAAGCCGTGTCAACCCTGAGGCGACGAGCGAACACTCCCTCCGCGTTAGCCAAGCCTTCAAGCTCAATTATCGCTGGAAGGTCCCCAGCAACCGTAATGCTGGATGGGCTATTGATACACGCCACTAAAGCCTTACCACCAGACATCAGTCTTTTAAGGTAGGATTGTGTGTCCTCCAGTCCGAGCCCTGCGAATCCACAAAATTAGCACTGTTTAGGAACGAAAGACACTACATGAATCAGGAAGGTGCCGGGGTTTTGGAAACATACCAATTGCAATCATTGCCCCCCCGACAGGACCATAAAGGCTCTTGTCGGCTGCCAGAAGTGCACGATAGTATGAGAAGGCCATGGCTTTCTGGTAGCTCAGCGCCCCAACGGCAAAGGCAGCGGCAAGCTCTCCACTTGAATGACTCGTAACAGCGACCGGAACGACTCCCCAGGAACGCAGCAGACGCACCAGCGATATCTGTAGCGCGACACAGATCGGGGTACTGAGAGCAACTGAGTTGATTCGAGTCGCCTCTGCGTCACGTGATAGCTCTTCCATCAAGGACCAATCTGCACCCAACTGCTTCAGGTATCCCTCGGCCTCCTCAATTGACGACTTGTACACGGGATAGGAAGCGACAAGCTCTCTGCCCATGGCATACCACTGAGCGCCCTGTCCCGTGAAAACCATCCCAATTCTTGGCTGGCGAGAACTGCGGATGGGCCTAAATTTGGGAGAACGAAGAGTCTGAATGACTGCTTGAAAACCTGTAGTGACGGGTACCGGGTATGCAGCTGTCCATGGAAACCGGGTTCGGCGCTCACCGAGGGTATACACTAGGCTCTGAAGATATTTTTCTGCATATTCCTGGGTGGATTCACTTTGTTCAAGAAAGTCGCTCAGATTTGATATCATTTTCTGACAGGCCTGCTCATCTTTTCCACTCAGGATAAGAATCTTGGTGTCATTGCGGTCGAGAGGTTGATGGCTATCAGTTTCTGCATGATTCCGATGTGACCCAGATAGACGCGTATGCTCGACCGAATGTGTGTTCAAATGAGCATTTGCGTGTGAATAGTCATATTCAAGAGGTGAAGACAACCGAGGACCTTCTTCCATGATGATATGAGCATTGGCTCCACCGTATCCAAAATTATTGATGGACGCTCGGCGAATCGCGACAGCCGGCCATTTTTCCAACTTTCTGACCAGTCTGAGGTGCCAATCCTCTAGAGGGATTTTCGGGTTGGGCTTTTCAAAGTTGATCGAGGGCGGGATGAAGCCCTTTTCTAAAGCCAGTACCGTTTTAATAATACTTGCTAACCCACTAGCTGCCTCGGTGTGGCCGAGGTTTGTCTTGATAGATCCGATGAGCACTGGCTCGTCCCTGGACGAAAACATCGTGGCAATGGCCCGCGCCTCAACAACATCTCCGGCTTGTGTTCCTGTACGATACTTAGTAAGAGAGCTCTGAAATTATTTACTATTTGGGGAATTTTAATATATTACCGGTTCCGTGGGCCTCGAAGTACTGTGTGTCTTGTGGACTCAAACCTGCATTCTGATAGCAGGTGCGTATCAAATCTTCCTGGGCTTCCAGACTAGGTGTTGTGATGGTTTCTGTCTTTCCATCTTGGTTCAGTGCAGAACCGCGTATCACTGCTCGGATTGGGTCCCCAGCAGCCATCGCGTCTTTCAGGCGCTTGATGATGACCGTTGCCACACCCTCGCCACGACCATACCCGCTTGCACGAGAGTCGAATGCGTAAGATTTTCCATCACCGGATAAGAACCTAATTATCAATCAGTGGTTTGCAATCCAACCGGGATGTGCGCGCATTTACCCTGCAGAACCCAAAGCTTTAAACATATCTGGGTTGAGAGTGAGGTTGGCACCGCCAACGATGGACATATCAGCCTCCCCAGTTCTCAAACTTTGGATTGCCTGATGCATAGACACCATTCCAGAAGAACAGGCCGTTTCTATTGTCATGCTAGCTCCCCTAAGATCAAAGAAATGGGAAATGCGATTTGACATCATTGGCACGCCCGTGCCAGTGGCCATCAGCCTGGGCAAATTATCAGCGTCGCGAAGAAGTCCATCTCGATAATCATGAACAAAGACTCCGGTGAATACCGATGTCTTTGAATTTGCAATTTCGTTCATTGGAAGACCAGCTTTCGATCAAAGGAGAACAAAATGTTAGTAATCATTCCTTGTGACCAAATGGGTTGAAGATGCTCAAGTTCTCACCACTCTCCAAAGCTTCATATACAGATTCTAGCTGTAATCGATACTGTGGGTCCAGAGACTGAAATAAAGAGCGTTAGGTGGCACATAACCTCGTCACTGGAGACAATTCTTACAGACGCGGCTTCACTTGAGTAACTGAAGAAAGCGGCATCAAACAGTCCGACATCTTCCTCTAAGAAATGCGCGCCCTTAACGTGGGTCTAGCAGTATCATGTAAGTATGTTTCTCTAAAGCCTTTATCCTTTCCTTTCTCAGATGGTCTGTATATTAATGACTTACACTATTGAGTCTCTCATTGTTAGGATGGTAAATCCCTTCTGAACTGAACCGAGAGGAAGGGAATGGCTCCCACCCGCTTCTTCCCTCGATCAGCATCTGCCAGAGCTTCTCATTATTTGTCGCATCTCCTGCAAATTTGGAGCTCATGCCAATAATGGCGATGGGTTCAAATGCAAAGGCATCTCCAGTACCATTACTCGTGGCCTCCATCATGTCTTTTTGGGTAATAGGCCAACAGTGTGAAATGTAACTGTCTGGGGCAAACAGGGTTGCACTTCAAGTCGGGCTGGCGTTTCCGTAGGCCAAGCCGGTATATAGCTGAAATAGTCCTGAGAAACTTGACCACCTCGCCAAACAATATTTGGGGGCTAAAGTTTACAGGGTTCCTATGCCGGCAGATGTCTGTGGGGCTGGAGAATCGAGCAAGGATGGGCCGAATTAGCTGGTACCTTGAAATAATTAACTGGTTAACTCAATTGCAAAGTGTTGTCCTTAATCGAGGTAAGTCCTATCGATAAAGAGCACATACCTCTGTTTGGAAGCGATCTCTGAACTCAAGTGCTAAGCCGCCCCGTGGCAAAAATAATCAGATGCAGGAAGGCTTTGAAGTTCTACAGACTCTTCCATCGTAAAAGCCAATTTCGAGCAATAGGGCCCGTAGTGCGCAGGATCGGACAGCGCAGCATGCAAGTTCGGGGAGCGCAGTCTGCAGATTCGGAGATTGCAGCATGCAGGTTCGGGCAGCGAAACCTTCGGCGTCTGAGCCCCCTTGGACTCCGATTGGATTTCCACTTGGTGCCTACAATTCTCAGGACCCTAGAAGGTTTTAGCATTTTTCATTGGCCCGGGGGAGCATGGGCCACTCGTGCCGCCAGATATCCTTGACAGACCAAACCAACCGCGCGGCACAGTAATACGGCCAATTAGCGTCGCCGAACGTACATACCCGAGCCATCAGCATCTTGTGGTTTCGCACTAGTAGTTTCAATGGAAGAAAAGAAGTGATATTTTTGGTGTTTTTCTTCGTGTGGTAATATCCATTACAAGTCGAACATTGAATACGTATCCAAATAGGGCGACCTGACGTGTGTTTCTCCATCATAAACTTGGAGATATCCTTTCGGCACCGCACATCATTTATAGGACGCTTCTGATACTGGACCTTCTGCAAAGTCACCATCCTCACAACTTCAACAAAGCCTGTCCAAATGACGATGCCAGTGGCCCATGTTTCGCCGGCTTCCAAGAGCCTGCTTTTGTTTGGCCATGGGGCCATGTCCTTCGATCACGAATATTTCAGCGACATCCTTTCGATAAACAAAGGTAAAGTCACCGGCCAGTGGGCTCTACATGCTATTGAGGATATCGGAAGTTGTTGGGATTCCCTTTGCAGATCAATACCAAAACTGCAGCAGACTCCAGGGGCGAGTAACGCTCAAAAATTGGCAGAATGGCTGCGGACTGGAGCCATTACACCATCATCGACTGTTGCAAGTCTACCAAATTCCATCCTTGGTCCACTGGTTATTATCGCACAGCTTGTGGAGTACCTTGAGCACATGAACTCTACATTACCCTCCTACCTTAAAGACAGGCAGCATTTTCAAGTTCCTTCGAGCCAGGAGACAGAAACCATCGGATGCTGTCTGGGTGTTTTTAGTGCCTTAGTGGTATCGCTAAGCACATCTTGGGCCCAATTCTTTCATAATGCAGGAGCTGTACTGCGTACAGTCTTTGTATTGGGGGCATTATCGGACGCGCAAGATGCTTCCGACACTTCTGGAGCATCGGTTTCGTTCATGGTATTCTGGAGAGGGGGGCAATCAATTTCTGATTTGAACAAAGTGTTAGAAGCGCATCCGGAGGTAGGCTTACCCTTTCAACTTGATATTCTATTTACTCTCAGCGGGGTACTAATGCACATTTTGATGTTAGGCTTATGCATCAGTCTTATATGACGATAATCGAGCAACGGTGACAACATCTTGTCGCTCTGCTTCAGCTCTGAAGGCTGATATTCAAAGAGCTGGCATCACAGCTAATGAAACTGAGTTTCATGGTCGTTTCCACGCTGGACAGCTTTACGAAACCGACATTCAAGCGCTCTTTATCTTTTGTAAGTAACTTTCACGGCTCATTTAAATCCTAATCACCTCCATCTTTTCCCTGCAGCCCCACAAAAGGCCACAACATTAGATTATATGGCGTGGATGTAATGCCTTTCGTTACTAGCTAGTGCTGACTCTGGAGGCACGAAGGCCGAGATCTGCCCACATTTCAACTCCCGGACGCCTCTTCTCTTGTTTTGCCAACACGCATCAATCGGGACACTACAATGTCCCAGAAGGAGAATCTGCTTGAGACGGCTTCGCGCGCATTCTTTGTAGAACAGTTCAACTGGATCAAGACTCTCCGCTCCGCTGTCTCAAGCTCACTGAAGGACAGAAACTCCCGTGTGATCGAGTTTGGACCGGAGCGGTGCGTCCCACCAACCCTCCTGCGGAGATTGAAGAACCAAATCATCCACGTTAACCTGGAGGATACTGGAAGCAGGGACAGTCACAATTCAAGCTCCAATCCAAACCCAAGCGTGGCTGACGATGATATCGCCATCATTGGCATGTCCTGCAATGTAGCCGGCGCCCAAGACCTAGAGGAATATTGGAAATTACTGCTTGAAGGCAGATCGCAGCATAGAGAGTTGGTCCCGAATGATCGCTTTGTCATGGAGACGAGCTATCGCCCTTACCAGCAGGGAGACGAGAAGAAGAAATGGTACGTAATTTCCCAGATCCTTAGAGTTTTATAAACGTGGAACTGACACGAGGGATCATAGGTATGGCAACTTCATTGACGATCATGATGCATTCGACTACAAATTCTTCAAGAAGTCTCCCCGTGAAGCCCTCCATATGGATCCACAGCAGAGACTCATTTTGCAGGTTGCCTATCAGGCTGTGACTCAGTCGGGATACCACCATAGATCGGAGGCAAATGACCGAATTGGATGTTACATTGGTTGTGTTGGCAGCGACTATGAAAATAACATATCGCACACACCCCCCAACGCATTTTCGGCTACTGGCGCATTGAGATGTTATATTGCTGGGAAAGTAAGTCACTATTTTGGATGGACCGGCCCGGCTATGACACTTGATACGGCGTGCTCGGCATCCACGGTTGCCATGAACCTCGCTTGTCAAGCGATCCTTAGTGGCGACTGCTCTGCGGCATTGGTAGGCGGTACCAATTTCTGCAGTGCACCTCTGTTCTTTCAAAACCTTGCCGCGGGAAATTTCCTGAGTTCAACGGGACAGTGCAAACCATTTGACAAGGAAGCAGACGGTTATTGCCGTGGCGAGGCAATTGGAGCCGTATTTCTCAAAAAGTTGAGTAATGCTCTTGCTGATGGTGATCAAATTTTGGGTGTTGTCTCGGCTATCGCCGTTAACCAGAATCAAAACACCACCCCGATCTTTGTCCCCAACCCACTCTCGCTTACGGATGTATTTCGAACTGCCATTTCCAAATCAGGTCTGGAAGCCAAGGATATCTCTGTTGTTGAGGCCCATGGTACAGGTACAGCAGTTGGCGATCCTGCCGAGTACGACAGCATTCGCCAAGTTTTGGGGGGAGCTGCTCGCTCCGGATTGAAGCCTCTGCAGATAGGCTCTGTTAAAGGTCTGATTGGACATACCGAGGGTGCTTCCGGCGTTGTCTCATTGATCAAGATCTTGCTGATGATGCATGAAAGCCGCATTCCACCACAAGCCAGCTTCAAAGTCATCAGCCCGTCTATCAAAGCTTCGCCATCGGACAACATGGACATCACGGTGGTTCCTCTTCCATGGGAGGATGATTTCAAAACCGCTATCATCAACAACTTCGGAGCAGCCGGTTCTAATGCTTCTATGGTCATCAAGCAAGCTCCAAACGGAGGTCTGGAAACTAACACTATGATATCTTCGCCTGTGTCTTCTTTCAAATGCCCAATCTACATCTCTGCCATTGACGACAAGGCTATCCTAGCCTACACCACAAAGCTGCGCCAATTTCTGAAAACGAAACGAATCTCTGGGGGTCACTTTGGAATTGAAAATTTGGCATTCAACCTCAATCGACAATCAAATTGGTCACTTGGGCGAGCTCTTATATTTGCCACTGAGTCTGTAGACGATCTGGACCAACAATTATGCTCTTATAGGCCGCTCAGTACGCCTAAGGCAAACCCCGTAATTCTGTGTTTTGGTGGGCAGGTCGCTAGCTTTGTTGGCCTTGACCGCGAAATTTTTGAGAAAGCAACCGTTCTGCGTTATTACCTGGATCAGTGCAATATCATTTGCAACTCTATTTGCGGAATAGGAATATATCCGGAGATATTCCAACGCGAACCTATAGCTGACCCTTCAGTGCTTCAACCGTTGCTATTTTCGATGCAGTACTCATGTGCTATGAGCTGGATCGACTGCGGTATTGAACCAGCAGCGCTTGTAGGCCACTCCTTTGGAGAACTTACTGCACTCTGTATTTCTGGAGCTCTAAGCTTGGAAGACGCTATCAAGTTGGTGTATGGCAGGTCTAAAATCATCAAGGACTCTTGGGGTCCTGAAAGAGGTTCCATGATGGCAGTAGAAGCTGACCTGGCAGACATCAAGAGCTTGCTGGCCGCCTCGAACGAGCAGTTGGGTGAACGCCCAAACAACATCGCCAGTATTGCATGTTTCAACGGTCCGAGAAGTTTCACGCTTGCTGGGTCAGAGGCTGCTATCAACGCGGTGGAATACGCTATCTCAACCTACCACACTACCCTCAGACATAAGCGGCTGAACGTAACGCATGCCTTCCACTCCCCACTGGTCGAAGGTTTAATTCCGGAATTGGAGGCTCTAGGCCAGACCCTCACCTTTGGTATGTCCTTTGACCGAGCTATTTTCTTCATTAGATAGTTATTCTCAGAGACCCAGATACTCGGAACTCTCTGAGCATCTTATCTGACATTTTCTATTTTTCTCTTTCAACGTTAACATACGCTGACATACAAACCTTTAGCCCGGCCAACAGTTCCACTCGAGAGAGCAACCAAAGAGCGTCAAGATAATATCTTTTCAGCTGCATACGTTGCCGAGCACATGAGACAACCAGTTTACTTCAATCATGCCATTCAAAGGCTCGCAAAGCAATTTCCACAGGCGATTTGGCTAGAAGCGGGCTCTAATTCTACCATCACTTCAATGGCCAGCAAAGCGCTTGGAGCGCCAGAATGGTCGGTCTTCCAGTCAGTCAATGTGTCAACCAACGCCTCGGCTCTACAGCAACTTTCCAACGCCACTATAAACTTATGGAAGGCTGGTTTGCGGGTCCACTTTTGGCCCCATTCGAAAAGACAAACGTATGAATATGCACCAGTGATTCTTCCACCATATCAGTTTGAAAAACATCGTCAATGGTTGGAGTTCAAGTCGCCCGACAAGCATTTTGCCTTTGATGAATTTGACGTCAAGCCTACTCCAACAGGCATCTATACTCTTTTAACTTCTGGGGACTGCGATGAGAAGAGGTGTCACTTCCGCATCAATACCCAGATGAAGGAATTTACAGATGTCTTGTCCGCATACACCATCAGAAGAACGGCGCAAACCTGTCCATATACATACTTGATTGACCTGGCAGTCCGAGCAATTAAAAGTGTTCGCTTGGATCTCTCTGAGAATAAAGGCTTAAACCCTCATATCTACAACATTGTGAACCAGTTTCCCATTATTATGGCTCCTGTCACAGCCTTATACCTGGGCTTCGAAGGTCTGGATACAAGGGCTAATGCCTGGAACTTCAAATTCTTCAGCAGCCCTCTCGGCACTGACGAAACAGTCCATATGAGCGGACAAGTATTTTTCCAGCCAGCCGATGATCCTGGTACTTGTCTTGAGTTTAGCAGGTTGGAGCGTCTGGTTCCATACCAGCGATACCTACAGGCCATGGATATCAATGATGAGGTCGAGGTTATTCAGGGACAGACCATATATCAGGTCATGTCCGGTATCATTGACTACAGTGAGGAATTCCGAGGTTTGCAGAAGTTGGTTGGCCGGCCCCACGAATCAGCCGGCAGAGTGGTACAAAAACGGTATGTCACGACCCTACCCTATTTCTCTCATATCCTAAAGGCTTCGGAGAGATTCTGTATGTCTTAAGGATTGGTACTTTCGACATCTCAGCATCACAAAGCATATTACGCCAGAAATTCTAACTCTGAGACTATTCAGTTCGGGTGACACTCAGCTACATTTTGTTTTCGGCGAAACCTTCAACCAGGTCGGTGGCATTTGGGCCAACTGTATTGCTCAAGACAGAAACACTACTGAAGATACGGTTTACATTGCCAGTGGGATGGAACAATGGATAAGATCACCAGAGCCGGTCTGCAAGACCAGAAAAAGCGGTTCTGTTGGCCACGACTTCAAACAGGAGTGGCATGTGTTAGCGCAACATAAACGCACCAGCCCGGTGGATCCGTTCATAACAGACATCTTCGTCTTTGACTCGGCCTCCGGGTCACTTGAAGAAGTCATGCTTGGAATTCGATATACCTCAGTTCCAATGTAAGAGCGGCCCTTTCCTGTCTAATTCCTGGTTGTTTTGACCTATTCAAGCCATTTGTTACAGGATCCACTCACCTAGATATAAAGCCTGTTCTTATAAGAAGCCTTTATTAACATATGGCGCAGGGTAACATTATTGAATGGTTCAACGGAAGCCGTTAGCTTGAAGTCATTGGTGGTACCTGGAAAACCACCTCCTCGCAGCCTCGCCACAACCGACATTATCGTTGCTCAGCCTAAAAAAGAGTCTCAGAATCGGCCCGCAGTCAAGCCGTCGACGGGCCCTAACAAGAAAAGTCCAAATGCTGACCTTTGGATCAAGCTTCGACGTGTTTTGGCTGATATTTCTGGGCTTGAGCTTGACGACATCAAGGAAAATGATTCCCTGGCCGACATCGGCATAGACTCTTTGATGGGCATGGAGATGGCCCACGACATTGAAAAGGTGTTTCATTGTACTCTGGACCAAGCTGAGATTGTGGCGATTATCGATGTACCAGGAGTCTTGAGGTACCTGAAATCGATCCTCGGTCTTGAGAACGGAGAAGCCTCCGTCGAATCTTCCGATCTATCCCCTTTAGACACATCATCTGACAGCGAGACGCGTTCTTCTACTCCCTATTCATCAGCGGAAGAATCTGAAATTTTGGAGACGTACTTCCCTTCAAATGAGCCCCCCGGCCTTCCCTCGAACAACGTTTTGGAAGCTTTCCGCGAATCGACAACATACACTGATAATCTTCTCAAAAATTACGGATGCTCGCACTATCTTGACGGTGTATCATTAAAGCAAACCAGACTGTGTCTGAAACTTATAAGCACGGCGTTTCAGCAATTAGGCTGTGATATTGAAAGGGCCCAGTCTGGTGAAGTACTGCAGCCTATTCCTTCTATCAGCAAGCACCGTCGCTTCCACAAATATCTGTATAAGGTGTTAGAAGACACGCGAATACTTGATATTAATGGCGACATTATCACACGTACCGCCATCCCACTTCCAACCCAGAGTGCCGAGGTTATTTTGAAAGAGCTAATGCAACACCATGGGCAGCATGGGTCTTTACACCAACTTACATACAATATCGGCAGCAAAATGGCGGAGGTTCTGTCTGGTAAAGTTAATGGGCCACAGTTGCTCTTCGGAGATGCAAATAATCGCGAACTGATGGCGGATTTCTACGGCGAATACCCATTCAACAAAGTGTACTTTGAGGTGATGGCAAACTTTCTCACCAAGTTGGCAACGAAGCTGAAGGCTTCATTCCACGATCAAACCACTCTCAAGATCCTGGAGATGGGAGCTGGGACTGGCGGTGCAACAAAGAGGCTGATCCCCGCCTTGGCCAAGCTTGGCATACCATGCGAATACACTTTCACCGATCTCTCGCCATCACTTGTGGCTCAAGCCAGAAAGAAGTTCAAAAGTTATCCCTTTATGAAATTCTTCGTGCACGACATCGAAAAACCTCCGTCGGATCCACAACTGATTGGTTCGCAACACGTTGTCATCGCCAGCAATGCCGTACATGCCACTCACTCACTCCAAGAATCTGTAACGAACATTCGCAAATTCTTGCGCCCAGATGGGTTCCTCATGTTGGTTGAGATGATGGAGACGCTTCACTGCATCGACCTGGTCTGGGGTACTCTGGAAGACTGGTGGTTGTTTGATGATTCTCGGACCCACGCAATCGTTGATGAAGAACAATGGAAGAAGGAGTTGCTCGACGCAGGCTACAAGCATGTCGAATGGACGGATGGTGATTTGCCTGAAAGCCGATCGCAGAGGATTTTAATTGCTTTAGCAGCTGATGCCGAACAAGATTTAGATGGTCCTACTGCTGCTCCTAAAACCCACACAGGAGAGCATGGCCTCTATCTCTCTGCCGAAGATTCAAAGGCTCGGATGTTGGCTGCGGATGAGTACGTGCGAACCGCAACAAATAACTTTTCGATCCCTGAGAACTCCGGACAGTCTGTTTCTTCCCCTGACTCTACGTGCGTACTTGTCACTGGGGCAACTGGAAGCCTCGGCAGCCATATCGTACAACACCTTGCCGGGTTGCCTTCTGTAGACAGGGTATACTGTCTTAATCGTCCTTCCGTGCGCAAAGACGGCCCTCGCGACCCACTAAAACGTCAAATTCAGGCTATGGAGTCGAAGGGCATACTTGTTGACGAGACAATACATGCCAAATTGCAAGCCATCGAGACAGACACCTCGAAACAACGCCTTGGCTTACACGATGACCAGTACGATCAGTTGTCTAATGAAATCACTCACATCATTCACAACGCCTATCCTTCCAACGGACTTCGAACCTTGACACAGAATGAGAATCAGTTCGCCATATTGCGCAATCTAATCGACTTCTCAGCCAACGTCGTATCACGGCGAAATCTGGGTTCGCATGCTACCTCCAGCGGAAAATTTAAATTTACTTTCGAGTTCGTATCCTCGATGGCCGCCGTGGGGGTATATCCAAATACGCATGGCAATGGGGAAACAGCTGTGCCCGAGCAATTCTACGATATTGACAGTGCTCTTCCTAATGGCTACGGGGGATCCAAATCAGTGTGCGAACGCATCTTGCGTGACACCCTCGGCAGATTTCCAGAACACTTCCGCGCCATGACCGTCCGTCTTGGACAGCTCTCAGGGTCTAAAAATACCGGATACTGGAACCATATGGAAGTTCTGGGCTTCTTGTTCAAGTCATCACAGACACTGGCGGCTTTCCCGATCTTAGACGGTGTGCTCACGGTATGTATATTTCCTGCGTCATATTCTTTTTTTTTTTTGGCATTTCTTTTCCTCTTTTCTTTTTGGCCTAACTTGGGGAGTATCGAGGAGCGTTTTCCAAATTCTCTTTTTTTAAAACTCCAAGATGTTGGAACATTCTCAGATGCCCCCGCATGATCTTTAATCAACATATGCTGACTCTAGTCTCTTGCAGTGGTTGTCACTCGAAGACACATCATCGTCGCTGGCAGATCTACTCTTACGTAATGCAACAGACTGTTACCCTATCTACCATTTAGATAGTCCAGTCCACAGAACATGGGCGGACGCAACTCCAGTGTTGGCAGAGGCGCTTGGCGTGCCGAAAAAAGGAATTGTGCCTCTTGAAGAGTGGATCAGACGCGTTCGTGCGTACCCAGGAGAAGATCCATGGGATAATCCTGCCGCAAAAGCGATGGACTTTTTCGAGCATAAATTTGAACACATGTCATGTGGTGGGGTGACATTGGAAACCGACAAGACCAGGGAACATTCTGAGACCTTGAGAAAGGTCCAACCCGTAACCGATGATGTACTCAAAAAGTACATTCAGGCGTGGAAGGCAACTGGATTTCTACGTTAGGCCTAATATTTACTGTCCTCCCTATATTATATCCTTTGAAGTCTTAGTTAGCGACAAAAATAGTCAAAATATGTAGATTCTACTCTCGTCTCAAACCTCCATGTGTCCCGTCAAGCGACTCATTCAACTCGGGTTCGACAATAGTAAATATCAATGCTAAAGCATTAACTAGAACAATGGATAAAGCAATTCCTCGTTCCTTGAAGTACAATATTTAAACAATTAAGGGAGTGGAATAGGCATCAATGCCGATGAACTTTTACCACCACCGGCTTTGACTGTACAATTTACACACCATATTTATATAAATCTAATACTTATCTGTCAAGGTATTCTAATGCTGAAAGGTGTAAATATGTGATATCCGATTGTTCCACCTCTCTGACCTAAGAAGAGTTATGACACTCAATATGATAGAAAATGCATGTTAAATCAATTACAATTTAGACTAGGCTACCTTCGGCTCATTTACATAAGTAATATATAGCGACTACATTTGTTCATGGCAGAAATCCAGTCACAATGGCTCGAACCCCTCTTTCTCATCTTCCAACACTCTTCGATAATTCTAAAGGCCTCAAAACAGGTCCCAAAATCTGATTTTGAAATACCGGCCGCGGAGATCAGGTTCCGGAAAACCATGTATTCTTCTTCGATTGCCAGGCTCCCAGTTATGCAGAAGGGCCAAACAAGGTTTCGTAATAATTTCGCATCTGTCAAGCGTTGGAATGCGGCCGTCGTGTTGAGGACGCTTCTTTGGATCCTGCAAACAACCGAAGTTAATATTGCCCTAAGAAATATTCGGGGGAATTCGGAAATGATCGAATGTTTCAGAATTTCCCTAAACATTGGATTTCTGGGAAGGGCCGGCGAATAAACCAAATAGACTTCCAATATTCCCGAAATTCACAATTAGATAAAAGTTCAGGTAATACTTACTCTGGAATTTTGGGGTGGGCACCTGAAATAACAACCTGAAGATATGTCACCGCCGAAAGGGCGAAGATCTTGGTAATTTCGATAGAAGACGATGTACCGAACGGATGGCCAAAGAAAGCTGCTAGTGAAGTGTGATCCCCGATGTTGGCCAATTCCTCTTGTAGACGTTTCTCAATCTCGCCTCCACGTCTCACTAGATCTACAATACTTAGTGTTTGGGTCTTGCTGGCCTCTTTTTTCCAAATATCCAATTGCAGAATTTCGAAAATAAGGACCAAGACCCTTCTTTTACAACCACCAAGATGTTCTAGACAGACATCATGCCTTTCAATCAAATATTTGTGGTCCAGCTCTAGAAAAAGTCTTGACCTTGTTGATACGGATGAGAAGATATCCATTGACATGAAAGAACTGAGTAGGAACCTGGAGATCAAGTCATATTCAACAAGCGACGAATACTCCTGCTGCGGTTCATGTCTGCCCCCACAATTTATGGTTCCTTGCGTGTCCGCAGATTCCTGAACATGACGAACAAGTACTGGGAGTAAGGTGTTTGCTGTCTGAAGATGGACTTTCCAATTTCCTGTACCACCATGAAGCAACTTCACAATGGTGGTGTCAGCTTTGAGGATAATATTGCTTAGCGTTGAACATACCTCCCAATACAACAGTTGGTGGATAGAAACAAGAGTCCCTACACTCCGGACTACGGCGGTCCTTCCGCTCCATGAACTTGCTTGATTCAGACTAAGCCGCATTATTTGGACAGCCAAATTGTAATGTTCATTTGCAACCAGCAGAAGAACAGGATTATAGGCATAATTGTCATGTCTGGGTAGTGTGGAGTATCGGTGATATCCGCTCAAGGCCAGTGTCGCATGATAGGCCGAGATGTCTCGCTGCAGAATGGAAAAAAACCGACCTTTTACTTCCTCTAGACTGTTATGGAATGGATATTGGATGTGGAAGACTTCGTCTATATAGTGCGTAAACAACATGTCCTCCGTATGTTTGCAGAGAATTGAGACTCTTGAGTCCGCTGACGAGAACCGAAGATGGTGACGCTTAGAGTATTTATAATCAATAAGGAGGCCCTTCGAATTTGAAGATGGTGGTTTGTATAAATTCTCATGGGCATCCCTCTCTGATAAGTCGCTGTTGTGGGTAGATGATGACGAATCTGCCTGACGGCTCGACTCACAAAGATCTTTTGGGCATGCTACTAGCTCATTCCTCATTCTAGAAGTTTTTTCACTCCAATCTAGTGTCACCTGATTGAATAAGGTTATAGAATCTTCTTGATCAAGGATATCACCAAAATTATCAGTGTGGGACTTCTTGTCACACGTCGCCACATCATATGTTGTCGAATCTTCTCCAACATCGATCTGACTCAGCTTATTCCGAGATAAAGTATGGCTGGTGGCGGCGTCAGCCCGGTAATCGCAGCTCGCCTCAGGATGGTTGGACAAGAAAGCTTCCCCATCTGTTCTAGCATCTGGTAGAGGTTTGAAATTCTGCGTAGTGCCAGGCAAATGGTGAAAATATCTCTTTGATGTGTTGTTTCTGAGGATATGCTTCACTTCAAGAGCTTTTTCTCGCTGTAACAATCCTCTATCCATCCACTCAGGTTTTGGTCCAAACCCGTGGCACTGTAATTTAAGTCTAGCACATGTTTTACATGAGGGAAAGGACTCATCGCATTTCTTTTTGCGAAGGCGACAGGTCCAGCAGCCATGCAAGCTCCGGCTACCTAATATCAGGGTTAGAACTAGGTAGCTCTGACGTGAGCGGAAGGTTTCCATTACCAGCAAGAGAAATCGTAGTCATCCTTTGTGTAACCTCTCTTATTTTTGACATAGATAGTTACGTTGACCAAGTAAATTGAAGATCTTGACAAAATGCAAGTGGCCATAGGATATTGAATTGTTTGTGGTATAATATGAGAATATAATACAATTCAATAGTTAATAGATCGGAAATGACGGATTCCAGAGTTGGGAATGAATGCTCTTTGCGTGTACAACTCAGAAGGTAATTCGCAATCGCAATGTAGTTACGTCAGAGTCGAGATACCCTATACCCATGTACCCCGCCATCCGAGCACGGGTCGACTCAATCTTTTGGATCACCCGCTTCCTTCGGCAAGTGTGTATAGTGCTTACTGTATTCGGCATTGACGGTGTGCCGTTCTATCCCCCCAATCAATTGTTTGCACAGACGTGAAAAGTCTGCGGAAGACCTGCGCGTTCGGCCATCGCATGCAGGTTCGGGCTTGGCATGGGGCCCATGAGGCCAAGTGGAGGTGGGGTGTGGATACTAAAATGCTCATGGACGGTATGCGGCCGGGCTTTGCTTGGATTCAGGGGAATTTTTTTTTCATCTTGCATGGAAGTAACAGCCCTTAGAGATGTGGATTCGGGGAGTACTCCCTTCGTAACTAATGCCTCGACTTATCCCTTTGACTGCCGCAAGCCTCCACCCTGGTCAGTCAGGTGACAACAAGCACGTCAAAAATGGTTATCGCCACCTATTCTTCCCGTCACGTGACTAGACAAAGTGTAGACTTATGGCAGTAGGCATTCTAGTGAGCCGGTTTGCGTTGACTAGCCCGGTTGTGTGCATTTTCTTCACCGGATTATCATGTAGTAACTGGCGAAGGCTTGACTACCTACACCATCAAGTATCTATTTGGAATCTTCATTATTCTTGCGAGCTCAGAAGAGTCAATAAGATGTTCAATCCTTTGGGAGATGCGCAGGGAATTTACCGCGACCGTGTGGCATTGAGTCCCTCTGATTGTAATTATGCTATATTCTAGTAATTACGAAATGACCCCGGTGATTACAAACTTGCCCGAGTGGTTGGCGATTCTCATAAGTCAAGTTAAGATGAACAAAAATATAAACACCCTTGCCCCAACAACTAGCATGGCTATTTTAGGGTGGAATAGCGCACTTCTGGCGAGGCCATGTGGGGACCTTGTTGTCAAGCCACCGGGTACCTTACTGGTAGTCTCGGCCCTGACTCCACGCACTCTCGAAGGTGGCGGCTGAGTCCGTTGCCGCGTCCGAACTGGAGACCCATCACCAGCGCTTAGTGGGGCGTACTTACCAAAAAAGCATAGCATGCGCTTCTAGTCGGGCTCATCTTCCTAGCGGGTTATCTTGCCGCCACAGGTTGATGACAAGGGTCACAGGTCTCTGTTCCCTCTGCGCTTTGACAGCATGGCTGTAAGTTGGTGCGTCAAAAATTTCGATATCCTGCAGCCTGCAGGGACCTTTTTTTTTGGCAAGGCCTTGCGGCGCGGCCATATATCCGTGCCTAATATTCGGGTACACATATTAAGCCTGCTTGTAACTCCTGGGTATTTCGGCTTGCCTTGGCTGACCCTCTCCCCCGTGGTATTTTCTCGCTTCCTCTTATCCTCGTTCTCTTCGTTTCACTTAGGCGTCAGATTCTTCCGACTGGGTCTTTATCAAAACTCGCAGGCTGTCACCAATCGTCACCACCATCATCATAATCACCATCATCGTTGTCAACCCCATTTCATCAACAGCTGCTAAGCCAACATCATGCGTGAAATTGTGAGTCTCTCTCGCAGAGCCAGCTGGGGAAGTCAAGTTTGAGCTGACCGATTTTATTCCAGGTACACCTGCAAACTGGCCAATGTGTGAGTAATAGTGTCAAATGCGCCGTCGGCTGCGCCATCATTACTAAGCTGTGACGGCAATACCGCAACAGGGCAACCAAATTGGCTCCGCGTTTTGGCAGAACATCTCAGGGGAACATGGGCTAGACAACGATGGCATGTTAGTATCCCCCGCCATTGACTGAGCCTATTGGCGATTGCATATGTTGAAGACGGGTCTATGTAGGTATAAGGGAACATCCGACCTGCAGCTAGAGCGCTTGAATGTCTATTTCAACGAGGTATGGGCCCTCCTTGATGCTTTTTCAGAGACCATGCTCGTACTGACCAACCACAGGCATCAGGTAACAAATATGTGCCTCGCGCGGTGCTGGTTGACTTGGAACCAGGGACCATGGACGCCGTGCTGTCTGGTCCTTTCGGCCAGCTTTTTCGCCCGGATAACTTTGTCTTTGGCCAATCGGGTGCCGGGAACAACTGGGCTAAAGGACACTATACTGAAGGAGCCGAGCTCGTTGACCAAGTGCTTGACGTCGTGCGCCGTGAGTCCGAGGGCTGTGATTGTCTGCAGGGCTTCCAGATAACGCATTCTCTTGGCGGCGGTACCGGGTCTGGCATGGGCACGCTGCTCATTTCCAAAATTCGTGAAGGTCAGTTACACCTTATCACTTCTCATCACCATCAATCAGCGTTCTACTACGTCTTCCTCGCCCAATATTACCGTTCCATGGAGCGCTCCCCATCCTTTTGCGTAAAGCTATTTTATTAAAACAACTAATGATTTATGGAAGAGTTTCCTGACCGTATGATGGCCACCTTCAGCGTGGTTCCGTCACCAAAAGTTTCCGATACAGTGGTTGAACCGTACAACGCGACACTATCAGTTCATCAGCTTGTCGAAAACTCTGACGAAACCTTTTGCATCGATAATGAAGCCTTGTATGATATCTGTTTGAGCACTTTGAAACTTTCCAACCCATCCTATGGAGACCTCAACCATCTGGTATCAGCCGTGATGTCCGGCGTGTCCACCTCGCTTCGATTCCCAGGACAATTGAACTCAGACCTTCGCAAGCTAGCTGTCAATATGGTAAACTATTCCCGAAGTGTATCTCGGCAGGCCAAACTTAAATCACTGCGGCTGATTGCAGTATCTCTCAGGTCCCCTTCCCTCGGCTTCACTTCTTCATGGTCGGGTTCGCGCCTTTGACTAGCCGTGGCGCTTACTCCTTCCGTGCCTTGACTGTACCAGAGCTTACCCAGCAATTGCTCAACCCGAAGAACATGATGACTGGCTCCGACTTTCGCAACGGCCGTTATCTAACCTGTTCAACCATCTTTCGGGGAAAGGTGGCTATGAAGGAAGTAGAAGATCAGATGCGAATGATTCAACAGCGCAATTCGCCGTACTTTGTGGAATGGATTCCAAACAATGTGCAGACTGCGCTCTGTTCTATCGCCCCACGGGGTTTGAAGATGTCATCCACATTTGTGGGCAATTCTACGGCTATTCAGGAGATCTTTAAGCGCGTTGGACAGCAGTTCAGTGCCATGTTCCGTCGAAAGGCCTTTCTCCACTGGTATACGGGAGAGGGGATGGATGAGATGGAATTTACCGAGGCCGAGTCCAACATGAATGACTTGATTTCGGAATACCAGCAATATCAGGAGGCAACTGCTGAAGATGACGAACTAGACTACGCCGAGGAAGAGTTCGTCGACGACGCTGAGTAGAATGTAGTAAATGGAGTAATTGCAATTTGGCTGGGGTTGTTTGACTCCTGCTGGGTACTCTCTAGGCAGATGCCCCAGCTTTGGGGTCGCCCTAGGGATATTTCCAATACCAATTATCCATGTCTTTGGGCTTTCCCACAATATCTTGATAAACGTGAGCTTGCAGAACATCGAACAACAATTGTGGTAGAAACCAAGTAGCCCAACAAAGTATGGAGTGACACCCCCTGCAAATCTCCTGACTGCTCTGATGAGGACCGTATACCCAGGTCTTCCAACAAGTTTGGCCCATGTGACACGCAGAAGAATTGACTGATATGATCCCTAGATTCCAGTCTTTATCAATTCGCTGGTGAAATTGTCTGACTTTCTTTTCGTCCTATAAGCGGCGCCAATACACGTGAGTTTTCGATAGCCGTGCCGCATACCAGGCTCCTGGGATCGTGCGGCGCGTGGGGCTTTTTCTTTGTATCACTGCTGCAACAGCCATTTTCAGAATTTGGCTTCTCACCGGGCTGCGCCCACCACTGTGGTACGGGTGAGGTATTGCTGGCAATGAGCTTCATCATGTTGTGCTGAGTTGGCAAGATGATTGCCGGCTCACTGAGCAGGTCATCGGCGCTGTCTTGAATGTTCTTTGTCAAAGGCACAGTATGCCAAGGGCCATCCTTTGCCGCAAAATTACGGCCCAATACTCTAGCTTTTCATCATAATGCCCAGTTTGCGCTTACATGAAAAATTATGTGGCGCAGCGCCCGACGACAATGCCGATTTCATTGGAGGAATGAAATCTCCTGAATCGTGGACCTGATGAGACGCCCTCATGCACGGTCCGTTCTAGTTGCCGAATCTTGTGTGTTGGTCGTCCGAAAGCGGGGAGGCCACGTACGCCGCCAGGCCGCCAGGTTAGTTGTGGGTCTGTGCTGAATGCATCTGGGTAAGAGACCATGAGGTGGCGGAAAATGTGAGGCCGTAGCTCTACTAATCAACGTATCGACGAATCATATAACAGGGAATTTGAAGCCGTACATATAAGCATACCAAATTTGTGTTATTGCCAAATCCGCCATTTTATGTTTATTTTTTTTTATGTTTGTATGGGTCTGGTGCGGGGTTGTAGTCTTCCCGCGGTCAACGGGCATAGTTGTCCCGTCCGTATGCCGTTGAGACCAGAGTGGCTTGAGGCGGGCCTTATTGTTCCCTCGCAGCAATGATCACGTGCCTATTGATATTTATATTGTCTCCTTCACGCCCCGCAAGCCACTCCGGTCTCAACGGGATACAGTCAGCCAACAGCTTATCATGTATCACGGGTGCCGGGGCAGAAGCGCCAAGAATGCGCTCAAGTACCCAGGTGCTGACTTGTCTGCCTGGGTTGGCCGGCCGAGTGGGGTTGATGGGACACTAGATAGGGGTCCAGAGAAGTCTGGATAAAGCCAAAACTAGTGCCTCCCGCTTCCGCGTCTTATCCCACATCCCACAGGAACCCGGGCTAGCCGTTGTTTGGAGGCTGCCGTGGCACACTGGAGCCAACATGCTAAAAATGCATATGCATGTTGGATCGAATGTGCCGCCACAGGGGGCGGGATCCTGCACGTCATTACCCAATAATAAGGACGCTGTGCTGGATCTGAAATTTAAAATGGGGCATTTCCTCCGACATATTGAAGTTTGGCAAGTACGACCGCCCATTACCTGATCTTGGGTTGAGCCTTCGAGTGGGTCTTTCTAATCGCTCGGGCCATCGCGGTTTCCGTAGTTCGTATATTTCGCCCCTCTGGGCCTACTGTAGCAGAGTAAGCTTTGAGAGGCTTACGCAGTAGATATTTGAGGGCTTTTTGCCGTCTGTCAGTTGGCTGTCGTATCACATTGTTGGGGTTTTCTGCATTGGTTGGTGATGATGTTTTTCATCAATCATGTGACAAGAGCACCTCGATGTGTGACCTACCCACTGATAAAGGCGGAGCGGCTGCTAGTCATAAGCCTCACCGCACCCACCACACTGACTATACCGGACATGCCGATCGTTAACAACAGGCTTTCCACCGGGTTTCATTGAACTTCATCATTCAATCTTTAAACAATATACATGCATAACGTGGCAGATCTTAATATCAGGATGCCTCCAAATTCTTTGTCAAAACATTCTGCATGCTACCGTTGTCGTAGTATGAAACTACGTTGCCCACCGCGGGAGGATGACACGTCATCATGCGGTCGATGTCTTCGTCTGAAGGTGAATTGTGTCAATCCGCCTCCCAAGGACGGTGGCAAAGCGGCTCCGCACTCGATACCAAACATGAACAAACCGAGAGGGAGTCCGCAACCGAGTCAAAATCTACATCGGCGATCATCCGACTCTATGGAGCTGGAAAAGTGGTGGTGGCAGGGTTTGCCCGAATGTCGAAGCCGAAGCGAGGGCGGCGCTCCTGCGAATCTCGTTCACCCATCATTTCAAGGCCCAACCCCCTCAAGCTTTGGAACATCAGAAAGTCTCACGCCTCTTATTAACTCTGAACGCCATAAATCCACACTTGCCGACTTTGAATTTTGCGACTTCACATATTCTGAGGATTTACCCCTCGGCGTAGAGATACCAGCTTGTATCTTTTCTTCTAATCCATTGGTACCTGATATCGGAAGTTCAGGCATACCAGAGGCCATGTCCAAGGCCAGCCCCTTTATTGTGGAGACTGACCCCGATTTAACTGGTCTCCGCCTGAGCCTTTCACAAAGATGTCATCGCTATCGGTTTGCAGCTACCGCCATAAACACGGACTCCCCGTCTACTTCTGTGGATAAAGATATGGACAAGCCTTATTCGACGGAAACTTTATGGTTCGGGGATGCGCTGCGGGACATTTCGAAATTCCTTGCTATTATCGAGGCACATAACCAGGAAGTATCTACAATAACAACGGATCATAATGGCTCGACCCATCACTCAGCCATCAGCATTGTCATTGTTCTCGATATATTGTCGGCTTATCTTCAGATAGTTACCGTCTTCGACGAACTATGTACACAGCTCTATGATAATCTACGCACATCCTCACAAGGCTCTTTATCTGAGCTTCAAACACTCCCGGGGCTCCAGTTGGCTGGCCTTTCTGTCGAACATGGCCATTTGCAAATGAAGATTCTGTTCCAGGCAGTAGTCCACCATTTTGAAATGATCGAAAAGGTTCTTGGACTACCAGTGTCTTACCGAGTATCAGGTCGGTTGGACGCATACAGTGGCCTTCTCAACAAGAATCAGCAGTATGATGGCCTGATGGCCATGGTGATGGAAGATGATTGCGGAAAAAAGACACTTAATTCTTTAAAGCAAAATCTCAAGAATATGGCGCACTTCATATACATGTAGACAGAAGATATAGTTTTTCTTTCAGATACGCATGATGAGAATTTTCTCTGAGGATTTAATGTAAAATTCGGATCATCATAATTGTCCTTGAAATAAAACATTAACTTATTCTAGTGAAACCACATTTCAAGTGTTTTACATCACAAAAATGGTGACTTGCCTCTTGTAAGTATGGTAATGATGATGTTTAGCACTAGAGCGAGATGAAATGTGTCCAATATAAAAATGCACAAGCCATTAATACGCTACTTTTATCATCACGCAAGGGTTTAAAGAATATTCCAAAGATCCATATTTCTCCTTAGATAAGGTACGCTTTATTGCACAGGGCCCTGATAGGCTCGGTGTCTGAAGCAACCAAGCCGTCCGTACGTTCAGCACCCGGGCACTCACATATCAGCCATGCAGGTGCTTCGGCGACTGCGCCACATAAGCCCTTGTAAATTCCGATGGCCGAACCTAATCAGGATAAGCGTAACCGTACTTGCAGGGCATTGAGCCCTTCCGAGATTATTTCTGTAGGTTCGGCAAATGCACGTTCGGGGCTTTATCCCTGGCCCCCCCATGTCACACAGTTAATCATACTCTTTTGCCGCCGGAGGATATTTCGTGCGCTTACATGTTTTGCTTCTAAGGATACCTTCTCCGACTCCGAAGCCGATTTAACTTAAATCTTCAGTGGACATGAGATGTAGATGATCAGCTTGCGCCTTGTAATCTTCTGCATACTCTCTTTTTTCTAGAGTTCTGCTCTATTCCTTCTCGACCTACCTATTTTGTCTCTCCAATAGCTCAGAAAACAAGATGGACATCATCGATTCGCAGACAACTTGCATAGTTGCAACTGCTATCGCAGTGCACTGTATCGTTTCGCCAATTCCTGAATTGCCTCTGGAAATCTATATTTTCCCATACATTGTCGCCAATGCCGTATTCTTATTCTATCTTTCGACACAATACATGACGTCCAGTGCCATCTTCATCTCATTAATGACATCCAACACCATTTTCCTCCTCAGTGCGGCCTTGCTGACGACCGTTCGCCGTATTTTCTTCTGTCCCCTAAGTAAATTTCCGGGGCCAAAAGCTGCAGCAATCACCGGACTCTGGAATGCAAACGAGGCCCGTCTTGGCCGCATACCAAGAACTTACAAAGCCCTTCACGAAAGATACAACAGCGACGTTATTCGCGTCGGACCCAACGAAGTCTCTATCCGAAATGCGGATGCTATCAGCAAAGTATACAAGGGGAAACACCCAAGAGGAAACTTCAATCAGGTGTTCAATCTTGTTGGAGGTGACACTATTGCAACAGTGAGGGACTACGAAAGACATACACTTTGGAGGCGTATCTGGTAAGGATGTTAACCTTTGAAATATTTTACCAACTAAAGATGCTAATTCTCTTGAACAGGGACAAAAGTTTGAATGGTATGGAGATCCCGAAATACATGGAGCGTGTGAAAGTTCATGTTGACAAGACTGTGAAAATTCTGCATGAGAAAGATGGTCAGGCAGTTGAAGGCGGGAGACTTTTCGACGCCTTAATCTTTGACGTGTAGGCCATCCCAGCGATGATCAGTGACTAAATCTAATTTTCTATACAGACTCACGGACCTAACCTTCTCCAAAGATGGTGGGCTACAACGCGGAAACGGCGAAGCCACATTCGTTGACTTGCTACATAAATTTGTTCGTTTTGCAGGGGTACGTGAAGTCTTCCAATATAGCGAGTGATCTTACGCCGCATATTCTCTATGCCTCTTAGTTTGACATTATTCTCTGACAAATCCGAATTAAGGTGGTGGGACACATGCCAGTCCTTCAGCAAGTCCTTCGTTACTTGCCTACCAGTGCCGACGGCCGTAAAGTCAACCTTTTAGGCAATAATTTGATTGCTGAGCGCCAAGCTTTGGTGACCACGCGCAAAGACTTCTTTGACCATTTCTCATCCTCCAATGTCTTTACCCAAGAGGAGCTAAAGCTTCAATCACTCACAGTTATCACCGCCGGAGCAGATACCGTAAGCAAGACATTAAATCAAATCTTCGGTTTCCTTGCTTCTCGGCCAGACATTCAACAACGTTTGCGCCAAGAGCTAACTGATTCATTCAATGGGGAGGGTTTCCCACCAACCGAGATTCTGAAGAATCTGAAATATCTGGACGGGGTTGTAAAAGAAGGACTGAGAATGTTCCCCCCTCTCTTCAGAGGCGCGCCCGCCATGGCTCCGAAGGGTGGTGTCACGCTGGATACGGGTGATTTTATTCCCCCCTACACGCAGGTTTGGATTGGACAGCATCTAGTCATGTCCGACGAAAGGAACTTCCCCCGCGCCGCGGAGTTTCTACCTGAACGCTGGGTGAAGGATGAAACCGGAAATGAAAGCGAATTGGTAAAGAATCGACGTGCTTGGTTCCCGTTTGGAAATGGAGCGCATTCTTGCCCCGGTAAATCATTAGCCATGGAGGAGATGAGATTGATCATATCATATATTTTGAGGGAGTTCGACGTTCGCTTTGAAGAAAAGGATGGGCAGCCATTCAATTACGAAGCATGGGCCGCAGACTGGAAGGATTTCTTCGCCGTCGAAATGGAGGATTTATACTTGGAATTCATACCGAGAGCGACAGAATAAGTAGAAAAGCATTGTTTCAACGGCTAAGAACAGCCGAATTGAATAAAAATGAAGCCTAATAACTAAATATTGCGTTTGTCTTGGAATAAGTCAATATATTCCACGAGTTAAGGCAACGTCCCGACCCATCGATAAAACTGACGGTTCACAAGTGTCAATACAACATGTCAGAGTGATTAGTTTATTTGTGTTTTAACTGAATGCATGCTCTTGGATCGCAACGACAAAAATACCAATGTCACAACTTTGTTGCTGACCCTTAGTTACATCATGTTCGCTGGTAACTGCCACTAACTTGCTGGACTGGGATACTGACACTATTGGTACGTCACACATTGCTTCGCGTATCCTCATACTTAGTTTGCAAAGCTCTTGGCTATGTAAAGTACAGACCACAAACTAAGATCACTCTCAAACAAATTGGCGGGTCTAGAGAGCTTGACAGGGTTTCTCGGCAATTCTAACTGTACCAGGCTTAGTTGTTGAGCGCCATGCAGAAAGGTTCTACAGGCTGACGGCGGCAGGTTCGGGCATGGCGCGGCACGAGGAGGCGGCACGAGGAGGCGGCACGAGGCCGAACGGGGGCGGCACGAGACCGAACGAGGCCGAGCGGGGGCTGCCTGAGACCGAACGAAGAGAGTTTTAGCATGATCTATACCAAAATAGGATATGCTTACAAACACCCGCAAATAGGTTCGAAACCGTTTTATTCTAGCTTTGTACCAAGTCCGCTGATAAATTAACTATATATGCTCTTTGACCATCCACATCAGAGAATCTTCTATTTGCTCACCACCGTGTTCTTTTTGTTATTCTTTACGAGGTCGTCTTTTTACATGCGCTTGATTTAAGCAACCAACTTATAACTTGCCTTATCAAAATGGGATCCGCAGGACAATCCGAGCTTCTGCGACTATCACAGACGGTCATGCAAGCTACGTCAACGATTGTACGCTACCTACAGGAAACAAACCAGGAGGAACCCTCGTTCCATCAAAATAGCTCAGCCATACAGGGCAATGATGATATAGAGGCCACTAGAATTCTGCTCAATGACGCAGCACATGATCTGCTACGCTTGGTGAACGGTCCTGTGAACGAATTCCGATCCTTCTTCATGACGCAATACGACTTAGCAGCGTACCAAGTTGCACTAGAATTCGGGCTCTTTAGACATGTTCCTCTAGGTGGGAAGATTCGTCTCTCTGAGTTGGCACAGAAGGTTGGAATGGACGAAGATCGCTGCGGAAGGGTTATCAAACATTTGGCAACCCAACATGTCTTCAACGAAATTGAAACGGATATTTTCGAGCACTCAGCAACTTCTGCTCTGGTCGCAAAGGACACTGGCATGGAGGCCCTGCTTCTTGGACAAGTCGATGAAATGTTCAGGGCTGCTTCCGAATCATCGACTTGTGTACAAAATGCACCTTTCGAGTCCGATGGCATCAACTCTCCTTTCGCTACACGACATGGTAAGCCGGTATATTCGTGGTACGCCGAAAACCCAGAAAAGGGAGTTCGTTTTGCTAGGGGCATGTCTGGAGTTGCTCAAATGGATCGCCCAATCTCCACACTTCGTGATGACTACCCCTGGGATAACCTCGAAACTTCGGGGAAAGTGGTTGATGTGGGCGGCGGAAGCGGGCACGTGTCTCTACACCTCGCGTCTCACTTTCCAGGACTGAAATTCGTGGTCCAGGATTCCAACAGTAAAATGCTCGCAGACGGACAAGCTAAATTGACACCTGATGTCGCTGAAAGAGTCACCTTTATGCAACACGACTTTTTCAGCGAGCAACCCATCACGGACGCAAGCGCCTTTTTTCTGCGCCAATGTTTACACAACTGGAACGATAGAGACTGCGTCAAAATAATCCGAGCCCTCGTCCCTGCCCTTGAGAAATGCAAACCCGGGACTCCGCTCCTCATCAACGACGAGGTCTTACCAGAGCTAAACCAGAAGTCGAAGTTTGAGGAGCACTTATTGCGGCAATATGACATGTGTATGTTTGTGATTTTTGGTTCTAAACAGCGGACCGGGAAAGAGTTTGAGAAATTAATTAAAGAGGCGGATCCCAGATTCGAGGTGATGAAAGTCCATGGCACTAATTCCATGGGCCTTGTGGAGGCTCATTTGATTCATTAGGAGTTCTATAAGAGTTATATTTTGGCTTACTCTTTCATTTTGGGACCGCATGCTATCTAATCAATATGCCGGATAAGTCTGCATTTGTTCATTTTCTGGGTTCCATGAAATCACGAATATCACAAAGTTAAAAGACTGGAAGGCTTTGGATATTAGGATAAATAGCATTAGCACTTCTAATATGACAGGAAGAGAACATGAATAAGAATGTGCTTTTGAAAAGATTTATTTAATGATTCTTATAATGTGGCACGATAATATGGGGTCGTTTTTACACTTGGCAAGAGTTTTACTATGATAAAATGACATCCCGAAAACTGTATATCATCTCTGGACATTTTGTAATTCAGCAATGCTAAGATTGTTTCTAAAGAGCAGAAATGGCAATTGCTATGATCTTCCCAAAATTTAACTAGACACTAAAAATAAGATCTACGTCTTTATATTGGAGCCGTTGTAAGGTAAGAATTAACTTCTATTTCGTTAGAATGTGTAGAGTTATATCTAGAATAAGAACTTCAATTTATCTAACATTACTAAATATATTCCACTTATTAATAAAGATATTGGTATGGATACCTGTGTCTTATAGCCTCTCCTATGCTATTTGTAAATAGAAGTGTTGTGTAGAGCTCATGAGAGGACATAAGCTACCCGGTGAGTGATTTGTCACCTATCAAAGGGTTACTCCTTCCGGTCTTTCAATAAGATCCCTGTCGTAGACTGAACCTCCGTCCTCTCACTTTTGCAGGTTGTCTGTAACCGCTTTGGATTTGAGCAGTAGCCCGCAAAGATAAGCCGTCGAGGTTCACAGGAGAATCCGTCAGCGACCAAATAGTCAACGCAAGATAATTCGCACCGCTGTAATCGAGGACCCCTTCCAGCACAGGAAAGGTGGTCTGCGGTCCTATATTATGTACTGTTACGTATCAATCATGGAACATGCATCATCAATCAGAAGGACGGTGGTTTGTGCCTACTATATTTCCCGTACTGCCACCCATTTATAAAGAGCTGCACCCGATACGCGCTTGGAGCCGAACCTGTTGTCTGACTCGATGGGTTTGCGAACTCCGCCGAGATTGGCACATCATAACCTTCCGGGATATGGAGGTCAAATGTAGTTGCAAAGAATACTACTCCAACCGTATTTAGACCATCTATAATTGGGGACTTGTGTTCCCATTGATACAATAGGGCACCCGGAAGATGGTAGCCCTGTCGTTTCGAGAAGAAGGCTCCTTCATTCAGCGGGCCACGACTTAGGTCACTATAGTGCTCGCCCCCGAGGCTTGCTGTCAACTTCCAAATAATGTCGCTATTGTTGCTATGCCCAGATAAAACGTAGTCGAGAATACCCCGGGGATCCCTCATTGTCTGCTGATCGGCCCAGAAATTCTCTGTCAGGCCCATATGATCAATTAGGATAGTCAAGACATAGATGGAGTTTTTCTCAAGTAGCGAGGATAGTGTTACCGTATGATTGTATTCCGAAACACCGACTTTGCCAGCCCAAGATCCCAGAAGGCCAAACGGAATGTCCAAATGCGTTTCCTCCAGAGGTGGAGAGATTGAAGTACGACTCTTTCCCGTTGATTGTAAACTCACCGTGATAAATCAGTGAATCGCTATGAAAGTCATAGTCGCTACCGTAGAGGGATATCGGGGTTGTGAGTTTGCGCGTATCATTCGTTTTAGTACGGTTGGCTGCGGTCCACAAACCGTCATTGTATGACGTTGTGATCTCGGGCATGGGATCTATATATCGCCAGTCTAGACGTAAAAGATCCGGTAAAGTAGTACTAGGCGGACGGAATATGGCTTTGCCAGATATGCGACTGTTTGTGAAATGTGCAACTTCAAGCTCGCGGCCATTAATGCAGATTTTGGCTCTTCTGTCCAATGAGGGGGATAGTAATCCCACCTCAGTACTAGTATTAACATCGCCGCTGAGATAGAGACTGTCCCCCAGTAACGTTGCGTTACGCATCAGGTACCCGGCCTTTACCATGACTGACGAATCCGATGAATCTGTTCTGTTTGCGGGCATATAGTTCACAATGGGGCTTGGGCGAGGTAGATCGAAAAACCAATAATTATAAGCCTCGTTCCTCCACAGTAGGTATACCTCCAGCTCATTTCCAAAATGGACAACTCGACGGGTTGAGTGCACTTCCCATTGGACGATTATAGCGCCATCTTTCCGGGCAGCTCTGACGCCATCGCCCTCGATACTAGTAGGTAACCTGATTGACTTTGGTAGCGCAAATTCATGGAGTTCATTTGCTCCACCGTAAAGAATGAGGATAGACTTGGATTACGTTTTTTTTTCCAAGTAAAAGTCTCCGCGGTGCTATACCACCAACATCATATTCAGTGGGATGGGTTTTGGAGTCGCGTTCTGCTAATAACAATGAGCCCTCGAGTTGTGGAATGGTTATGTTCTTGCCTCCAGATTCAACGTTCAATATGTATGTGGTTGACGCAAAATATGAAAAGTTACTGCGCCTTACGATATAGTAATTTCCTACCGTGTCGTCTCTAACAAGTCGTGTGGTGACCAACTCACTCGTATTAGTGTAACTGCCAAAAACACCGTCCGGGGGTTTAGAGATCAGATAAGTCGGAGAAACCTGAAGGAAACTAGCTTGGAGCTTGAGTTCACGATACCTTTCCCTCAAAAGCTGTCGGTCTTCGCTTATTGCCGCACCGACATCGTAAGACGTATAACCTAAGGGATGGCCCAAGTTTCCCCAGTTGGTACCACCGTAGAGCTAAAAGGATAATCAGTGCTCGGAATTCTAGGTGGCAGGATCGGCTGTTTAAAATACTATATAGAGGTTGAATATGGCGACCCTCTTCCCATAAGCAACCTTATAGAACACACGCTCGAATGCATTATTAAACAAGGATGCGTATGAATCGCTTACTGTACCACCCCTTCGACATTGTTAAGTTCTATGGTTACCAATGTAAAAGCAGATACAAACCATGATTCGGCAGAACCTCCCTGATATTCCACAATAGCCATTGGTGTTCCCGGGCTCTGTGCTAGGTGATTTGTATAATTATAGGTGAGGATAAAAAAGGCTGCCGAGGCCGAGGGCCGCACCCATGAAGAGGGGTTGGCACCTAAAAAATGTACAGCATTTTGGAACAGCTGGGAATAGGTATAACATACAAGAGGAACCCCAGCCCAAGGGATAATCGTCAAAACCATAGATGTCAACTTCCCCAAAACCAGAGCCGAGTGCAAAATTACTGACTGGAACTGCATCATTGTTTATGAATGGAACCACAATGCCAGCGTAACGCCACATAGTTTCGACATCAGCCATGTATACGTCATTGAAGCAGAGGCTGATATCAGCTTCAGATGTAAACGTAGAGCATATGGTATACTTATTTTCGGGCTGAAATAGTATAACAGGGCCGCCGTTGGTAATGTGAGCTTTGCTGAGAATCACATCCATCTGTCTGACATAGGTCTTTGTCGCATCAAGCCAGCCAGTGGCGTTAGATCTGATTGGCCCCGTTATTATTTGTGCCCAGCCAGGAAATCCTCCACCCGAAGTCTCCGAGTTGATGTATGGTCCAGGGCGAGCAAGCAGGTAGATCCCAGCTTGTGAGGCAGCATCAAAGAATGCTTGGGGTGCGAAAACGCCGTCAGCCCGGAATGTACCTGGTTCACCTTCTAGAAGCCCGCACATAGTGTAGAAGGAGACCCCAGAAAAACCCAGTGCTTTTATTTTCTGAAACAGGTCGAGCCAGAGCCCCGGGGATGGCAACCGGAAGGGATGAAATTCCCCAGACAAAAACAAGACTCGCTCGCTATGTACAAAGATGGAGTATTCATCCCATGTAACGACATCTGCAAGAACTTGTGTTGTCGTGGAAAATACTGGTTGCGGTCGCGAAACTCCCAAGTTGCTACTAAGGGCAGTTAAAGTAATGCCAAGAGGATAGTTGAGACGTAGAGTATAGGTTAATCTAACCTAACCTAACCTTGTCTTACCTCCCCCTCCCCTTAGCCTAACCCGATAGCTAACGAGTTATTTACGCTCTACAATAAATTTTATTTTTACCTGAATATAAAGTTATACCCTTCATACTTTTATTATTATGACCTGGGCCTAGAGAGGCCGGCACACAAGCCCCCAATATATCTTAGTGACTGTTATCCGCACTGGTATTTGCCAGCATTGCGACTATTGACTTATCTTTTGGCCTGGCGGGCTAATTGATGTAACAGGATTTGCGGATCCTCACATTTATTACTATAGCTTAACAGTAATTATTTTTGCCGGCTCAGGGATACTACTATTAGCTAATGCTCCAAGTCCACCATTAGTAGTAGCATACAAGATTTTATCTAATCCCTTTGACGGTGCTAAACGCACAGCAGTACAACCCATAGCATCTATGGAATCAACAGCACCCGCGACAATAGTACTGCTACCGTCTGGGTCTATCCGAATAATCTGGCCCATTGTAATAGCTGCGATGTATGCTGTACCATCTCGAGCAAGAGCGAAGTCATCCATAGACATGCCACTGAAGATAGCTTCTGGCGTACCCGTGATATCGAAATCGGTACTAACAGAAACGCGAAAGAATGTTTGGTTATTGTTACTGATGTAGTACAAGAACCCATCTCGTACCCCGATACCATTAATACCTGCGAAGTCCTCATGCGAGAGCTCTTTTGTAATAGGGTCTCTGCTAACGTCGATCCGGTATACCACTCCTAGGACAGTATCGGACACCAGGACCTCTGTACTGCTCCAGGGGGTTATGCCATTGATGAACCTAGAATCAGGCAAGGCCGTGACCAACTTGAGACAGGGAAGCCCTCGCTTGAATTCGAGTAGAAAGATTCGCATCGATCCAGCCTCAAAATTGAATGGATCGGCAGTTACATTACCAGCACCCACAACGTACGTATCGTATGTCAGCTGGGTTATGCCGATAGCACCAGTAACGCCAGGGATAGTAACAAGGCTGCGACCATCTCTGGCAATTGGGTCGATCAACCAAAGCTCAGGAACATCCATTCGTGTTGCAATGATATCTCCATCAGGGCGAAGAGCAAGATTCTCAAACCAAGTTCCGGTGTTGTCGAGTTGGAAGACAGTGGATACTCCTAGCTCCTGCTCAGCTTGACAACCCCAAATCGGTGCTCAGTAGAATATAAGACGGATAATTTGGGTGAAGAGCTCCATTTGGACCAGAAAAGGGGTTAATGCTGTTTATAGATGTGTTGGAGTAATATTGCAAGAACAGAATTCATCGGAGTTCCAGGACGCTGATATAAATGCAAAACCTACACTAGCTATAGCGTTCAAGTCGGATCAACTAAGACGCCCAATCGGAGATAAAGGATTTAGCAAACCTGGTGGGCTACAAGATGAACAACAGGCCGCGTAATTACCGTCTTTGTGCAACTCAATTTAAGGTTATGCGGAAATTGGATGCGGAAGATGTGGTGCGGAAGATTTCCTGCGGAAGTTTAGGAGCGGAGTATCACCGCCTATACTTCCAAATAGACAGGTTCAGTCTTCAAGGTGCAGGCCATCACAACGGTAAATTTCAGTCATTTTCCTAAGATGGACATATTGTCAAGGTGTTTCATCAAGAACCCCAACTTTGTTCAATGTCAGCGAAAGGTCATAAAAAAGTGAAGAAATACAGCCCATTCGAGACATGGCTCATCTAAAATTTGATTACAAGCCAAACGTTACTCGAATCAAAACGACAATTAAATAGTAGTACAGCCCAACCTCGAGATACTGTGCTATAAGGAACCATCGCTATCTCTCTTGAAACGAATGAAACATGTATCGCGAATGGTGACTGTAAGCATCAGATGCTGCCAGCCTCATAATGACGGGGACGGAAAAACACACGTGTGAGCGGTAACCTGAGTCTAATCGGCGGAATGCAAGTCTCGGAGTTAAGCAAGTAGTATTTCGCATCCTGTGGTTGTGAGCTTTGAAGCTTATGAAGAAATTTGAGTATACATGGGATGATCCGCCTAAATGATTTAGGTCCTTGGAGAAGACTGGGAGAGCGGAAAGTTTTCCCTTGATCAGAAAGGAACTTCTGGTCTGTGAAATACTAGCGAGGGAACCTGTAACTTTGTAGTCTCTTCGTTGAAATTAAGATACCATCCAGTGCCATAGATTCATGCTACCTGACTCCAGGGCTGTTGTTCTACGTTAATCTGCCTTGATACCAGAAGCTTTTCAGAGCTTTTGATGTCCTGACGGCCTCTAGAGACTTCATTTCAACCAAAAAGCTGTTCGCAGATTGGCAAGACAGAGAAGAACCGAGGTTTAGGATAGGAATGAAGAGATAGAGCCTGAATTTAACTGCTACGGAGTTAAGCGATGATTGAGCCGCTAGTACCGTTGAGTCAATAGCTCACCGAGTTAATCTATTGCTATTGGGAATCGACCAATAGGTGCTCAAAGCGGTTGCCCTGTGTGTTGGAAGTGCCCTCGTCATGCGTTCAGTGTCCGGTCAATGCCCCGAAGATCCAAGGCCGGTTTATTACGAGGATGAAAGGATTAAGCTTCGCCTTAAGCATACGATGCGACTGAATTTAGCCATGGCTTACAAAGGAGGGCCGCGCGTCACTGTTTAGCCATGCTTTACTCGTTTTAGGCCAGAATAAACACATAAAAGAAACAGCAGAAAACCAAACTGAAAAAATGAAGCTGCTTCTACGTCAGGTTCAGAGCTAATTAACATTCTCGACACTCTTAGCACTCTCAACAACGGATTTCTTAATTAACTACCACCATGTCACTCAACGGCTCTATGCGAGCGGTTCTTTGGGAAGGTGTGCCACTTCAGATGAACGTGGCCACAGTTCCGGTTCCAATCCTTCGAGAGCCAACTGATGCTCTCGTCCGGATCTCAGCCTCGGCTCTTTGTGGGACTGACTTGCACACCTACCATGGCTTGTTCGGAAGTCCTGATGTTCCCTGGATCATGGGCCATGAGGGGATGGGCTACGTTCAGGAGGTTGGAGACGCAGTCAATGTCATCTCTGTTGGAGATCTCGTCGTTATCCCGAGTCAAGCCGATGTCGGTCATCTCCCCATTCTAGGGCCAGCTTCGCCTGAGGGGTTTGGCTTGGGCACTACGTATGGTGATGGAAGTGGCTGTCAGTGTAAGAGACCCCAAACCTAGCCTCACGCTTATCGGATCAACTAGTCTAATATGTCATTGTTTCTAGCGGAGTATGTCCGTGTACCCTTCGCCGACGATAGTCTTATCCCTGTCCCCGGCCGCTCCAATGGAACCAACAGCACCGTCGATGACATGGAATACCTCTTTCTCTCGGATATCTTTCCCACTGGCTGGGCAGCTCTCGACTTTTCCAACTTTCAGCCTGGTGATACGGTTGCAGTTTTTGGAGCTGGTCCTGTCGGTCTATTAGCTGCCTATTCTGCCGTCCTTCGCGGGGCAAACAAGGTCTACGTGGTTGACTATGTCCAAGACCGTCTCGATCTCGCCTCATCCATCGGAGCTATCCCAATCAACTTCCGCGAAACGAACCCTGTCGAGCAGATCATGGCCAGTGAGCCTAATGGTGTTGACCGATCTCTTGACTGTGTGGGCGCAGAAGCCATGAATAACAGACTCGAAAGGCAGCAGAATGTCATTCTCAACCAGATGATTGAGGTGACAAGACCCCGCGGTGGTATCGGCATTGTTGGCGAACACTCGACTGTGGGCAATGATACTGCTGGCGCACCTCTTGGAAGCACCCTGGAGCCTCTCTACGAGTTCCCATTCTCCCAGTTGTACATGAAGAGTCTTTCGATTCGGGGTGGCTCAGTCGATCCTAAGCTTTACGCTGCCCAACTCATCGAGCTTATCGCCAGTGGAAAGGCTCGCCCTAGTTTTATTATCAGTGCATTGATCGATATGGAGGAGGTCCCTAGGTATTACGAGCGTTTCGATAGGCGAGAGGAGGTAAAGGTAGTTATTCGCTTTTAATTGTCTAAGGCGGTACAGTCTATTCAGGGACATGTCACTTGAAGTTTTGAGGTGTTTCTAAGAGAGGGGCAGGAGGCGGTAAATGTTGGGAATCGAGAAAATACCTGGTGAGAAATGTCTTCTGCTTTCAGCCAGTTAGTAGAAATATCAAACCTTTTCCCCTTTTCCATCATCGGTATAAAGCCCTCGGCGAAGGAAAATCTTGTACAAATTCTATGTAACAACAATTTCTGGGAAGAAATACTAAATCTGGAGGTGGCTGCTCTGTATCAAGTCACGCAACCTTAGATATCTGTTTCGTTGAGACCCTCCCTCTTATGAGCCTCAATGAGCTTACATCATTTAGAGTTGTGGCTTTGTAGATCAGACCTGATATATATCACAGTTAGTTCCTTTGGCCCTTGAAAGGGCTCCTTCATATTTTGTCTAGCTGGCACATCTCAACAAGTTCTAAGGCCTATTCCTTCCTATCCCAGTGGAGCTGCCAGGCGTATCCACTGAAACTCATTTACTGATTATTCATCTCGATAGTGGTTCTATTCATAGAAATTCCATCCTGAGGGCCATTCAAACGACACGTTAGTTGTATGACGAGGGGGCGTGTTTCTTGACACCAACGGTTGTATTTGAAAATCGGTTGCACTATCAAGGTGTTATTAGGTTTGCTGCCTGGTTGAGTCCATAGTTGATTTTTTCTCTTATCACTCTCTTTGGTTACACAGATGATGTTGATCTTGCTTCAGCTATTTCTTTGTTAAGTAATCGACATAACTGACCCTTAGTCAATCATCATCTGTCAGCTCCGTCCTCTGCGTCAGCGTTGTAGCTAGCTGACGCTTAACAGCTCATATAAGCCAGAGTCTATCTCAATATCAAAAATTCGCAACTACAACAGAGACAACAGGAAGAATTGGCATGATAGATCTAAAAAATGCATTCGGCTTTTTCTTTTTTTCAAATCTTACCATATATCGAAAGCATAGAAGCCAAAATGCACATCAAGTCTGTTGCAACTAGATATATAACTTGGGAAATACCATACGATTTTCGCAACTACATTTGTTTACTTGTCATGTCTGGCCTAGGGCCTGTTCTCAAAGAAAACACAAACTCTTGGTTGTAGTTACTTTTCTCTTCTGTTGTTACAATCCCTCCGCTGTATTTGAATTTGATGCGAGGGACCGCGATACATGACAATTTGGAGGCGTGAGGCAGATCCCTTGCAATTTATCAGAGCGGATAATCTGACTGTTCAGCAAGACACGGTCTACGCTATATCATGCAAATTGGACTCAAGTACCATTAATTAAGAGTCCGGTAGTGGGGATATCTCCGCGAAAGCTTAATGCGGAAGCTTAATACGGAAGTTTGGTGGAAGATTCGTGGGTAATTTTCTTTTTATGGAGGGCCCCACTTAGGTCCGTCCCTCTCCTCATCGGAGATGCACAAAAAGTCCGGAATACCCGACCCAGGCCTAAATCCCAAGCCTACGTACAGCATCGGAGTATCCTTCTGCCATATAGACAACGCCGAAAATTAGCGTTGCAACCGGAGTCCAAGTGTAGAGTAGATTAAGCCATTTGAGGTAAATGAGCCCGGTCGTACAGACTTTATTTTCATAGTCTCGAAGTCGATACAGCTTAGATTTCTGCCTCAATCTCAACCATCGCCTTCCTTGCACTTACAATTGCTTATCTACCCATTGTACTGTCCAATAAAAACGATACTATCCCCAAGGCTCAAAGCGCCGCCGATCGCATCAGCTCAAGAGTCAATATAAGGATTCCTTTCCAAAGTCCTCTGCAGGTTCATTTATCAGCCGACTCTCCGACAGATCGTCACAAGCCTTCCCGCCGCCATCGCCAAGGCCACAAGTAAGGAGAGTCGCCTCATGTGCACAGTTTACGACGGGTGCAATATGGCAGCACGCACCTTCAAGAGCAGTCTGCCAGAGTCTGCACATCCCGGTATTTTCTCGAACTTGTTAGATCTTGAGGAGAGCGAGATGGGAGCTGAAGGGACCGATTTTCACATAGCAGGATCAGACACTGCAGCGTACACAGCAGCAGTGGCTATTGCCCAGGTTGCACAAAGTACCCGCATTAAAAGCAAGCTCATTGAAGCTCTAGACGCAGGGATTGCTGATGTAGAGGGTTTGCCGTCCCTACTTAACTTGGAATAGATTGAATACCTAAATGTTTCACTTTGCGAAGCCGTGCGATTTGCCATTGTATCACCTAGTAGGCTTCCACAGGTCGTTCCCCACGGCTCCAAGCGTCTTGTTGTAGATGTCCAAGTCATGCCGGCAGGCAGCGTCATCGGGATGTTGGCTTACACCATGAACTTCAGCAAACAGTTATGGGGCGAGGACTCTGCGACGTTCAACCCCGACCAGTGGCTCGACAAGAGCCTCGATGCCAACATGTGCTTATTCTCGAAAGGTGTGCGAATCTGCATTGGGCAGAACCTCGCATATGCAGCAATCCATTACATCCTGACATACCTCTTTAGGAGGTACGACCTCAACTTGGTGGATGGAGAGGCTAAGGTAGAAGCTCACGATCGGTTTACCTCTTACGTAGCTAGCCACACTATCATGGTGAACTTACCACGGCGCGAGGATTCGTTCAGGTGGAGTTCTGGCCCATCCCGAGGATTGATGGTATAATTCTACTAAAAGATTTAGTTTACGATCGCATTTGCACAATTTGGATTGGTTTTCATGGTCAGTTAATAAGTTTGATTGGCATCAGGTGTTTTGGTTCCGTATCCACTTTAGGGTTTTCCGTGTTCATAGCAATGCAAGTAGGTTATTGTCCAGAGCACCCACTCTGATTACACTTCATTATCTATATATACATGGGTCAAGGCAGCCAGCAATATTTCTCAACTATTCAGCCTACTTTTCCTGCTCTTTCAGAGTCTGACGATCGCCCGACTTGTGTAGCAAAGGAGACACTTTAGATTGTTTTGTGTCATGGTGTTATGTGGGCAAATGTTGTGCAAGTCTTTTACTCTTTTCGAAGAGCTCCCTCCTCCTTGGTATGGCATGTACCAACTCATAACATTATGAGTATGTGGCTCACTTGCGACCCCAGCTTTCCATTTCTTCCCTCCCTATTAGAAGACGCATTAGGGCGACCGAGAAACTGTCCACCTCACTAGGGCCTGCATTCAAGAGAAGCGCATCGACATGGAGACTTCTGACAAATATAGGATCTCTCTTACTAACCAACTCCCCCCACATTGCCGATGAAGTTGCGTCCCATAAGCCCCGACAAGCCGTGAACTGTATCTCTCCAGCACATTCGTTCCAACCATCTCTTTCTCTAAGATACGCCGCTATTGTACTTGTGCAAACAAGCCATGTTCGCCGCAGGCTCTCACTGAGGATCCAGGCTTTCCAGTGCTTAGAAGTCATGGTCTCGGTAATGGCACCAGGCTCGCTCGGCTCCAGAGCGGTTAGAAGTTGGGAGCCATGGACTGCCTCCAAAGTGGCTGATTGCCAAAGATGCCCGCACCATAGCAGTAGGGTTGGCATATATCTTTCTGCCATGGCCCTCTGACGAATGCACCCATCGTGAAGCTGAATATATTGGTAGATGAAAAGAGCCTGTACTCTTGCTAGGTGTTGGATGGTTTGAAGGCTGGGTACTGCCATGAAAGAAGCGTCATCATGGGGTTGTGATTGCAGAAGGCCATCGACGCGGTGTTCGACTATGCGCATTATCACATGCTTGTTCAAGGTTGTCTTGGAAAAATAAGCCGTTAATGTTGTCCATGCATCTTCGAGGCATGGAGGTACGCCATCGTCAAAGTAGAGCTGCTTATGGATGAACGGATTAGTACACTCGTCGACCCACTGCCGTAACCAATCCCAAAGGCTCCTTGTCCAGTCTCCCAATTGCGGGGAACCATGAGAAGGCCCAGAGCTAAAGCGGCATGTGGCTGCCCCTGCCTCCTCATTCTCAATCGTCCAGGCCTCCAGGCCCACGAACCAAAGTTTGTAGGTGACTGGATTGGCCATTGAAGAGTCCAGCGTTGGCAGGTCCGCCACACGGTCACTTGTTAGCGTGTTGGAATGTTCCGTTCGTCTTCCCGAGCCCTGCAGCCGTACCCTGTCTGGATGCTGGCCCGGGGCGTTTGCTGCCGGCCTGGAACGGAAGTACCTGCGCGTCGTGGGATACTGACAACGAATAGCCTTTTCAACACACCGTTGGCAACTTGGCTTCTGCTTGTCACACGCCCTTTTCGCTGTTGCGCATCCGAAGCAGGCTTTCTGCTCATTCAACGGGAGGGGTGAAGCCATGTAGGCGGTTGTGGCGGGGAAATGAAATCCCTCGACGTGGAATTCTTGCTAGTAGGGGAGGCTCGCTCCAATGCAGACTCCGAAGTCCGGGCTGGCAATGTCTCGAATTCTTCTTGAAACGTGACCTAGGGTGCCGTTGATTGGTAGCGGAGACGTCTCTGCGGAAGTTTAATACGGAAGTTTAAAATGCGGAAGATTTGGTGGAAAATTCGCGGGTACTCTTCCTTTTTATAGCAAAGGGACACACACTCGGTCTGCTGATGACTAGCGGTCCCACTTGGGTCCGTCCCTCTCCCTGTCGGAAATCCGCCAGCTGCTCATCATATTCACTTTAACCCTTTCGACACGCTCAGTGCGACATTTATCAACTAAGTCAAAAGGCCCATATACCAAGTCTATTCTCCTTTAACTCCCAAGTCATACAAGTCAGCAGTCTATTTTTAAGCCTTTTGTTATAAATAATGTTGAGTCTTGATATAAATGAAAACTCTTAATAGGCTATTGTCACGAGCCAGTCCCATTTAGCAGCTGTTATCCGCACCTTTAATCACTAGCATTGTGTATTGACTTATCTTTTGGCCTGACGGGAATTGATGTAAAAGGAAGTGCCGGATACTTATATGTGTTATGACCCTTGACAAGAAAAGGCGGTCACGCCCGGCAGACTTATGAGCTACCCTAGACCTACGACTAAGATGGATCATGCTTGTGAGCTAGAGTATGTAGACGGATCGAAGCCTATTGTAAGGAATAGTCAAATAGGGTAGGATTTTGATGTAGTGTAAAACACACACCAAGCCCAGAACAACGGAAGAGCTGACAGATAGTTGGGGCCTTTTAAAGGTGAATGCTCTTATAAGACGCCCTAAGGGCTAGGTAAAATAAATTAATAACCATAAACAACAAGGTCTAGAATGAATATTATAAATATCATTAGAACCGTATGATCAAACGGTCCCTTAAAGAGGAAGCTATAAAATTAGCCAAAAATCATGAAATTGGGACGAAGCTACCGCTAACTCTTAGCATTGTAACCCGCAGAGCCTTTATCACCAAATCCGGTGTTGTAACCGGGCTGACTTTTAACTGCTTTTCCACCTGCCCCAGCGTGGGACAATAACTAAATACCCCAACTCCAACACAACAGTTTTAATCAGCTTTCAATATAAATTGGTTACAATAATCTATGATTAACGCATTACTAAATGTACTACTGTTTTTCCTCTTAACCTAAACTAACCATTCGGGATAAATTCGGGTGATTATGCAACGAAGTAGAGGCGATTATGCCCCTTGTCCTGGATAGAGTAACTCTGCTTTAAAGAGCAAACACTGCCTTCTAATCGGTTTATTCCTTAAGAAATCAGTCAAATTGTTACAGCTATCTTTAGGACCAAATAGCCCCGCAAGGCGCACTAACCTTTTCAAACTTAGCTTTCAGTAGATCATGCGCCCGACTTGGCTTAAATTATCGGAAGACATCATTTCTATCAGTCCCCCACTAGTTTTCTACTAATCTTCCGCTGGGTTTCCACTAATCTTCCGCCAGTTCTCCACCAATCTTCCGCCGGTTTTCCACCGGACTCCCCCGGAGTTAATAGTAAGCAAGCACATATTTAGTATTTCAGACCAGATAAGTTAGAGTGTTAAAAAAGGTTTCACCTTGCACTAAGCCACTATGCCTGTAGTACCATGTATGAACAGCGAGGCCCTCGGCTTTTACAACTACGAGTATTCATCTCCTGCAGAAGCTGTAGACTCTTTTTTAGTAAATAATCTTACTCCTCAACTGAGCCGCAGGCGCAACTAACATGCTTCAAGAATGTCAAATATCTCTCTGTTACAGGTTCTACACCTTTTAAGACATCCAGAGTCTAGACATTATCCCGTCCAGCTGTCTATTACCTAAAGGGAATGGCATGGGTACAGCCTGTTAAGTGTAGAGACGTCTTTGTATAAGCAAAGACAGGACATGAATATAACCCGCAGATCTGGCTAAAGATCCGCCAGTAAGATCCAGGCTCCTTCAAATTTCAATTATTAGTTTCACGTATGTCTAGAGAACAGTCTGAATTTAGAGTACTCTTACTAGAAAGCCCCAATCCGCGGGTGTAGAGGTCTTGGGCTGTTAATCATTTTATTTCATGCCACATGCCATTTGCACCTCGCATGCCAAACCAACCAGGTCTCGGAGTTTATAATTGTTATGTCCGGTATCAGGGTTTCCATTCGCATGTGGTTGGATTACGTGTGCCGTTCCAAGCTTCATGCAAGCCACTTGAGTAATTGTGGGCGAGAGTATATGTTTCCAATATGGTATAAAAGCCGGCCTTCCCCGTGGCTTCAATGACACAACAAAGTATTCTCTTAACAAATTCTCTAAACTTATCCAATTTAAAATCTCCTTTCATCTTCAAACATATCATCACCATGGCACCCAACTTCGATGAGGCCACTAAGGCTAGCGAGCTCGTACCGTACTATGCCACGAAAATCATGGGCAAAATTGTCTTGGTCACCGGAGTTTCCACTGGAAGCTTGGGCGAGAGCTTTGTGAAGCAAGTGGCTACTGGCAAGCCGGCAGTTTTCATTCTAGCTGGGCGTTCTCCGAGCAAGTTCCAGTCCCTGGTCGATGATCTCGCAAAGGCACACCCAGAAATAACCGTCAAGTCTCTGGCCCTAGACCTGGGTTCCCTCGCGCAGGTTCGCGGAGGTGCCAAGCTTATTAATTCTTGGGCCGATGTTCCGCATATCGATGTTTTGGTCAACAACGCTGGAATTATGGCGGTGCCTTATCGCTTGACTCAGGACGGTTTCGAAAGTCAGCTGCAAACAAATCATCTCAGCCATTTCCTCTTTACCAATCTCATCATGAATAAGATTCTTGCTTCTCAAGCACCCCGAATCGTGCTTGTCAGCAGCATGGGTCATCGGCAAGGTGTCTTTCGCTGGGCCGACCATAATTTTAGCAACGGGGAGCTTTATGACAAGTGGGCTGCATACGGCCAATCCAAGACGGCTGTCTCATTGACGGCCCTCGCACTCGCAGAAAAGCTTGGTTCGAAAGGCCTACTCTCCTTTAGCCTTTGCCCTGGCTCTGTTGGGACCAATCTCGCCGCCCATGAGGTAGACAATCTAGGGGAGTTTGTGAAGACTTTCCAGGCTGCGGATGCAAAGTTTGGCAACAAGTGGATGTTCAACCCCGAGGTTCGATACAAGGACTTGGACGAGGGTGCGGCAACTCATGTCTTTGCTGCATTTGATAGTGGAATTTCGAAGCACAACGGGGCGTATCTAAACCACTGCCGCCTGGCTGACCCCTTCGCACAGGAAGTCTGGCCGTGGGTGACTTGTAAAGCTTCAGCGGAGATGCTTTGGAAGCTCAGTGAGAAGCTTGTCGGCCAAGAGTTTAACTACTGAGGTGTAGATGTCGGTTTTACGTATCTAGATCGACAGTTTCATTAGAGCACGTCCGCTAGTAGTGGTGTTGGCAATGTTGAGGATCTATTTAAGAAAGCATAGGGAGCCCGTTCAAGATGATTATTGTGTCCATTTACAACTACCTTTATTTAAATAATCCGTCAACATTCTTTCTTACGCTCAGATTTGTAAATACGTAATAGAATAAATCATGTCAATCTAGAAGCAGTATACCTAAGTTCAAGAAACCACGACAATACAACATGTGGAAACTCCTGGATATCAGCTAATAAATAAGGGTTACTATTATGACCCGGTCTAAAGGCGTGGCCTACCCTACTAACGCAAGGCCCTTTGTTTTCTATTAGAAAACAATATTTTTGTCTATGCGCCTCCACCTAAATCCTACTATTATTACTATCCTAGGTACTAGTCACTGGGAACCTTACTAGAATTCCCATAGATTATTAGGTAGGTAGCCTATATACTATATAGGATTCTATTTAAACTAGGTTTTATACCTAACCGCAAGGCTGATATTAGTTAGGGACAAACTAACACCCGTATTAACTAATTAAAATATATAGACTGGGATCTACCTATAGATAGAGGGATTAAACTAATACTTTGCCTAACTAATACTAATATGGAAATAGGGCCAATACGTACAGAGCCTCTAAGAGTGCATGCCTTAGGCACCCTAGAAAGACCTATATAAGCTCTTTACTAGGGTAAATAGATAATAAAATATTAACCTTTTTACTATATATTATTAAGACCTTATTATTTTAATCTTATTATATTATATGGTAATAATTACTTCTCTATAAGGATTAGTACTATAAGTTATTTAGACTATTCCTTTAAGTAATAATTAAATTATATTAAGTATATTATATTACTAAATTATCTAATAATTAATTAGTAAGTAATTACTTATTAGTAATTCCTATAAAAAACTATTTTTTTTATCCTTTTTTAAACTAAACCTAATAAGTACTTTATCCCTTACCTATATAGTTAAAAAAAAAATACTATAAGTAAAAATAATAAGATATTTTAAGCTATTATTCTTAAAATATAAGGGGCTATTTTTATAATAAAAAATAGACTTAGAACTATTTTATTATTATTAATATTTTAATAGATTATCTTAGACCTTCTTAATATTATAATAAAAAAAGCAAAAGATTTAATATACTAAGACCTTTTTCTTATAAATATAGCTATAAGGTAATTTAACTATTAATTAATACTATTTTATAATTATTAACTTATTTAAGTATAACTTAAGTATAACTAAGAATACTTACCTAATCTATTAAAATTAAATATTTCCTTTTTTAATCTTATTTAATTTTTCTTAGTCCTTATATAAAAATAATATAGCTAGACTTATTATATTAACTTTAGTAGACTTTATATTTACCTTTAATAATAAAGACCCCTTTTCTTTAAATAATTTAATACTAAAAAAAAATAAAGAGGAAGAGGATAATAATAAGGATAAAGAGTCCTTTAAACCTTAGCTAGCTATATCTAGAGCTAAAATAGCTAATTAATATATCTTTATTATTAAACCTAATAAGTAATATAAAAATAAGTTCTTAGATTATAAAAAGGCTAGGAAGATTATAAGATAAGATATTTACTTTAATAAATTAATATATAAAAAATAATCTAAAATAATTCTTATTAAGTTTATACTCTAAGATATAATCTTTATATAATAAATAAGTAATTATATTAAAAAAGCTATTTACCTTAACTATAAAAATATATTTACTTTAGTATAATACCCCTATATCTAGATATAGTATTTAGACTTTTTTAATACTTAAAGATAAGAAATAATAAAATATATTACCTTTTTAAGCTTTTTAGGCTTTCTTACTACTTTACTTAATAATATACTATAGCCTAATATTTCCCTTGTAAATATAGTTATACCTAGCTAGTCCTAGCTAGAGAACCTAATAATTACTAAAATATAAGGAATAATCTAATTATTTAGCTCTTAACCTACTAAATAACTTAATTATTTTATTTAATTAATTTTATTAACTTAAAAAAAGAGCTTAATATATTTTAATTTATTTATCTTTAATAATAAGACCTTTTAAACTTTAATCTAAATAAGCTAAAGCTATAATAATTATATCCCTTTATAAATAAATAAAAATAATAATAGCTATAAAAGTAATTTATTCTTTTCCTTTTTATTATTATCTAGCTCCTTTAAGGCTAGCCTAGGGCTATTAAAATATATTAAAACCTACTTTATATTATTAATTATAAATAGTAAAATAAATATAAAATAAATAAAACTTAATTTTATAAGTATATTTAAGCTAGGCTATAGAAACCCTAAGAAGCTTAGAGTTATTATAATATATAGAAAATAAGTTTATATTAATATATATCTTTTTTATATATACTTTAAAACCAAACCGCAAGGCTAATATTAGTTAGGAATAAACTAATACCTATATTAACCAATTAAAATATATAGACTAAGATCTACCTATAAATAGGGGGATTAAACTAATACTTTACTTAATTAATACTTTCTTTACTTTTTTTACCTATTTATTAGGAAATTATATTAAAGTATATAATATATTATTAAAAAAATCCCTTTTATATAATAAAGATAGCTCTATCCTCCTAAATAAGCTTATTATTACTTTATATTAAGCTAAGATTAGGTTATAATACCTTTCTTTAAGCTAATCTTAAGTTACCCTAAGTAAGCTAAGTAAGTATATATATAAATAATATAGTATATAATATATATAGGGTAGGTAGGGTAGGGTCTAGGGATTTTAAATAACCTCTCTTAATCTTAATATTACCCTTTCTTTCTATTTAATAAAAAAAGGAAAAAAAATAAAAAAGAAATAATAAGAATAGCTAATTATAATAATTAATTAATTTATATTTTATAATATTAATACTTAGTTTATTAGGTATATAGCTATATAATATTAATACTTTTTAATTACTTAAAGAATTATTATTCTAAGCTTAATAGTAATACCTATTAAGCCTTTATATCTTTATATATTAATAGAAATATCTAAGGGCTTATTATCTAGAAAGAGTAAAATATATTATATAGTAGCTAGTAAAACCTAAGCCTAGTTATAAAAAGTCTACTAGTTTACTATAGCTTTACCTATATAAACTTAAATTATAAGTTTCTTATTATTAATTAAAGATAGTTTAAAGTATATTATAATAAGGTATATAATATAAAGGGAGCTAAGGCTAGATTAGGTTGCTAGATTAGTATCTTATTATAAATATTCTTTATAGGGCTTATACTAATTATTTATTACTTTTATATTTTTATTAAAGCTAAACTTAAAGGGGCTATTAGGATTAAGAGAAATAATATAAAGATAGGAAGGGAGCTTAATATAATAATAATAGTAATAATAATAATAGCAATAGTATTACTACTACTACTAGTAATAATAGAAGAAGGGGTAGCTTTTTAAGCTATATTAAAAAGGTAAGGCTAGTAAATAAAGTCTTAGATAATAGCTAATATTTAAAGATAATAAATAAATAGGTAGGAATAATAAAAGGAGATACTTAAGATACTTACTAATAATAGTATCTTAAGGTATAAAATAATTAATTAGCTAAAGTATATAAAATAGTCCTTTTATTTTAAAGGAAAGAACCTAGGCAAAATATATATAGTAAGCTAGATATTTAGGCAGGATAATAATAAAGAGCTATAAATAATAATTACTATTATAAACTACCTTTATTAATTATAAACTAGATTT